>OY744605.1:44320820-44630820 GCA_963556255.1 Allolobophora icterica
TCTGTACGAGGAGGTGTTGTTTTTGAGCCCACTGTGTACGGTATTGGGCTGACAGAGCAGATTTAATGCTTAGGCTCTTCTATATAGGCCTAATATATACATATATATTTAATAGGCCTGTTTATGTGTGTAGGCCTACTGATCGCGACAGTTGTAATTTTCTACCATGGTCTCGTGCATGGTGTGCTGGTCGTTACCAATGGTATCATGGCTACATCCTGCGCATGAGCTTCTGTAGAGCGGATCGATAAACTTGCTGTTTTCAACGAAAATAGGCCAACTATCCTCTCACCTGTAGCAAGGTGTTCCACGTAAGAATGTTAGAAACGTCTATTGATTAACTGATCAAATGAGGACGACCAAAGGCAACTTTAACATATTCCGTTTTTGGGAATTAATGTCCAATTGAGAAAGTGACGAACCAATCAAATTACAGTCACAGGCTTCCAGAGGGGAATTGTCAGAGGGTTGGGGTGGTTCAATTAACCTCCCTAGTCTTTCTTAGGACCCCACAGTAAAGTCTTCATTGCACACCCCGTGGGTTCGTTTCCAACCCCATAAGTTGTGTTAGTGTGACTTAGCATTATTTGACTCTGAGATTCTGATAAACAGAAGAAATGTCCATGGTGTATCATGTACTCTATGCATTTTTGAATTTTCTCAACAAAGGAATTGATTTGATTCGAGTCTGAATAGCAAAGCTGCTAGAGTTGAAATCAGCTGCTTTCAAATTTCGTTGACATCAGTTTGAAAAATACGGATAAAATGTTCAACCTCCCAATCCTTTTATTTTCTACAATTCTTACAATGCAGGCTTCAAGTAATATAACCATAAAAGAGGTAGGCTTAAGTAGGTGATCAGAACTTAGATCGAACAGGAAGACACATACTACCTGCCAATTAACATCAGACAGAGAGTTTAGCATAAAGTTCGATTATGGCTAGCATCTAGAGAAACTAATGTTATTGCATGGCTTATTAGATTACGGTTCGTTGTTGCTGTCGTAATCGTCGAAGTGTGTTACAGCCGTCGGAGTTACTGCGCTCTCTCACTCTGTTACGTGGTCAGAATGTTATACACATTGGATGAACGTTCTTATTCAAAATGATAATAATCCGACACTCACGTAACAGAGTGAGAGAGCGCAGTTACTCCGACGGCTGTAACACACTTCGACGATTACGACAGCAACGACAAACCGTAATCTAATCGACCTATAAGCCAATAACATTAGTTTCTCTAGATGCTAGCCATAATCGAACTTTATTAGTCCTATGGCACTGAAGTTGTCGAATATTGGACAACCTATTTGGATCCTCTCGTATAGTAAGCGATGAGAATAGACAGGTCGGCTCCTTCAAACATTTCTTAGGCATGTACTGTAAATTTTAAGACAGACATAAACTGAACGTGCGCTTATCAATTTATCACTAAATTATGTCGACCTATAAATTATATAACGATAGAAAATATCGAACAAACAAAACAAACGTTTAAAAAGAGCTTACCAAAACAATTGTTTCAGCTTCTGTTCGATGCCCTAGCTCTTTCTAACCCAGTATTTTAACAATATTATTATTTCGGTTATCTTAAAACTCCTTTTAATGGGGTTTGCATTTTCTCATCGTTTTGCTATAACTTTATCAACAACTTGAATCGCTATAAAGTCATTATGTAAAAATGAACCTACGCAGCCCACTAAAGCATCAGCAGAGCCTGCAAGCGAAGCCCATGGGGTCATTTTTTTAGAATACGCACTACAAACAAATAAATTCATCCCATTTCATTATGGGCCTCCCTATAGCCTGCAAATATGCAATAAGCATACATTCTTCCGTGCTGACATTTGTTAAATTCTGTTTTGGTTGATGTCTAGGCCTAGGCCTACTGGCGTTACAGGTCATTAATTTTGGGCTCGAAATAGGCCTATGCAGCAGACGCATGCGTAATTATGCATACGTTTGCTGCATATTTCGAGCCCAGTATAAGCCGGTTGCTATGCGCGGTCTCTGGTCATACCGGACAGCGCAGGTGTTTGTTGCTCACCTGACAACAACAAGAAGATTGTTCTTATGAGTGAGTATTCATTACTGCATTGGTCTAGTATCTTAACTGTATCATAATCATAAATACATATTTACATAGCTCCTCCTATGCAGGGCATATTTTAACTGTATAACTAGTGGGACAAATGTCCCAGTAGCCTTAGGATTTGTCCCAGTAGTCAGGCTGATTTGTCCCAGGCAATGTATGTATAAAGTATAACTACTGGGACAAATGTTGGAAGAATTTTAAGATTTGTCCCAGTAGTATTGTTGAATGACCCCTTATTATGGGAGACCCGAGAAAAGTTGTAAAAAAAGGTGATGACTAAAAAAAGGTCATCAACTTTTTGGGAGATGAATTCCTAAAAAAAGTCTTAAAGTTTGCGGAGATGAATTCCTACAAAAAGTTCTTCGACTGATTTTGTCCCAGTAGTCAAAATTCCTTAAAATATGCACTGCTCCTATGTCTGCTGCGACTTTCAGACACTCCCGGCAGTTATTTTCTCCTCTTACAATATGATTGCCGTCGTCTATCGAAAGAGCTCTCCGATGTAGGCCCCTATTACGATTTCTGCTGCAGTTTCACCTAGAGCTACCATCCACTGATGCCTGTCCATGATCATAAGTGAGCACAATAAATTATTAGATCAGTTTATAGTCCTAACAACCATGGCCTGGCTTCTGGTTCCTCTGGTCCATCGAAGTTTACATTGACTCTTCCAATGAATTGTGAGCTTTGACAGCGATTTCACCCATAAATGAACATCGACTGACGTCTTGAACATTCCAAAAAAGGCGCTATAGAACTTATTAGATTAGCTAAGATTATAAATGACTGCTAAGGTTTGGATCTGGGTGGATTGCTTTTGATGGGACTGGATCAGATCGGATCATAGTTGAGCAGATTGAATGGTTCCAATTGAGGAGCACATTATTTTCAAAAACTAACTCAGTCTATTATTTAATTTTTATTAGGCTATCAACATTATTCGCTTTTGCACAGATTCTGTTACTAAATTGTCATCCAGGCTAACAAAAATAGGTAACCTAGTTATTTGCTTCGTCTTTGTATTCCAACCTATTTAAAATAACAAATTGCAGCAGAAACGTAGCGTGTAGCCTAGGGACAGTAGAAAATCACGGTAAAAAAATGCCAAAAACACGGCATACTTTAAAAAAAATCGCGGAAAACACGGCAAAAACACGGCATCAAAATTTCACAGTTTTCTTGTAACACATTATATGTTTATCTTTCATATTCATTGTTCATTGACAAATTGACAATTGTCAACCATTTGTCAGTCATTGGTTCCTTGCTGTAACAGTTTAGCTGCGAGCATTGAATAGGCTACCATCACAACATGAAGCGCTAAATTGTCATCTGTCAAATTTTGACGCTGAGGTACATTCACCAGTGTGTATTGACTAACGCTCCGTTCTGCCTCAACAGAATTGCCAGGAACTGACAGATATCGAATAGCAAGCTCAAATACTTTCGACTGTGCAAAACTTTAAACTGCCACAACCCAAAAAATTGCAACAAACACGGCATTTTTTACGAAAACACGGCAAATGTCAAAAATCACGGAAAACACGGCAAATGCCGAAAAACACGGCTTCCGTGTTTGCCGTGTTTTCGTGATTTTCTACTGTCCCTAGTGTAGCCCTATGCCATGTATGGTATGTTATATTATAGTATGGTTTACAATTTTTACATTCGACAGACCTTGCCTAGCTGATGAATACGCCTTCTTAGAGCGACCTTATTATGACATTTTTAGTGCACAACTTTGCAGCTTTCCTAAAACATTTGAGATCGGCTCAAGCAGTCGACTCATTTAGTAGCTAGGCCTAAAATTTGTCCATGTTGACAACAGTTGCAATATTAAGGGCAACATTATGTCTTAAATTACGAACTTTTAACACGATATCTTAGCGACTAGTTCCAAGTCAGACTTCACGACTGATGACAAAAGTGAACAACGTGCAATGTCAACTGGCAGGTCTAGGATTTAAAGTTGGGAGCGAACTGATATCCTAGCCTTGCCGTATGCTACAACGCAAGCAGGGGCGTCTAGACCATAGAAACCTTGGAACAAATGCTCCATCTAAGAAATAGGGGGGAGATCTGTCAGTGTGTGTGCCACCATTTTAGGGGGGAAGAAAGGGGAGTGGGAAGAAGAGGGGGAAATGGGAAGTTCCTCCAATGACTTAGGGGGATAGACGTCCCTGAATGCAGGCCAGTTCGCCAAATTTAGGTCACGCAGTCAAAAACATCTAAACCAACAAATATGTGGTCCCAAAGTTGTCCAGAGTTGTCCCAACGAGCGTGTACTGGCCAGCATCACAATCTGTCACCGGTAAAAGAGACTAGCTCAAGCGTAACGATAAACACTTATTGTATAGCAAGAGTAATTGATTCATTGCTAATTTGGCCTATGTTTACTTAAGAAAACATAGGAAAAACATTTCAACTTATATGATATCTTGACACCTCTGTAACAGAATTTAATCAGAGCTAGCTAAAAAAAATATGTAACACTTTGTAACACTTATATATATATATATATCGTATATATATATACATATATATATATTCAAACATTTTCCCTCTAAAGTTTATTAATTTCAATTTCTGAACACTGTTTTGTATATTCTCATTAAGTGACTGAAGACATATAACTAGGCCTACTACCAATTCAGTTTTTGATAATATATCACATCCTGAAGTCAATAAACAACAACGCATCCAAAATTACCAAGCTCCCATCATGCTGTGTGCATTTTCTCGAACAAACTCAATCGGCAGCGCTGGTTTCCTGTGGAATTCAGAATAAGATTTAAACTGACCTGTCTGACCTGTACAAACCTTGCAGCAAGCACACCTGCCTACCTCAACCACCAATCTATCATTGAATCACTTCTCGCAACCTGCGATCTTCGGATATACATGGTGTTTGGCTTGCCAAGGTGCAGTACTGTCATGGGTTATTGTCGTGCATTCCATGAGGCTTTCCCAAAGAATGAAACCGACTATCAATGTTTCCATGATGTGTGAACTCTTTCTTCTTTCAAGAATTCATCAAAACTCAGTATTTATTAGTCGACTTTAATTGAACATCTGGATGTCTAAATGCTCCACCTGGCGACTGACTGCTGCACCTCTGCAGAATCGCATTTTTACTAATTGTCTTATATAATAAGAACTTACTTCCAAACTTCATATCTGCCGCGATTTCTGTTTGTAGGCCTTTCTGCGATAACAGGTGGATTTCAGAGGCACCCTCGCATTTCTTAAGAGAAGAAAGTTTTTATCTGAGGCTTATTCGTAGTATATCTCCAAGATATTGAGGATGAACCGATTGTTCCTTTTCGACGCGCTCCAGCAATACGACGCCGCGCTTTTTCGTTGGTTGGTTCATCCAGGTGGAACACATTCCCTTTAATCTATGCGTTGTACTAGCTAAGTATTCTGCATTCACTTTCTACAGATCACTTGAGGTTGGGCTGGGAACGCCTTCTGAGTATTTTTTCCGGAGAGGAACCGTACGATTATTCTGAATGAATGAATTATCTTTGTCCGATCAATTGAACCCGATGATCATGTTTCCCCACTTGTGCTACGAGCTAACGAACGACAAAACAAAAGAGATGCCTTCACACTACCAACCCTTTGCCAGTGATGGGCAATAGTTAACTAAAAAGTTGCTAACTTTTAGTTTAACTAAAAAATTTTAGTTAAGGAAGAAGTTTAACTAAAAAAAATTATTCAGTTAAAACCATAGTTTAACTAAAAAGTTTTAGTTGCTAACTAAAAAGTTTAACTTAAAAAATCAGCAATATGCAACTATTTTTCCACAGTGAACATTGAACACTGTCAGCAAAAAAACATTTTAACACAGCATGGTTTTAGCATTAACAGCGTGTGTTTTCAAATTCATACACTACTTACAGTACACGTGTAACTGTATGTCAGAACAGTACACATTGCATAGTTTGAAGGTGAAATTGTCATTGACGCTTTGCATTATTACGTCTTTTATTGTGAAAATGTTTGTCGTAAAAAGTAGTTAAAAAGTCGGAAAAAGTTTAACTACTTTTTTTAGTTTAGTTAACTAATTTCCAAAATCAGTTGCCAACTTTAGCTAAACTATTTTTTTAGTTGGAAAATAGTTTTAGTTTAACTAAAAAAAATAGTTTAGTGCCCATCACTGCCCGTTGCACGCCAGATAATAGGACGTTGTCACGGCGTGGTTAAACGACAGTATACAAACTACTTCCTCATCACTTCATACAGTTCTTTCGGATCTCTTATCGCTAGAGATTTCCTCCTGAACTTCAAATCTCGAGAGAATGGCCAGCAAGGCTCTAGCTAAAAAACATTAATCTTCAGCAATACATCTTCGAGATAACAAAGTCATGTTGAATAATCGAATATAGTCAACACACATATATTGTCTCGTTCAGAGGCTGGATTATTGGGGCCAAAAAACAATAGCCACACGCTCAAACGTTTCATCGGCGAGTGGAATCTTGTTCTTCGGACTCTTGTAACTCGTCCTATAGGTAGTCATCGCTGACAAAGCATCATAGGATCGTGTTAAACCGTAACTTTTCGTGATAAACCCGGCAACGACAATTCATCCTTTTCTGTTTTTCGACTTCTGACCACCGAGTATAGTTTCGTGAGCTCATTTCCAACTTCCTCTCTGAGTTAATTCAGAATCACTAAATGCCATTGCTCTTGTTGTCTCTCGAGTTGTTTTTCCAAACAGGAGCCGATTTTGTACACATACCACGTCCTTTTTCACAAGGTAAAGATTGTTCTTCATTGTCCTTCTCTAATTTCTTTCATGATTTCTTGAACAATGGTTCTTCTCTGAGTAATTTGACGAATTATCTCTCTCCATATTTAATTGTAAAATTCCGTCACTTTTAACTTCTCGTCCACCTTATTTCCAGCTTTACCTGTTGTCTTATCACCTCTGGACCAATTTCTGCGCTGCTCGCCAGGCTCATCTCCAACGCCAAATCATTGTTTACTCTCAATGTTTCCGAAAATGAGATCGTACGATGGTGTCCACGTATAAACGTCACAAACTCTACCGGTAAACATGGTGTCTATATCTACGATAATGACTAATGTTCGCCATATGATTCCATATCTGCCTTTACAAACTCCGTCAGCTTCGTACTGTCGCTCGCTCTCTGTCAACAGGAGCTGCAACTACACTTGTGCGCTCTTTCGTAGCGTCTCGTTTCGACTATTGCTTGCCCCTTTACTCTTGCCTTCAGTCTGCACACCTAAACTGCCTTGACCGAATCTTGCGCTCTTATGCGCGCATTATTGGCCAAATATCCTATTTTGGCCATGTTTCAAAATATATGTTAGAGGTCCTGCATTGGATCCCTGTCCGACAGCGAATTATGATCGCCTCTGTGGGTTGACGGTGTCAGTTGGGTCTCGCTCCATCTTACTTGTTGGACCTCTTCCGGCCTGTCTCGGCTTCTCGGACTGCTCGCGTCCTCCGCCCGGCGGGGAGGGGGTTCTTCTTAGTCCCGTTTCCCCGTTCTGCAATCACGCAAACCCTGCGCCTTTTCGGTGGTGGCCAGACCATATGGAATGGCCTCCCTCCTGAGTTGCGCTTACTTACTAAGTCATCTTCTGACACCTTCTATGACCGCTATAAAAATGTTCTGTTTGGCCGTGGTGGAGTCGGGAGCGCTTCTAAGCAGTTTTCTTGAAGAGGCGCTATATAAATGGATGAATGAATGAATGAATGAATGAATGAATGAATGAGTACCTAAGAACGTACTCTTCGTAGTCGTGATCATTATGATCATTCATTGGTATATAACATTGAAGTTGCTCCAACACACGTGCATTTAACTGAGTGTATGCAATTAAGTGGATTTTGATTGCATAATTATGAATTTTAAACATTCTTCTTGCATGTTTCAAGGCAGGTATTCTCAGTAACGCGAATCTTGTCTTATAGGCTAGATACGCGCTGAAATTGGTGATAAGAAGATGACAGACCAAGCAACAGCAAAACAGGTGGAAAATAAAAGATCTTCGACGACAATTAATTTCACAATCAACCTAGCGCAGAAATCTGTGAACGAGTTAGAGTTTCTGGAAATAGTAAATTCATTTCCTGCACTTTGTGGTGATATTGTTCTCGAAAATGCCATAAGGAGATATGAAACGTGTTGGCTTCCTTTGGCAGCTTCTGTTGATGATCCAACCGCCATAGCTCCACCACTAGATGTTCACTGGGTTTGGCATTGTCACATGCTATCGCCTTATCAGTATGAGTTGGATTGCCAACGACTTGTGTCCAAAGTAATAGATCATGCAGTCCAATCATGTACTGTACTGCAGCAGCGACGCAAAGATTGTCAAGCTATCTGGAAGACCAAATACCCGAATGAACCTTTTGAGTATAACTGGAATCTTCCTGCTCCTACTCAATCTCCACCGTATCAGCCAAAATGTTCGTACGATTTGAAAGCCGCAGTGAACAGACAAACCAATTTCTATTACCAGGTGTCGCTGCCACATTATCGGTCAGAAACATTTCTCGAGAATGGACTGAATCGCTATAAAATGTTTCTTTTCTTAAAGAAATTGAATCCAAACGCCTTTCTCGTTCCTTGTTTTGACATTGATGTCATATGGCACACTCACCAGCTTCATCCTCTTATCTACAAGCAAGAAACTCTGCGAGAACTGGGACGAATGTTGAATCATGACGATACAGTATCAGACAGAAGTCCAGACTCCAGATTAACTCAGTCGGACAAAATGACAAGACGACTGTGGAAGGAGTTCTATGGCGAGCATTACGCATCTTGTGGTGCCATGTTTCGCGGAGATTCTCCATACAGAAGACTCGCATTCATCAATCCTACAGCTGCGGATTCGAGTTTCGATGGTGAAATTATTTTGCAAGCAAACAAATATAATGCTTGTATTTTACCTGAACATGTGGAACAACTGTGGGGTCCAGTTGCACTTGCGACCTTACCGGATGGTATAGATAATGACTGCATTGCCGCTACTCATAGGTGGGCTACACTTTCGTCGTTTTTTCTTTGTAGATATAGTGTGAATGCGCTTTCTTAAAGCATTGAAATAATTTAAGATGAAGTCTATGTTGATTAGTTTCAATTAGCATTCGTGTCTGGACGTTTGATTAACAGCAGCATTGCGCATTTATATAGATATATATAATGTGTGTGTGTGTGTGTGTGTGTGCATTGGATGAACAGCTGTTGAACAGTCGCTTTGCATATCTAATTAGCTGTTTGTAATATTATGTTTTGTCAGTGATGGGCTAAAAAGTTGCAAACTTTTAGTTTAACTACAAATTTTTAGTTAAGGAAGAAGTTTAACTAAAAAAATAGTTTAGTTAAAACCATAGTTTAACAAAAAGAAATTTAGTTGCTAACTAAAAAGTTTAACTAAAAAAATCAGCAATATGCAACTATTTTTCCACAGTGAACATCGAACACTGTCGGCAAAAAAACATTTTAACACTGCACGGTTTTAGCATTAACAGCCTGTGTTTTCAAATTCATACACTACTTACAGTACACATGTAACTGTATGTCAGAACAGTACACATTGCATAGTTTGAAGGTGAAATTGTCATTGACGCTTTGCATTATTACAGTTCACTGAACGTCTTTAATTGTGAAAATGTTTGTCGTGAAAAGTTGGAAAAAAGTTGGAAATAGTTTAACTACTTTTTTTAGTTTAGTTAACCAATTTCCAAAATCAGTTGCCAACTTTAGTTAAACAATTTTTTTAGTTGGAAAATAGTTTTAGTTTAGCTAAAAAAAAATAGTTTAGTACCCATCACTGTGTATTGTATGTTGCATGCGTCGCCTGTATTTGCGCGAAAGGGAATGAGCTGATGGAACGAATTTGAAATTTGAAAATTGTTGGGTGTACAGTGCATTATAGGTTTTCGTTGGTTTTCTTGTGCGCTGAATTGAAAGAAGAAATGTTCGGACTATGTGGTGTGAATTGACAGCCACGCAATACCATAGGCTAGTTAAATTGCCTTTAAGTAGAGGTAGAGTAAAAGAAAAGTATAGAATAAGTTGGTTAGAATGAAGAAGTAAAGATATCAGTGTCAAGAAAAGAGGAGTTGACAGTATCGACGGTTGTGAAAAAAGGGTTTTTGTGAACAGTGCTCTTGTCATGTTTTCGCAAATGCACTAGTTACCAGTCGCAAAGGTTTCAATTTTGGCTTGAAACACGAAAGACGAAATTGTATTTCTGAAACGCTCGGACAAAGGATAAAAATCTGGGGTTTCTGGGATTAATATACCCTGTGTGTGCTAATGTAATTAAGGCAATTTCATCCTAATAAGTTTTCAGAAAGCAATCACACTAAAATTCACATGACCATCTAAAAACTGTTCTGAGAAAACCGATTGCGAAAATTGTAGATATATAAAACTTTACATCTCAAAGTTCATGCATTGTTGTGGCCAAAACTTCACATCTCAAAGTCCATGCATTGCTGTGGCCAAAACTTTCTACTCATTCATTGCGTATTTCATTCATACTAATATTAGATTCACTGAATATAACATTATAAAATTTCTAGATATAAATACTATGCAAGTTGGTATAATCATGTATAAATATTTCAATAATTTGCTACCAACTTCTTTTCCTAGGCTTTTTACTAATATAACTGAAATACATAGTCATTTTACAAGGTCAGCCATGGCAGTATCTAAAATATATACAAGAACTAATAATTACCGATTTTCCCTTCGTTCTACTGGACCTAGAATATGGAATACTATAACACTGAGCATCCGACATCTAGCCACAATTAGTAGCTTTAAAAAACAATGGATAAAATATTTAAATGCCAAAGGAGCCTACCAGGTCTAAAAACATGATTGGGGAATTCTTGGTCTGCATGGGATATCAATGCTGATCCAGCTTTGCTAACTGATTGGTAAATGTTTGTTAACTTGCTAATTAACTGTCAAATAGCTGCTTAATGAGCGGTACTGTAAACCAATGATAAAATAATGCATTTGCCATCAATATGTAGATGGAATGTGGGTTACCCTAATATAGCGGGGCTTACGCCCCTTTTGGGTCGCCCTTGTTCCCGGTCCAGTGCAAAATGTGCTAATTCAGTCATAGTGCTTAACATACAGTATTAACTCACTATTTAGAAAGTATAACAGCGAAGGTTCTAATGTTACTCTCAAACGTTACATATCAAATGAATGAATGTATTAACATCATTGCTTTAATATTTCACATATTATGATGATACGTGCACTGTTCAAGGAACAATAAAGACTGATTTGATTGATTGATTGATTCAGATTTAGCAGTGTTGATAAAATTATCGGGCAGCTCGGGCTAATATACTTAATAAAAGTAAAAGTAAACAGGACTCTACATAGGCCTACTTAGGCAAAAGTATAAGTACTCATCAAAAATGTTACTTTCGCACAAGTAAAAAGTATTCGTCCAAATAATACTTTTAAAGTAAAAACTAAAAGTACTGCGTCTATAGTTTCTATAACTCGATTCAGTTATTTACTTAGAAGAAGGCTCAATTCTCAAAATGCTTGTCATGCAGTTGAGTGTGTTTATGGTTCGTTGTTAAACCGGCACTGCTAAGAAGGCGTTCTACTGCTGCACCGGCAGGCAGTGGACTGTTCAATCTAATAAAAAGTTCTGCTGAACATGCATTCTCTCAACATGTTTCTACGATTGCGGATGGCCAGTTGAATGCACGACATTCAGTTTACTTGGGCGATCACAAGCAAGCAATCCATGGTCACAGCATATCCGTATGTGCTCTAAATATGGCCATGGATGTTCCAAATTTTCAACAGATTAATTCATCATGAATTGAAAGAGAGTTTAGGGATAAAATGAATAAAAGTGCAAACAATGTCCAGAGCATTTGTATTGTAGAAAGGCATTTTAATGTATTTCTGTAATTTTAAAGCTGAGCTTAAGACAAACATATAGCAATGCTATATAAAGACTTATCTGCAAGTTCTAAGCTTCAGGCTGATATAATTATGATGACCAACATCTGCTTCTAGGTTGCTGAATAGAAATGAAGGGTTGATGTTCAGCTGTCGCATTTGCCATTCTCGTCCACTGGGAATGTCTGCAGTTCAAATCTTTTCTGGCGACCAAATGATTGTCCTGTCGCACCTAATTGGTACTGAACAGCTGCCAACACCAGACTTGGTAAGACAAGATGTGTTGCTTCAGGCTAAACTATTGTCTGCTTTTATTTCACCTGTTAGTCATCGTCAGAATTACCGATGGCGCGATAGGTTATATATGCTGGTCTAATCCCATGTTCTACATACGTCAATAGCTAACAATTTCGCGCTAAGCTGGAAAAAATAAATACAGGCCCCACCTCTATGGTCTGCTTAGTGTTGATGCTTCCTATTATTCGCATCAATGTGAACTTTTGAATTTTGCAAGGAGGACATCACCAGACTTCACTTATATTCTATTGTGAACAAAGCACATAGCCTAGTCTTGCCAGTCTTGTTGTCAAGACCTTAAACCTCAGAACCAAGACCAAGACCAAGACTTTGAACTTCGAGACCAAGACCAAGACCGAGACTTTGAACCTCAAGACCAAGACCAAGAATTTGAAACTCAAGACCAAAACCGAGAACAATACCCAAAAAATCACAACCATATCCAGACTTCTATTCCTTACTGAAAAAAATTGTCAAGTCGGACTACTCTCTAATTTAATTAAAACATGAATCTTTTATTTTATTCAAACAAAACAACTCCAAAATCAGACTGCAGAGAATTCCAAATTCGTATTTACAAAAGTCCTTCATGCGAAATGTTATTCCAAATGCATGTTGCATTTTATAAAAACCAATTCGCTCCGAATTTTCTGACCAAGACGTCACCTGTGGGTAAAGGCGTAGACTCTGGAAGGGGCAGCCGGGGCACGTGCCCCCAATAATTGACGAGGAGGGGCAATGCCCTCCAATGATCGAGAGGAGAATTTCCTCAAATATTAAAATATTATGTTTCGATAGAGACAAATTTCTTCAGAAACAGATAAACAGAGACATGGAACTGAAATACTATCAGAAATTCATAATGAAAAGAAAGATTTATTTTTATCTTCACTATCTTCAATATGAAACAAATTTACATGTAAACAAAACGCACCCATTAGACCCTATAATTATATGCATTACGTAACACCGGAAACCTCTGAGGTTCGCTGAATGTCCAGACCAGAGGTGAACAGTTTTTTTTCGGTTTTTGGTTTAAAAAAAACACAAGTGAAAGAAAAACATGAAATTTGGTTTTTATAAATAAATTTCTTATTCCTGTAGAAGCTATTTTAAAAACGTTGATTTAATGATTTTTAATTTTCGGAAATCGCAACTGAATTAAACTGAGTTGGAGCTCTTATTTATGCCATTTTTCATGATTTTTATGATCCAAAATCTGAAAATCTTGAAACAAATAACGAAGACAGCAAAAACCATAAAAACAAATAAAAACGAAAAAACCGAAAAAACAATTTTTCGTCTTGAAAAACTTGTTTTTTTTGCACCTCTGGTCCACACCCCATTCCCCCAATATTTTGGACAAGTTTACGCAAGTGCCTGTGGGTGCCTCATAAAAAGTCTGCAATGTGAAAAATACGTTCTACAGTGCTGACTGAAATCACTGGCACACAGAGCAGCTTTTCAAGTACCGGATGTAAATGTACAAATTGTGAGTCTGTTTTGAAATCATTCCATGGCAAATAACCGGAAGTCAAAATAAATGTCAAAACAACAGTAAAGCCTCATTCACACCGTGTAAATACTAAAGCAATTGTATTAGTAATTATTGGATAAATGTTTTAAATTCTTGCGTTTTGTTAAATGACTGTTCATATTGTCAAAAGTTTTGGTCTTGGTCTTGCAAAACCAAGACCAAGACTTTGAACCTCAAGACCAAGACCAAGACCTTGAACCTCAAGACCGAGACTTTTGGTCTCAAGACCAATACCAAACCGAAGACTTTTAAAAACGAACTCCAGTGCACTCGAGACCAAGACCTTGGTCTCGAGGACAACAAGACTGAGTCTTGCTGAGTTGGATCCTTTTGAAGAGTCAGCAATCTCGCGGCATTTCCAATAAAAAAATCAGCATAAACTATTGTAATGAATAAAACAATGTGAAGGCCAAAATTGTAAATTGACCTATGATCTCTTTTATCTCAGGGATCCAGTTTAGATATCTAAATAATTGTGATTACGAACGAACTGTGGTTAATCCCAGGTGCCCTGGATCATCCGTATTGTCATTGATGGAATATAGTTTTCCAGAAAATCATTCAATCAAACTTTTGATATGAATAGATGTGATTAGACACCAACTTTTCATACTTAGGCAGTGCGTCTGATTTGTAAATAGTAGGCGGGTTGAAAATCGATCGCACTGGACCGAGTACGCGAGCGATATGCAGTCGACCTCGGGAGCTCTTGTGTCCAGCGTATTTTGTGTATCGTATTCGTAATTTTTCGTGTCGCTGCATATAGTACTCATCTAGTAGGCCTATCTCACTTCAGTTCCGTTACCTGAGTAGGTCTCTGGAAGAGGCGCTGCATAAACTTCAGAATGAACGAATGACTGAACATTCACAAGAAACCTACCATTGACGTAAGATGACGTGTGACGGCTGATTTCACAACGTTGGTTGAACCTTCGGCATTCGTTGAACACTCATTTTTAGCTTGACCTTTCAACGTGCAATCCATTCGAATTTTATCATCGTGCTTGCTGCAGGACTTGTAGTAGGCCTAAATTTGTTCACAGTCCGACAGTTTTCTATTTCGGCTACATCAACATCGAACGAGTCGCCTAATTTCCATGACAGATACGTGCTCAACTGTACATTAGTATTCGACTTGCTCATCTACGCCGCCATTGTTGTTTAACACAATTTCCGAAATTGGTGATGTTACGGATGATGTCACGCGGCGTGTGGTGTCGATCGTGTTGTTATGGCCAATCGTATTGCACGAAATTGGAGTGATCAGTGAGCAGTAATTAGGACAGGTCATGGCACGCATTCACATTACCGCCAGTAACTGGCAGTAAGTAAATTAAGGTAATCTCAATTAGGTAAATAAAATAATGGTCTGGGTCCAGGTTCCTCTATCGTCTTGGAGTCTAACTCAAACTCAGCGAGCGACGACCGATTGTCACCGACGGTGAGACGCCTTCGGCTAGGCGAGCGGTAAATCGCTCGCCGTTACCTTTACCTAGGCGAACGACCAAAGAGAGCGAACGATCGCTCGCCTTAAATCAGACGCTTTGTACTTAGGACCCATAAATTCCGGAGTTGAGGAGTTTAGTATACAGTTTAGAATTTGTCTAGAACTGTGCTTCATTCTACGTCATCATTTTCACAGGTGAATTGGAGAAAAGGATACCCTTGCATCAATTTTAGCGAGGGAGAAAGAGTGATGATAATTAAAGACACCGAAGGGGATTGGGGAATTGTTGCTGGAAAATGGAAGGAATTTCGTAAAGGAGTTCCAGGTGTACCTGGTAAGTGCCTCATCTCCTAAAGATCAAGAACAAGCCAATAATTTTACAACTTGATCTGTGAGCAGCATGTAGGCCCATATTTTTGGTGGCATTTCGAAATGTCACCATATCTAACACTACATGCTTGATATACTTAATTATCTCCTGCTTCAGAGGGTACTGAATTTAAGTTTTCGGTGTGATTCTGGCGTTCCAGTTTGGGAATGCCCCATCGGGTGTTTGCTTCCCTGTTTAATGTTTGACTGGCCGCAGATTCCTTTGTTCCACGATCCTCGGTGTATTGATTGACTATTTTTCACACATTTCGATAATGCAGTGCCGTGTCATTTCACTGCATGTACTATCAATCTAGAGTAGCTTTCCTTAGCCTAGTATTCACGTGTCATTCTGACCAGGAACGTAACATGTAGACGTACCTTTCGTAAAGGGGGTCCGTAGAGTAATGGATAACACACTGGCGTGAAGAGCTGAAGGTACCAAGATCGAACCCCGTAGATCTCCGTAACGTTTTTCAGCCTTCCACTCGCTAGGTGGCGGTGGTTAAATGAATAGTAGGCCATGATGTACAGCTCAGTGCGTTTGCAGGCGCTTAATTAAAGAATTATATTATTACTATTATTATTATATTCGGAACCTGTTCCCTAAACGCGGTGGCTGGGCTGGGAACGCCATGTAGATATCGTAGGAGCGCCATATGTACTGTATACAGCATATGAGTCTATGAACAAATACACGTATGCAAAGATACATACATACGTGCACACATACATACATAGATACATACATAAACTCATATATATATACATTATGAACATATACACATAAATGCATACATACATTGATACAGCCACAAACGCTTTTAGCGATCTAGAAGGGACGCTGCAAACTGTTTCGAATGAATGAATGAAATTAACACATACATACATGCATGGCATATACATACATGCTTACATACATTTAAACATATATAATATATGCGTATATGCATACATATATACATACATACATGTATATATATACGCACATACACATACATATAAATACATACATATATACATACATGCATACGTCATGCATACATCATGCATACATACATACATACATGTATATACATATTTTACTTACTGAAGTTTGTCGGTGACCTTGTCAATAAACACAAATATATCATCATTATTATTATTATTATTATTATTATTATTATTATTATTATTATTATTATTATTATTATTATTATTATTATTATCATTATTTTACATACATACATATATACATACATACATACATACATACATACATACATACATACATACATACATACATACATACATACATACATACATACATACATACATACATACATACATACATACATACATACATACAACCATCTTCGTTAACTGTACGCATTCATGTGTAGTATGTACAATGTTTAATGTCTTTTTGGATTTCGCAGGAACTACAACAACCAGAGGAGTAAGAGGTGTTCGAGGAAATCCAGGGTACTTCAGTGCCAAGTTCTTTCCTCTAAAAACCAAATCACCTCCGGCTTCCGTGAAGAAAATACCAACTAATCTGACAGAGTTCAAATTCGATTTTCTTGATATGTCGGTTGATCTAAAGAAGGGTGTGATCAAATTCAAGAACCAGAATAACATTGAAGTTGCTCAAAAAACCAGTCTGGTATTTTCCATTTCTGTACTCTACGTCCTCTGCCAGCCAAGACCTCCTGTATACACCAGTACACCTCAACGCACAGTGGATTCCGCTGGAAAGCAAATTAAGCACATTGACTCGGACACAGCAGCGTTCATCGTGGCATCTGGATATCGCGACAACACTCCATGCAATAGCTATTTCATGATGTTTTCCTTTGGTGGAATGTGCAGTGGATGCGGAGGAGCATGGGGAGGAGGCGTTGCAGGCGGATGTGGAGGAGGCGGAGGATGTGGAGGATGCGGAGGATGTGGAGGTTGTGGAGGCTGTGGAGGCTGTGGAGGGGGCGGAGGCTGTGGAGGGGGCGGAGGCTGTGGAGGTGGATGTGGAGGTGGATGCGGTGGATGTGGAGGATGAGCAGGTTGCCAAAAGTATGTTATTGAAGGTGTATATAGAGTTGACGGTGTAGCCTATGTAGAGGTACATATGATGATGGCTACGGATGTGGTGGTGGATGTGACTGTGATTGTTTCTGAAAAATATAAGAAACTTAAATACTACTAATACTGTAGCGAACTGCATTTCGCATTTCTTTTAATCGGTTTTTCCAGGTAATTGCGCTATATGAACTTACCTGAGGGGCGGGGCTTGCCTTCTCTCTACTGTGTTGTAAGCGAGTGATTGACAGTTGGTAGATGGAGTCTTGGTGTCGAGGAAGACGGAGGCCATCTTTGATGTTGATCACGTTTGGAATTGTTGGCGATTAAACTCTATATTTAAGAGGTTTAAATCGGGGAAAAGTCGAGTTCAATGGTTTGTATGAAGGCCTGGCCTAGTAAGGAAGGGAAAGGTATCTCTTAGGGTGCCCGTTGATGTTGATTTCCTTCGAAATGAAGTGAACGTGTAGTTAGCGAAAGGCAAACTGCGTAGTAAAGGTTTAGCGTAGTGACCTTTGACCCTTTCCTGTAACTTCATATTTAACTAGTTAACCTTGTATCGGCATGCAAGAGGCCTAGTTCGCTTTGTAGTAACTTTGCTCAAAGGTTAGGAGCACGCAATTGTCGTATATTTAGCAATTGGTACCTTTTGTGTTAAGAACTATAGTGAAGAAGCAGCTGACAATGATGAGGCATTGTTCTGTTGAACTACAGTTGACAATTACATAAGAATTAAGCACTGTAGAGGTATAAGAGTCATGTAGAAAGACATTGTTGTTTAATTATCAGGAATATAATTGTAATTTTAATACCTTTGATTAAGTTGTAAGAATACAAGCATTTTAAATAATAAGATATTGTTTTGTTCACTTAAATATAATAATAATAAAATGGATTCTGACCAATTGTTGGAGGCAGTAGTGAAGAGCCCAGTTCTTAGGCCAGTAATAGCACGTAGATTGCCTGGGTTGCTCAGTCAACTGCTGGAGGAAAGTTGCAGTCAGATAGATGAATCTCAGCTGCCTAGTGGAAATAGAACCCCAGGGGTTGAGTTCGAATCCAGATCAGAGATGCAAATAGCTTTGGACCCTGACGATATAGGTGACAAGCAGTGGAGCGATGAGGTCCCCATGAACTCAGAGGCGTTACCCGGGGTAACCTTCACCTCTTGCTCAGAGGTCACGGACATTTCCCGACATCCTGTGGTACTAGAATTCGAACCCCGATTCAGGCCAAAGACTGATTTGCATCCGCCCAATTTGCCTAGACGTAGCGAACGCCTAAGAGCCAAGGCTCAAGAGCATCATAGAGAAGTACAGGGTAAGCCCACACCATTGGTCCCTGGCACAAGACGGGCCTCATCGCCAACGTATGGGACGGAATCGGGCCCCGACGTTTCAATACTATGTCTGGTGTACATGCCATCAAAATTTGCACAAAAATACAAACTATGAGTTTTAGGCCAGTTGACGCGAGAAACCAGTGATGTCAATAAAATCAGGTAAAATTCATTAGTCTTCTGCCAATTCAAGTCTCCCTGTCATGCAAGAATAAAACGCAGTAAAGACTGTGGCTCTGTTGTTCTTCAATGAACCGCTTGGAACTGGTAAGCCCAAAACCCCATTAAATTTTCATGATTTCAACTGTAGGCATTGTTGACGTTATAAGTGTTTTATTATATCTTCGTTTATTCGTAAATTCTCACTGACAGAACGCAATGAGGTACAATTCTGATCGTTATCAAGTAAATTTCTTTATTTCTTCACTTATTCATCCTTTAAGACATTCTTAGATTTATTAGTTGATTCGTAGTTTTTAGTCACTTATTGAATCTTTCACTCAGTCTCTCACTCACTCACTCACTCACTCACTCACTCACTCACTCACTCACTCTCACTCACGCACTCACTCTCACTCACTCACTCACTCACTCAGCATTCCCTCACTTACAATTTTTAAAATTGTTTTGATTCTGCATCATATTCAATGGTGATTTTCTGTTTGTTTGAAATAAATATCTATTTAGTTAAACGACCCCCAATCAAATTGCATGGTTCTCATATTCATAGAATTGCATATAGGCCTATATCATTGCCATATTTAAATCAGATGATTGCCACGATATATAGACTCTGGACCAATTTCGGAAAATGTGCGCAAAACTATTTTCACTATTTTAGACTGTGAAGAAATTTTATGCAATAAACAATTCGATTTTAGGAAAAATTCATCCCAATAACTTGGCGGTAGTGGAATCTGTTGATGGCCTAATTTTGCTGAAGTGATGAGTGAGGATAACTGTGAGGATAACTCGTAGCCTATACGTTTGGAGTAATCTTGACTTATCGATAGCTCTTTATACGCAAATTTATGACATTTCTGTTGACAAACTACAAAATTGTGGTATTGAAAGGACTGGTCTGGACTGTTTCCAGTACTAACTGATGGAGCGCTTCTGATTGATTTCTATATTGAAGGTAATTCGTGGTTGGCGCCTTTGTTATATGTATTTTCATATCAAGGTTCAACCGAGGCCTACTACAGTAACTATTCATAATTTTTATTAATAATATTATGAAGTTTACTTCAATCTTATCGTCTGTGTTATTTGTTGATGCCGCAGTCATTACTTAAGCAGTGACTAGGATATTATGATCTCCTGAATGAATAAATAAACTGTCATTAATATACTTTGCAAGCAGCAGTGGCCCAAATACAAGTTGATTTGGCAACCCGCTGAGCACTTCGCGTCACTCAGCATATTTGCCACTTTTAGTCATAGCCCTACGTTGTATTTGTCGGCCAACCAGCCTTAGATCGGTATTAGTAGCTGCCCGCTGTTGCAACAAGTTTGAAACGTTTAGCCACCCTTAGAAGAGGACTAACCTTGCAGTGGTTTATGTTGTGGTATAATATATGTACACCATATCTAAAGGTGTCCGTTACACATTTGTAAACTCTTCAAAGTTTATAACGGCTTTGTAAGCGACATCCAAACATTTAACCAAGTCTGGTGTCATTGCCTGTTCAGTCCCAACTATGTGAGACACCAGAATTCATTTGGTCATCGGAAAAGATCCGAACCGCAGATATTCTCGATTGTCTGCTTTGGGGCGTGGTGGCTCAGTGGTAAGTTCGGCGCCTTGTGACCGGAGGGTTGCAGGTTGGAATCCCACTCTAGCCGCTGCGTACGGACCTTGGGCAAGTCCTTCACTCGCAATTGCTCGTGGCGCTTCGGCGTGAAAATTCCGGCACAGTATCAAATGCTGTAGTCGGGAGCGCCTCTGAGTAGTAGTTGACTTCAAGAGGCGCTATAGAAATATCCCGAATAAATAAATAAATAAAATAAATAAAAAGATACACGCAACAGCTGAATACCAACTGAACATCTTTGCATAGCACCCGAGAATGATATTATGCACGGAAGTTACGACTACGCAGCTAATATATGGAAGAATAAATTGTCATATAAAAAATTAAACTATACTTAAGACGGATCACACTGACGTTTTGGCAAAATAGATTTGCATATTTAAATAGTCCTTACTACTGCTTAGTTTCAGCATCTTCTTATACTTTTCGTATCTAAACAAAGATGCCTGCTAAACCAGCAAAATACAGTGGGCTAACACATCGGAGTATGAAAGGTGGTGATGAGGCAAAGAACCTCTTACCAGTCACACTGACATCCTTCTACAGAAATATTGTTAAAGCAACTCACAATCAGACATTTCTCAGTCGTGTGACCCCCGCCTTGAACTTAACTGTAAATTGTAAAAGCTAATGGCCAAATTGTAGCCGATGGCTAAAAATACACAGAACTGTGTATACCGTCTCAACTGGGAAATCTTGGATTCAGTCATCATCATCATCATCATCATCATCGTCATCGTCATCGTCATCGTCATCGTCATCATCATCATCATCATCATCATCATCAGATTTATTATTAGCTTTATTAGGCTTGTTAGTTTATTGTCGCTAATTAATTTGCTATACGTTACTTAAAGCTAATCACGTAGCTAAAGGCTATTTAATAATGACGTCATCTGTCATTGTTGCTGTGATGACGTCATCTGTGAAGGTATTGTTAGCCTACGTATTCGTGTCTCGGTAACGAGTCGCAATTCATTTGGAAATTCGACTTGGAAGAGATGGGAATATCATCGAAATAGTCGACCAGAAGAGGTCGAACATTGACGAAAGAACTGTACCTTTCGACGAAAAATCGACCAATAATCTAATTATCGACACGAAACTGTGATTTCGAACAGAAAATTATCGAAATTGTCGATATGAAAGAAGTAGAAATTCTAAGTTCGAGGTAAGAACCGCTCCTGTTGAAGACTCAACTCAAATAACTGAACGATCGACACGAAATTTTTATCTATAACAGAAAATCATCGAATATCAGAATGAAGCTCGATGTAGAGCAAATGAGGTATTGCCTGCCCTCAAATATATTACCTTACCTATATTACACACTTATCTTCCATATATTTCCTATTGTAATATCTCTTGGGAGGGCTAACTACCATGGGCGGAGTTTATCAGGGGCTAGGGGGGCTAAGCCCCTCCATGAACCCACAGACTTGACCGTGCGTCATTAAGGTTTAGCCTAGTGATGACTGATGATGACTGATAAGGACAGAAGTATTCAGTGAGCAGCGACTGCAGACAGTGAAGTCTGAAAGATATGCATTGCGAACAGTTTAAGCCACAACATATCCTAACACTTTACTATAGATTTCGGTTGTCAGTTTACCTACTTACAATTGCTAGCCGGAAATAGCTCTGCAGCAGACATTTGCTTGCGAATCAACTCGTGTTGATTTTGCATCAAAATTTCTATTTTTAATTAATCATAAGTAAAACAGTAACATAATAATACAATTCACAAGAGCCAAGCCGTCGCTGGGATGGACCAGCGCAGAATGCCAAAACAACGGCATGCCCCGTGTGCATTGTGAATGTCCATAATATTTATGTATCGCCATATCAAATTTGAACGCTGTAGCTTATAAAATGTTGTTATAATAAACGCAACGCAAATGCAGCCAGTGTGCTGCACGGCCCATTATTGTGCTGCCAATGTGGTTTCTTTCGTTCACATTATGCATTTTTAAGCAGTAAAATCCTTCAAAATCTTCTCACCAGAAGGCCGAAATTAGTACCAAGTATGCTCAAAATGCATTTGGTGGTAGCCCCCAACTGGTGGGCTCAAATCGCCCCCCCAAACCCCTCCGTTTTAAAGGGGGTGCCGCATTGCGGCTGGAAGGAGGGGTGGTGAAGATATACTTTAGGCCCCCCATGAACAAAAACCAAACTCCGCCCATGCTAACTACAAGGCTGCCTTACATTCTCTTATTATTATTGCAAAAAACAGCCATACATGTACGTACAGTATTTCGCATTCATTGGAGCCCCAGCTTAAAAAAATTGAATGAAATAAAAATAAGTTTCAAATCGGTCTGTTTATGTATCGGTTCCATAATAATATGCTGCCACTGTCCATTAATAACTATTTAAAACCGACTCTAAATGTATGCAGGCATCGTACTGACTTTGCTCGGATCAAGGCTAAATGTTTTTTTAATCAAATGTCAAGGCCCAATGATGTGGAATTCTTTACCATTAAACCTAGCCTCTGCACCGTCGATTGGTCGTTTTAAAAGCTTATTGAAGACTCACATAATCAATGACAGGACATTCTAAATGATTCCTTGAACGGATATTAACTATCCTCATACGCATTATTTGTTGCTTTATGGATGGGTTTAGCCATTAGCCAAGATCTTTGTTGGATAAGATTACGCTGCAATCTAATAATTACTGCTTAAAATCTTCCGTTCCACCTGCAATCGTTATTGGGTGCCCCGAGTAGCGGGACTTGTCCCTTTGGGGTTACCTGTTACGATACTCAACCAGGTAATCTACATTGTGTGTGTGTGTAGATTGCTTTAAACTGTTTTGTTTGTTGTTTCCTAATTAAGCGATTGATTGGTTGCAGAGGAAGTGTTTCTATTGAAGAGAAATCGTTTAGTAATAGAATTATCGATGCTAAATTTTCATCTCCCCAACAGGAAAGCGTGGAAAATCATCGATCAGAAAGAAACATAAGTCGAAGTTAAACGCTAGAACTGTTCGACTTGAACTTCTTGCAGATGCCAATCGATCAGTGACTGTCCAACATAAAAATCTTGAACAGAAAGTCAAATCCATCAATCAATAACTGAATCGAAGTGAAATGTAAGAATTTTTTCACTTGATGACACACACTGAACAATAAGCCTATCCATAGGCCTATCTATTCGATTGGTAAATCTAAAGGTCCAATCTAATTTAGTCTGGAAATTTTTTGTCGCCATTATCATGATACACAAGGCATTCTAAGGCATTGTTTTTAAGCAAACCGCATTCCAAAAGCGTAATCTGCTGGAACCGGTCGAGAACTGTGAGGCAATAATAGCCTAAGACTTAAGCAGCTGCATTTCGCTTAATTTGACAGTCTAACACGCTAATCCCTAGACCATCTCACACGCCAAGCGCAGGCTTAATATGTTGGCTTAACGTATTTTAAAAATGTTCTTTTAAAGACACTTACATTTTTTATTGCAGATGTGCATCCTTGGTGGCTAAGACTCAACTGAGAATATTTTATCCGTCGTATAGACCTACGTATTCAACCACAGCGTCTCACTCTGCCTATCTTTCTATTTTCTTAATATCTCTGTTTCGTGTTTGTATGCTAGTCGTAGGATTCACAGAAGCCTCTGGCGTGGCGTAAAACCCCGTAAGCTCATGGGGTCTGTTGGGTCCCTGGCGCGGCGTAAAACCCCGTAAACCAAGGTCGTAGATTTCATTGTCTTTTGTTCTGGTCTTGTAGAGCAGCGGTTCTCAACCTTTTCAGACTCAAGGACCACTTATAAGTTTTGTGTGCAGGTCGCGGACCACCACTAAAAATTGTGCCAAAAACAAATTAATACAAAAGAAATTTTTGCCATAAATCCGCGTATTATTAGTTTCATGCTGCCGTCTAGCCGATTCTAGCGATTGGAATAAAACAAAAATTGAAAAAATTGAAAAAATTGTCTGTTTGCACGTTTATAATTGTAAAAAAATATAAATTGTATAAGTCTTAGGCCTTGCTCGCGGACCACCAGGCAGAAGGCCGCGGACCACTGGTGGTCCGCGGACCACAGGTTGAGAACCGCTGTTGTAGAGAACGAAAGGGAAAAGTAGGAGCCTTAGGTGACGGTTTAAGGAGCTGGAAGTCTGCCACTGAACTAGAAGCTGAAAGCAAATAAGCAACAAGAGAAATATTATAGAGGAATGACCTAATATCATTTGACATTGTGTTCACGTTTTAAAAGAAGCTATCCAATATGCACTCATGAACTGTGGAAAACGAATAGTGCATAACGATTAGCATTTAATATTATGCCTGTTACATTATTTTAGCTCGCTCTCACGACTTCATTTTGATCTATGTCAGTTTGATTATGATAGATGAACCATGTCCTACAAACAGGAATTATCTAATATGAAATATGGTTATACATATTCAACCATTGGACAACTCAAGGTATACTCATGCATGTACTATCAGTTCACTTTTAAAAAGCAGCATGCAATCACCTATCAAATTAAATCCCAATCAACCATCATCTGTACTGATTATACTTAATAGTTTGCCTATCTAACCTCCGTAAATTCTTGGCAATGTTCTCAATCGACATCGGCTTGCATAGAAACCAGATTCTTGTTGAATTCTTCTTCTTCTTCGATGATGAAAGCGTTTCATCCAGTACTGAACTTCACAGTAACTTTACAACTAGACAGTTCAGTTTTCGACACCATTCTCAGCGCTGAGGACGATAGCGCCGCTTTAACAGTTAGTTCTGACTCAGAACTAACTGTTAAAGCTTATCATTAATTTGGACACTAAGCCAAAGCTCGACGATTCGAAGAGCAAAACAACACAACTTCTGTGACGTTTACTGGGATAAGTTTCGATCGTTCAGTCGTTCCTAACTAGCAACAACTAAGCTGTTTGCACTACTCTATTTCGTGAAAGACAGCTTCTCAAACTAGCTGAATATTGTGCATTGCCGTTTGATACAATCAGAAGTTGACAATCGAACTGTTCTACAGAAGTCGACTCACCCCTTCGACAGACAACGTCCAACTGATCTTTTCAGATTTTACCGCACTCTAAAGAATATCGTCTGCTCGGCAGACGATATTGCAGAACCGTTACAATTCAAATTGCTGAATATTAATATAATTTAACATGGCTCCCTGCTTTCCATTCAATGTTCCATACAATAACCAGCAGTATCCCCAGTCTATCTGAATATTAATATAATGTTGGCTTTTTTGGATGCTGGTAATTAAATAATTACAGTTTAATTACACTAGAGATACTTATACAATATAATTATACAACATGTTGTTTCATAAACCAAGGCGATTTAATGCATAACAAGTTGGATATAGCGCACAAAATAAGAAGATCATTACACTGATAAAGAGCTGTAGGCACATATTTGCATGCAGACATGGGCGTCCGGAGGTGGCAAATTTAAAAAAAAAATTTTTTTTACTATTATGATTATTAAAACAGTCCCAATACGATTTTCAATGCGAACAACACTTAATTATTTAGGTAAAGTCCTTGATTATCATTTATTTTAAAATTTGTTTCTATGCAAATTTTTTCTATACAGAAACGTCATTTTACCCCCACCCCTCAAAAAACAACTTGTTTGCCCCATAAATTTCCCCACCCCCAAATTCCTGCTGACGCCCATGCATGCAGGGCTCTTGATAACAACGTAGTACGATAACGTGATTCGATACATATGGTAGGATGAACGCCAGATATCCACTGTGTTTGAAAATTCATCTGCATAACCACTGTTTCTTCAACAACTATACTTCTGGTACCACTCAGCGCTGCGAAGAAAGGCGTGATGAGTTTCTTGGCCATCCTTCAACTTATTTAGTATCAAAATAAGCACAATTTGATTCTGATAGCTTGCCGTTTAAATCAAACAGTTACCTGACAACCGTTTCGTCATTGAATAGACGTTATTCAGTTTAACAACTTCTTGGACTTCTTTGTGATTCTGAAACAGTTGAGATTCGGTTTACCGGTCAACTTATTCAGTGTCTAAGCCTAATACTCGTTCAAGTCGACAGCAGTCGATAAGTTAGCAGCAACAATATCCCTAAAATACCAAAATTGTTAATTTGATAGCTTAGGGACTGTTGGATGCAGGATTTAAAATGGAAGGTAAAATAATAATAATAATAATAATAATAATAATAATAATAATAATAATAATAATAATAATAATAATAATAATAATAATAATGATACTACTACTACTACTACTACTACTACTACTACTACTACTACTACTACTACTACTACTACTACTACTACTACTACTACTACTACTACTACTACTACTACTACTACTACTACTACTACTACTACTACTACTACTACTACTACTACTACTACTACTACTACTACTACTAAAAATAATAATAATAATAATAATAATAATAATAATAATAATAATAATAATAATAATAATAATAATAATAATAATAATAATAATAATAATAATAATAATAATAATAATAATAATAATAATAATAATAATGGGGGAGGATGAGGCACAGTAAACCAATTTAGCCACGCACCTTCTCAATCTCTAAGAGCCTGAGGGTCACACCTCGGGCGGCAAAAAAATAATAATATTCTTTATTAATTCAAACTGACAAATGCAGTAAGTATTACATTGAAACATGACAGTACAATCAAATCTTAACTAAACACACGGTTTGGCAGCCATGCAAGGCGCCGCCCTAGAGGAGGGTTACGGGTATCGAACCGCGAATCTAATGCTCTCTTGGCCATGAGTACTACCATTACTCTATCCCCCTCACCACGGCCTATAAATCTGTAAACACCAGCAAACTGTTACAATACAAGTCGGCTTGCCACTTTTAAAGGTTTACAACGTTAGCATGCACCATGTACCTGCAACTAGTGGAGTCGACCAACTCATACCTAAGCAACAAATATTTAGGTCATTGTGTAAGTTTTCTGTAGCAGGGGCCACAGTAGAAAACATTGCCTTAGGAAGTACGCCTCATTAAGCCTACATACCTAGACTCTTCTCTGACGGGATATACCCACAGTTAGTTAAAATATGTTATGGTTGAGTTGTTATGTAGGGCTGCTTGTTGTTGCTTCTCCGGCCCTGATGATATCTTGTGCAGTCCATAATGAACCTAATAAACAGGTGCGTTAATTCATGTAGCATATTTCTTTAGCCAATGAATTCACTGAAGAAGAAGCTAATCGTAGATGCAATGGGCAACATCCCTTTTAGCATAATAAAGAGGCTCTTAGCCTATTGCAAAAATGTAAATATGCTAAAGTGTTCTGTGAAAAGAGTTGTTTATTTGTTAACAAGAAGATAGCATACAACGTACTATAAGGGCGTCAGTGTATTGATTTAACAATTAAAGAGGTCAGACAATAAGCGACAGTTTTAGGCTACCTGACTCGATTTTATTAGAAAGCAACTTTCGGTGCGAAAATTGGTACGCACAACACGTAACAAACAGATTTCTGTAGGCCTATGTATCTATGTATACATATATATAGCTAGAGTTCTAGACTCTTACAATACAAACAGATCTGTTTTCATGCCTCTGACTTCATAACATGTTTGTTAACCACAGTGCGTATGCAGGTGGTTCAATAAAGAATATACTTACTTACAATCGTGACTTTCAGGTACCTCTCCGATCCGTTGCCTTCGCCAAATTAAATCATGCTCAGGTCATTAAGATCAAAATGTTAAAGACTTTGGTGCGTCATCCATGGGCGTCTGCAAGAATTTTTCTAGGGGGCAAACATTTTCGGGGGAGGGGGCAAAATTTCTCTAGAGGGAGAAAAACGACGATTATGCATGGAATAGGTATTCATGAACACAGAATACGAGACAATTTTCAAAATCCAGGCGTGCAAATTCCCCCTTGCACCCCCCTCCGAACGCCCGTGGCGTCATCAATCGTTAGGAATTTCCTACCACTCATGCTCAACAATGTTTCAAAACAACCTTAGCCTCATTCCTGCAACAGCTTCCTGGTTGATATATTACTCACTGCTGGTGTTTACAGATTAATAGGCCAAATATCAGTGCTGGGTAAAATACTCTGTAAATGTATTTCAAATACTAAATACAAATACATTTTTGAAAAGTATTTGAAATACAAATACAAAATACATTTTTCAAAATGTATTTGAAATACAAAATTCAAATACATTGTTGTATTTTGTATTTGAAATACAAAATACATTTGATTCAATAGAAGGATACATGCTGCATTAATAGTCATCATGCTGCAAAAACACAATGTCAGGTTCGCAAAGTTTTCAAAGGAAAAGTCCTTGTTCTGCTGTAACAGCCACAGTTTCTCAACAGTTGTATCAGAATGGATGGGTTACAGCAGCCAAGATATAGCGATCAACACTGGTAACTATACAACGTTCACCAAAGATCGTAAGTTAGAAGACCACTGAGTTATTATTACCGAGAAAATTTATGTTGCGTGAAATTATGAGAGTAAGTAGGTAATAAATAGTATTTCTAACGAAGTATTTGATATTTCAAATACAAAATACTCTGAAAAGTATTTGAAATACAAATACAAAATACATCACTTTAAATGTATTTGAAATACAAATACATAAATACTAAAATGTATTTCAAATACTATTTCAAATACTTTGTATTTCAAATACTCCCCAGCACTGCCAAATATGTAGACAGATCGCTTACATAGCCCTACAAGATCAGAACCTGTGAAAATAGTTGATTTACAGCACCTTCCTGCATATTAGGGTGAAAAGCAACACTGTATAATATTATTGTCTTGGGCAATGCTAGCAATGTTCGGACTGACAGTAAAACTGAACCTCGCATCTACTTTCTTGACAAAATGTTTTGAAGATTAGCTGATTACTGTGTCTCAACTCTCAAAGGCTCCTGTAACATCTGTAACACCATATTGCAACTGATTGCGATCTTAGATCTATCTCTTGTCGCCCGTGGTCTATCTTTCTGTTTGTTACGTCAATACTCTATCTCTCTTTGGGATCCGCGCCCTCTCCTTCTGTCTGTTACGTCACTGCACTCCCCTTCTCTTTATCATCCGTGGTCTTTCCTTCTGTCCGTTACGTCACTACTCTCTCTCTCGCTCTCTGGCACTCGCTGTCTTTCCATATTTTTGTACACGTCACTGCTCTCTCTCTCTCTCTCTCTCTCTCTCTCTCTCTCTCTCTCTCTCTGACTGTCTGTCTCTGTCTCCCTCTCTGTCTGTCTGTCTGTCTCTCTTTGGCACTCACTCGTAATCGTATTCGCAAACTTCAAATTTCTAAAGCGCTACTCTAAAGCTAAGCGCAAAGCACCAGCTTATTCACGAGCGTTGTCTTTCTGCCCGTCACGTAAGTAATCTTACTGTCTTTGGCACTCACTGTCCTTCCTTCTGTTCGGAACATCACTGTTCTCTCTCTCTCTCTCTCTCTCTCTCTCTCTCTCTCTCTCTCTCTCTCTCTCTCTCTCTCTCTCTCTCTCTCTCTCTTTCTCTCTCTCTCTCTGTTACCAAACGCACCCTTTCCTTCTGTTTCCTCTCTCTCCTTAGCCATGCCACTGCTCTCTCTCTGTATGTCCATCACTGCACTCTCTCTCTCTCAAACACCCGCGGTATTTCTGCGGGTTTTTACCCCACTGCGCTCTCTCTCTCTCTCTCTCTCTCTCTCTCTCTCTCTCTCTCTCTCTCTCTCTTCTTTGCCACCCGCGGTCTTTCCTTCTGTTTTCTACGTCATTTCTCTCTCACCCACCTCGTCACCCGTGATCTTTCCTTTTGTTGGCGTCGTGACTGCTGCGTCTTTGGTGCATGCTGTGGTTTTTCTGTTTGTTACGCGTCTGCTCTCTCTCCCCTTCGCCACCCGTTGTTTTTCCGTCTCTTTGTTACGTCACTTTGCTATATAAGCAAAGTTCCTGATCATTATTTATTTATAAATTTGTTTCTATGCAACTTTTTTCTATGCAAAAACGTCATTTTGCCCCCAAAATGTGACCTCCTAAAAATTACTCGGACGCTCATGACTACGTGTTTCACATTTTCTTCATTGGTCTCGATCTATCACCCGAGGGCAGTTATTAATAGTAGAGTCTCGCGCAGACTGTACTACAACCCAGATCACCGGGCTTTCCGACCAAGATTATCGGGCTCATATGCCAGCACCATGAGTTGTGTACGAAACGAAGGGGAGCACCTGAATGGTTTCAGTTAAAAATTGGGTTCGACAGGGCGACCAAAGGCTCTAAATATCTTTGCGGCACCAATGGACAAAATGCTGGAGCCCTTAGTCCATTATGGTAAGGTAGGCGCCACTATTGCATGGGAAGAAGAATGTCAGACACCTCTGTACGAGGAGGTGTTGTTTTTGAGCCAACTGTATGTATACGGTATTGGGCTGACAGAGCAGAGCTAATGCTTAGGCTCTTCTATATAGGCCTAATATATATATATATATATATATATATATATATATATATATATTCAACTGTCGCGATCATTAGGCCTACTCACATAAACAGGCTATATATATAGCCTGTTTATGTGAGTATATATATATATATATATATATATATATATATAGCCTGTTATGTGAGTAGGCCTAATGATCGCGACATTAGGCCTACTCACATAAACAGGCTATATATATAGCCTGTTTATGTGAGTATATATATATATATATATATATATATATATATATATATAGCCTGTTTATGTGAGTAGGCCTAATGATCGTGACAGTTGTAATTTGTACCATGGTCTCGTGCATGGTGTGCTGGTCGTTGCCAATGGTTTATGGCTACATCCTGCGCATGAGCTTCTGTAGAGCGGATCGATAAACTTGCTGTTTTCAACGAAAATAGGCCAACTATCCTCTCACCTGTAGCAAGGTGTTCTAGGTAAGAATGTTAAGGAACGTCTATTGATTAACTGATCAAATGAGGACGACCAAATGCAACCTTAACATTTCTCGTTTTGGGGAATTAATGTCCAATTGAGAAAGTGACGAACCAATCAAATTGCAGTCACAGGTTTCCAGGGTTGGAATTGTCAGAGGGTTGGGGTGGTTCAATTAACTTCCCACAGGATGCATGGGATGCCTTCTATCATCAAATAACCCTTTGGCTTGACATATACTACCCATTACGGTGTGTGTCCATCACGAATAAAGATCCACCCTATACCACACCAGAGATCAAGCCTCTACTTCGAAGAAAGAACAAGCTCATGCGAAAGGGCCGTGTAGAGGAAGCTTCTGCACTTGCATCCAGGATAGGCAAAGCAATTTCAAAAGTTAATAGAACAGGCTTAAAAAACCTCAACTCACGAGACGGCACAAAGCAACTTTGGCAAAGAGTAGATCAACTCACAAAAAAGAAAGCAACTCGAGCTCAAACATCCAAAATAACTGCAGAAGAACTCAATACTCACTACGCTCTCATCGAAGTTTTTAATCTCCTTGACCGACTACACATTACTGCTGAGGGTTCTGATGGACTTCCAGCATGGTTTCTACGATTGCTTGCTCCAATCATCGCGTCTATCTTAACACACCTGATAAATACCTCGCTTAATTCTTCGCATGTGCCGAACCAATGGAAAACCGCCGTAATAAACCCTATTCCTAAAGTGCCAGAACCCACCTCTCCATCGGATTATCGACCGATCTCCGTGCTGCCTATACTCTCGAGACTTGTTGAACGCTTCATCGTCCACTCTCACATCTATCCTGCATTTTTGGTTGAACCTACCGTAGAGTCTCTGGCGGATCAATATGGGTTCCGCCCAACAAGATCTACCACTGCAGCCATCATAGTCCTTCTTCACCGCATCACTACCCTCCTGCAAGATAATGAATTTGTAATTGTGGTTTCAATGGATTTCTCAAAAGCCTTTGACACTATTCGCCATTATAATCTATTTCAAAAGCTAGGATTCCTCGATATTCCAGACCACATACATGTATATAATTGGTTAGTCAATTATTTTCAGGACCGTAAACACATCACCAGATTCCAAGGGGCTGTATCACAAGTAGCATCTATTAATGCTAGTGTTGTCCAAGGTTCAGTGGTTGGCCCTGAATCTTACGATGTTGCGTCATCTGATCTTCACCCTAAATATAGTTTTAATCATCTTGTAAAATATGCGGATGACACTTATTTAATAGTAGGTTCATCACATATTCGAACAGTGGTTGAAGAATATGATAACATTGCGATATGGGCTAAAAACAATAACCTTAAGTTAAATCCAACCAAAACCCGTGAGATAATCTTCTCCAAAAGCGGTCAAAAAGGGTTAAACATTCCTCTCATCATTCAGGGAGCAGGAAGAGTTGTTACTCTTAAAGTTCTAGGGGTAACCCTTAGCTCCAATGTCAGTATGTCTAAACATGTTGACAATGTCTTGACATCAAGTTCCACCTCCATGTACGCGCTTAGAGTTTTGAGAGACCATGGTCTGTCCCCTCAAGCTTTGCATGATGTAGCAAGGGCTACCACTGTTTCTCACCTTTTGTATGCCTCTCCGGCCTGGTGGGGTTATACCAGCAAATATGATAGGGATAGGATAGAACGCATGTTACATCGAACCATGCGCAGAGGTTTCCTTCTGCCCTCCATCCCAAGTTTGGATAACATGATTGATGCTGCAGATGCTGGCTTATTTAAAAGAATCTGTTGCCACCCTTACCATGTCCTTCGTGGTATTTTCCTCCCCCACGACATAATAACTACGACTTAAGGACAACAACTCACAATTTTACTCTTCCATGGCAGCTAAAGATAAATGTAATTTTATTCATCGTGTTTTGTTCAAAGATGCTTAATAATTAACACTTTATTAACTCTTTATTCTCCATTCTATTATTATCATGCTTCTGTAATCTGTTGCGTTATTGTCAACTGGATTTGTTGAATTAAACGAATATTGATTTGATTGATTCTTAGGACCCCACAGTTAAGTCTTCATTGCACACCCCGGGGGTCGTTTCCAACCCGTAAGTTGTGTTTGTGTGACTTAGCATTATTTGACTCTGAGTTTCTGACAAAGAGAAGAAATTTCCATGGTGCATCACCTATCAAGTACTCTATGCATTTTTGAATTTTCTCAACAAAGGAATTGATTTGATTCGAGTCTGACTAGCAAAACTGCTAGAGTTGAATTCAGCTGCTTTCAAATTTCGTTGACATCAGTTTGAAAAACACGGATGAAGTGTTCAACCTCCCAGTCCTTTTATTTTCTACAATGCCTACACTGCAGGCTTCAAGTAATATAACCATAAAAGAGGTAGGCTTAAGTAGGTGATCAGAACTTAGATCGAACAGGAAGACACATGCTACCTGCCAATTAACATCAGACAGAGAGTTTAGCTTGAAGTACGATTATGTCTATTGTATCTAGAAAAGCTAATGGGGGGGGGGGAGGATTGTTGGCTTACAGGCAGATTAGATTACGGTTCGTCGTTGCTGTCGTCGTAGTCGTCGTAGTCGTCGTAGTGTTTTGCAGTTGTCGGAGTAACTGCGTTCTCTCACTCTGTTACGTGAGCAGAAGGTTATTCACGTTAGATGAACGTTCGTATTCAAAATGATAATAAATGGAACAGAATCAAACTTATCCGACACTGCTTGGGACAGGACTGTCTCGTAAAAAATAGATAGAGCCGTCCTATAGTACTGAAGTAGTCGAGTACTGGACAGTGGACAACCTATTTAGATCCTCTCGTATAGTATACGCCTAAGCGATGAGGATGGACAAGTCGGTTCATTCAAATGTTTATTAGGCACATAGTGTAAATTTTAAGACAGATAAAAGCTGAACTTGCGCTTAGCAATTTATCACTAACTTATGTCCACCTATAAATTAAACAACGATAGAAAATATCGAACAAACAAAACAAACGAATAAAAAGAGCTTACCAAAACAATTGTTTCAGCTTCTGTTCGATACCCTCTTTCTAACCCAGTATGTTAACAATATTTTAATTTCGGTCATCTTAAAGTTCCTTTCAATGGGGTTTGCATTTTCTCAACGTTTTGCTATAATTTTTACAACAATTTTAATCGCTATAAAGCCATTATGTAGAAATGAACCTACGCAGCGCACTAAAGCATTAGCAGAGCCTGCCTGGGAAGCCCATGGGACATTTTTTATAATACGCATTACAAAAAAATTCATCACATTCCATTATGGGCTTCCCATGCCTGCAAATATTCAATAAGCATACATTCTTTCGTGTTGACATATGTTAAATCTATGAAGGAAATGCAAAGAGTGTTTTGGTGGATGTTTAGGCCTGGCCTAGGCCTACTGGCGTTACAGGTAATTAATTTTGGGCTCAAAATAGGCCTATGCAGCCGACGCATGCGTAATTATGCATACGTCTGCTGCATATTTTGAGCCCACTATAAGCCGGTTGCTATGCGCGGCCTCTGGTCATACCGGACAGAGCAGGTGTTCTGTTGCTCACCTGAACAAGAAGATTCTTCTTTTATGTGAGTATTGGTCTAATAATCGTAACTGTATCATAATCATAAATACATATTTACATATCTCCTCCTATGTCTGCTGCGACTTTCAGACACACCCTGCAGTTATTTTCTCCTCTTATAATATGATTGCCGTCGGCTATCGAAAGAGCTCTCCGATGGATTACAAGTGTCTGCTGCAGTATCACCTAGAGCTACCATCCATTGATGCCTGTCCATGGTCATAAGGGAGCTACATAAGTTATTAGATTAGATTATAGGCCCACCTACCGTGGCCTGGCTTCCGGTTTCTCTGCTCTGTCGGAGTTCACATTGACTCTTCCATTGAATTGTGAGTTCTGACTGCGATTTCACCCTAAATGAACATCGACTGATGTCTTGACCATTCTGAGAAAAGGCGCTATAGAAGTTATTAGATTAGATTAGATTATAAATGACTGCTAAGGTTTGGATCTGGGCGGATTGCTCTTGATGGGACTGGATCGAATCGGATCAGAGTTGAGCAGATTGAATGATTCCAATTGAGGAGCACTTTATTTTCTAAAACTAACCCATTCTACTGTTTATTCTTATTGAGGGTGTCACAAGGGTTTTCTCGTATCCCCCAAATAAATCACTTTTGCACAGGTGTCCCTCAATTCTGCTACTAAATTATCATTTAGGCTAACAAGAATAGGTAACCTAGTTATAAGCTTTGTCTCTAAGTTTAAACTCGTATAAAGTAACAAATCGCACCTGAAACATAGACTGTATGGTTATTACATAGTTAATATTATAGTATGGTTTACAATTTGCACCGTAGCCCTTTCGTCATTACATAGACCTTGCTCAGCTGACGAATAAACCTTCTTAGAGTGATCTCATCATGATACCTTTTAGCGCACAACTTTGCAACTATCCTGCTCAACCAGTCGACTCATTTTGTACCTAGACCTAATATCTGCCCACATTGACAACAGTTGCTACATTAAAAGCAACATTATGTCTTAAATTACGAACTTTTAACACGATATCTTAGCAACTGGTTTATGGTTAGACTTCACTAAACATCTAAGCCGACACACGTGTAGTCCCAAAGTTGTCCAGCGTTGTCATAACGTCCCTGTGCTGGTCAGCACCAATCTGTCTCCGGTAAAGAACAGGGCTGTAGTCGAGGGTATACGCGGGTATACAGCGTATACTTACCTCTCTAGAGACCGTATAGCCACTGACCAATGAAATTTCCTCAAAAAAGAAGGTGATGAAAGGTTTTGAGGGCGAATGACTAAAAAAAGGTCATCAACTTTTTGAGAGGGTGATGACACCAGCCCTAGTGACCCCGCTTCTCACCGGTAGCGTGTACTCACCTCTAATTTGAACACTACAACCCTGGTAAAGAGACTAGTTCAAGCGCAACGATAAACACTTTTTATATAGTAAGGATTATAATTGATTCATTGCTAAATTGGCTCATGCTGACTTGAGAAATATGCCTCGATTAGAAGAAAAAAAAATTTAAAACTATATCTTGACTCTTCTGTAACAGAATTTAATCAGAGCTAGCTAAAAAAAAATTAACATTTCAGTTGCAGCTATTACGTAGGCCTAGGACTGCAGCAATATCTTGCCCAGTGTAAAGATTAGGGTCGTTAAACTTTATTCCTAGCGTATTCTTGAGCAGATACTGCTAAGCTTATCACACAAGAGTTAGTGTAAAGGTCAACGTCCCTATCAGACATTATAAACACGATGTCTACCTACAGAAAAACACGCACAAAACTTTGAAAGTTTGTCCGATTACAGAAGCTTTTAAGTTGCTGTCAAGGAAAATATAGATTGTATATAAAGGTTTTCTTTTAGTTAGAACGTTATATGGGCTAAAACGAAAACATAGAAAACGCAGACATAAGGCATTTCTTATTGAACATTTGTCTAAGTTAAATAATACCTACATTACTAATTTGTCTTCACAGAAATTAGATAACTACGAAACGATAGTACTAAACAAAGGGCTAAAATTCGTATATACTCTTAAAACTACTAATCATCTAAAAGAAAATATAGAACTGATAGACAGTTTTGACAGAAAACTACAAATTAAATGGTTTTTTGAAACCCATAAGAATGAGTCTAATAATCCTTTATATAACTCCTTCCACCTAGATAAAAGTAAGCAAAATTCTAAAACTAAAATAAATCCGATATTGATTAAGAGTTCGTGGTATCCTCCTAAACCCAATGCCAACATCACGACTTTCTGCAACAACCTAAAATATGAAATGAAAAATATTTCTACTAAATATAAAAATAAATCCAATATCAGTCTAAAAGAATCTAAAGCTATAAACCGCTTAAGAAATAATACAGATATTGTAATTAAACCTGCAGATAAAGGGGGTGGCATAGTGATCCTTGACACTACAGACTATCTAGATAAAATTAATTCACATCTTAATAATAATAGCACCTACTTAAAAGTTAGTGAAATTACCTTTATGGAAGACCCCCTGGTCTTGAGATACCATTCCCTCATTAATGAACTTAAACCTTATCTTTCCAGAAAACAATTTAATTGGCTCATAGATATCAAAAACGAACCAGGAGTAATCTATGGTCTACCGAAATTACATAAAGATAACATCCCAATCAGACCCATTATATCCCAATCTAATAGTCTTACTAATAAATTACATAGATATTTACAACAATTATTAAAAATAGGAGAAGCCCAAATACCAAATTTAATTAGAGACACCACGGATTTCTTACATAAAATAGAAAAGTATAATAACCAGATAAGAGATGAGACCTTATTAGTAACTATGGATGTAGAATCTCTTTATACAAATATCCCATTAGATTTAGGCATAGAATTTATCATGGAACATTACTTAAATACCCTAGACTGTTGGAATAAATATGAAATAGACATTAAACCCATCCCCTTAACACTTCTTAAACATATTCTCGATTTTACCTTAAAAAATTGTTACTTCACTTTTAATGGAAACTACTATAAACAAAAGCAGGGTCTAACAATGGGAGGGTCTTCTTCCGTACAAGAAGCAAATATAATTTTATATAAATTCTTCCAAAAATTTAATAATGCTTACCCCCACCTAATCTGGAACCACGAAAGGTTTATAGACGACCTTTTTGGAATTTGGAATAAATCCATAACTGAATTAGATAACTATTACACTACCTTAAATAACTTCCATCCGAATTTTAAATTCACTCTTAACCAGTCCTACATAGATATCCCTTTTTTAGATGTGAAAATTATTAAAATTACTAATGGGCTTCAGACCACTATCTTTAATAAACCCACTGACAAAAAATTATACCTAAATTTCTTTAGTAACCATCCCACATTAACTAAACATTCCATCCCCTTTAGTCAACTGCTTAGATTGAAACGCATTATCTCGGATCCTATAGACTTGCAGAACCAGGTTACCTTAATGATTCAGACATTTAAATCTAGAGATTACCCTGACTTCTTATTAAAAGAGGCCACCCACAAACTTAATTTGAGAGACAGACCATCCCTTATGAAATATAAAAATAAAAACAACCCTGATATGTCCATACCAATCTTAATATTGATTTTTGAGAACAAATTTGAAAAGAAACAAATTTTGAAAAGAACTCTACGCAAATTATGGAATGAACTAATTACAGAAAATTCTGAATTACAAAAATGGAAGGAATTAAAACCTATCCTCGCCTTTAAAAATAGTAGAAATATCAAAAATACCATAACCAGCTCTAAATTCCCACCCCCATGGCATTTAAAATCTATTAATAGAAGAAAATTAAATACTATGGACACTTTATTCAACTTAGCTACCCTATTCCAAGAAAATGTAATTGAAATTTAGGGAGATATATAATTAACACACTTATAATATAAAATATAACTTCAGACCTCACACTCCGACCCACTCTACGGAACTATTACTTCACACATTTTAGTAATAAAATTACTCGCAGTATATTTAACTAATAGGTAGGCGTTATGCTCTAGTTGGACGGATTACTTTCCGTCCATTATTATATGTAATGTAGGTCCTATTAATATAACAGCCGAATGTTAGTCAAAGTCAATGGTCACCGAAAAATAGGCAAACATGCCACCAGTCTAGCTCTCACTTCTCGCAACCGGCGATCTTCGAGTATGGTTTTTGGCCGAGCCAAGAAGCAGTACTGTGATGGGCCATCGTCGTGCATACCATGTTGCTGCCCAAAGAATGAACCGACTATCAATGTTTCCTCGATGGGTGAACTCGTTCTTCTTTCAAGAACTCATCAAAACTCAGTATTTTTTTAGTCGACTTTAATTAAATATCTGGGTGTCTAAGTGCTCCACCTGGCGACTGACTGCTGCAGCTCTATAGAATCGCATTTTTTCAAATTGTCTTAATAATTAGAACTGACTTCCAAACTTGAAATCCACCATTATTCTGAATGAATGAATGAATTATCTTCGTCCGACCATTAGGCAATTGAACCCGATGATCATGTTTCCCACTTGTGCTACGAGGTAACAAACAACAAAACAAAAGATATGGAACGGGGGTCGAGCCCTTCACACTACCAACCCGTTGCACGCCAGATAATAGGGCGTTTCTACGAGGTGGTTAAACGACAGTATACAAACTACTTCCTTATCACCTAAAGTAGTTATTGCGGATCTTTTATCGCTAAAGACTTCCTTCTGAACTTCAAATCTCGAGAAAATGGCCAGCAAGGCTCTAGCTACACAGCATGAATCTTCAGCAGTACATCGTCGAGATAACAAAGTCATGTTGAATAATCGATTATAGTCAACACACATGTTCAGTGGCTGGAATATTTGGGCCAAAAACAATAGCCACACGCTCAAACGTTGCATTGGCGAGTGGAGTCTTGTTCATTGGAACCTTGTAACTCGTCCAATAGGTAGTCATCTCTGACAAGCATCATAGGATCGCATTAAATCGTAACTTTTCGCGATAAACTAGGCGACCATAAATTCTTACTATTTCCGTTTTTCAACTTCTGACCACCGAGTTTCTGACCACCATAGTTTCGTGAGCTCATTTCCACACTTCCTCTCCCAGTTAATTCAGAATCACTAAATGCCATCGCTCTTGTTATCTCCTGAGTTGTCTTCCAATAAAGGAGCCGATTTTGTACACATGCCAAGTCCTTTATCATAAAGTAAAGATTGCTCTTCATTGTCCTTCTCTAATTTCTTTCATTATGTCTTGAACAATGGTTCCTATCTTAGTAATTTGACGAGTTATCTCTCTCCATATTTAATTGATCAAGACCCTAACTTTGAGCTTCTCCTCCACCTTATTTCCAGCTTTACCTGTTGTCTTATCAACTCTGGACCAATTTCTGCTCGCGTCCTCCGCCCGGCGGGGGGTTGTTGTTGTTATAAGTCCCGTTTCCCCGCTCTGCAATCATGCAAACCCTGCTCCTTTTCGGTGGTGGGCCTGACCATACGGAATGGCCTCCCTCCTGAGTTGCGCTTACTTCCTAAGTCATCTTCTGACACCTTCTATGACCGCTAGAAACCTGTTCTGTTTGGCTGTGCTGGAGTCGGGAGCGTCTTTAAGTAGTTCTCTTGAAGAGGCGCTATATAAGTGTATCAATGAATGAATGAATGAGAACGTAATAACGTACGCTTCGTAGCCTTTATCGTAATGATCAGTCACTGGGATATAACATTGTAAGTTGCTCAAAAAGACGTGCATGTAACTGAGCATATGTAATTGCGTTGATTTTGATTGCATCATTATGCATATAAAAAAATTTTCTTGCATGTTTCAAGGCAGGTATTCTCAATAATGTGAATCTTGTCTTATAGGCTAGATACGCGCTGAAATTGGTGATAAGAAGATGGCAGCCCATGCAACAGCAAAACAAGAGTACAATAAAAGATCTTCGAAGACGATTAATTTCACAATCAACCTAACAATCAACCTAACGCAGAAAGCTTTGCACGAGTTAGAGTTTCTGGAAGTAGTAAACTCATTTCCTACACTTTTAAGTGATAGAGTCCTCGGAAATGCCATAAGAAGATATGAAACGTGCTGGCTTCCTTTGGCAGCTTCTGTTGATGATCCAACCGCTATAGCTCCACCACTAGATGTTCACTGGGTTTGGCATTGTCACATGCTATCACCTTATCAGTACGACTTGGATTGCCAGCGACTTGTGTCCAAAGTAATAGATCATGCAGTCCAATCATTTACTGTACTGCAGCAGCGACGCAAAGATTGTCAAGCTATCTGGAAGACCAAATACCCGGATGAGCCTTTCGAGTACGACTGGAATCTTTCTGCTCCTACTCAAGGTCCACCGTATCAACCCAAATGTTCGTACGATTTGAAAGCCGCAGTGAAAAGACAAACCAATTTCTACTACCAGGTGTCGCTGCCACATTATCGGTCAGAAACTTTTCTCCAGAATGGACTGAATCGTTATAAAATGTTTCTTTTCTTAAAGAAATTGAATCCAAACGCCTTTCTCGTTCCTTGTTATGACATTGATGTCATATGGCACACTCACCAGCTTCATCCTCTTATCTACAAGCAAGAAACTCTGCGAGAACTGGGACGAATGTTGAATCATGACGATACAGTGTCAGACAGAAGTCCAGACTCCAGATTAACTCAGTCGGACAAAATGACAAGACGACTGTGGAAGAAGTTCTATGGCGTGCATTTCGCATCTTCTGGTGCGATGTTTCGCGGAGATTCTCCATACAGAAGACTCGCTTTCATCAGTCCTTCAGCTCCGAATTCGAGGTTCGATGGTGAAATTATTTTGCAAGCAAACAAATATAATGCTTGTATTTTACCTGAACACGTTGAACAACTGTGGGGTCCAGTTGCACTTGCGACCTTACCGGCTGGTATAGATAATGACTGCATTGCCGCTACTCATAGGTAGGCTACACTTTCATCGTTTTTTCTTTGTTTCTAGTGTGAATGCGTTTTCTTAAAGCATTGAAATAATTTAAGATGAAGTCTATGTTGATTAGTTTTAATTAGCATTCGTGTCTGGACGTTTGATTAACAGCAGCATTTCGCGTTATATACATATATAATGTGTGTGTGTGCGTGTGTGTGTATGTGTGTGTGTGTGTGTGTGTGTGTGTGTGTGTGTGTGTGTGTGTGTGTGTGTGTGTGTGTGTGTGTGTGTGTGTGTGTGTGTGTGTGTGTGTGTGTGTGTGTGTGTGTGTGTGTGTGTGTGTGTGTGTGTGTGTGTGTGTGTGTGTGTGTGTGTGTGTGTGTGTGTGTGTGTGTGTGTGTGTGTGTGTGTGTGTGTGTGTGTGTGTGTGTGTGTGTGTGTGTGTGTGTGTGTGTGTGTGTGTGTGTGTGTGTGTGTGTGTGTGTGTGTGTGTGTGTGTAATGCGTCAATGTTTGCGTTTGGATGAACAGGTGCTGAACAGTCGCTTTGCATATCTAATTAGCTGTTTGTAATATTATGCATTGTCAGTGATGGGCTAAAAAGTTGCTAACTTTTAGTTTAGCTAACATGTTTTAGTTAAGGAAGAAGTTTAACTAAAAAAGAGTTTGGTTAAAACCATAGTTTAACAAAAAACATTTAGTTGCTAACTAAAAAATTTAACTAAAAAAATCAGCAATATGCAAATATTTTTCCGCAGTGAACATTGAACACTGTCAGCAAAAAATATTTTAACACTGCGTGGTTTTAGCATTAACAGCCTGTGTTTTCAAATTCATACACTGCTTACAGTACACATATAAAACTGTATGTCAGAACAGTACACATCGCATAGTTTGAAGGTGAAATTGTCATTGACGCTTTGCATTATTACAGTTCACTTAACGTCTTTTATTGTGAAAATTTTTGTCGTAAAAAGTTGGAAAAAAGTTGGAAAAAGTTTAACTACTTTTTTAAGTTTAGTTAACCAATTTCCAAAATCAGTTGCCAACTTTAGTTTAACTATTTTTTTTAGTTGGAAAATAGTTTTAGTTTGACTAAAAAATAGTATAGTGCCCATCACTGTGTATTGTATGTTGTATGCATCGCCTGTGTTTGCGCGAAAGGGAATGAGCTGATGGAACGAATTTGAAATTTGAACATTGTAGGGTGTACAGTGTATTATAGGTTTTCGTTGGTTTTCTTGTGCGTTGAATTGAAAGAAGAAATGCTCGGACTATGTTGTCTGAATTGACAGCCACGCAATACCATAGTTAAATTGTAGAGGCAGAGTAAAAGAAAAGTATAGAATAAGTTGATTAGAATGAAGAAGTAAAGATATCAGTGTCAAGAAAAGTGGAGTTGACAGATAGTATAGACGGTTGTGAAAAAAGGGTTTTTGTGAACAGTGCTCTTATTATGATTTCGCAAATGCACTAGTTACCAGTCGCAAAGGTTTCGATTTTGGCTTGAAACACGAAAGACGAAATTGTATTTCTGAAACGCTCGGACAAAGGATAAAAATCTGGGGTTTCTGGGATTAATATACCCTGTGTGTGTTAATGTAATTAAGGCAATTTCATCCTAATAAATTTTCAGAAAGCAATCACACTAAAATTCACATGACCGTCTAAAAACTGTTCTGAGAAAACCGATTGCGAAAATTGTAGATATATAAAACTTCACATCTCAAAGTTCATGCATTGCTGTGGCCAAAACTTCACATCTCAAAGTTCATGCATTGTTGTGGCCAAAACTTTCTACTCATTCATTGCGTATTTCATTCAGATTCAGCAGTGTTGTTAAAAGGATCGGGCTAATATACTTAATGAAAGTAAAAGTAAACAGGACTCTACATACTTAGGCAAAAGTATAAGTACTCATCAAAAATGTTACATTCTCACAAGTAAAACGTATTCGTCCAAATAATACTTTTAAAGCAAAAACTAAAAGTACTGCGTCTATAGTTTCTATAACTCGATTTCACTTATTTGCTTTGAAGAAGGCTCAATTCTCAAAATGCTTGTCATGCAGTTGAGTGTGTTTATGGTTCGTTGTTAAACCGGCACTGCTAAGAAGGCGTTCTACTGCTGCACCGGTTGTTAAATGGACTGTTCAATCTAATATCGTGCATTCTCTCAACATGTTTCTATAAATTGGGGATGGCCAGTTGAATGCACGACATTCATTGTACTTGGGCGATCACAAGCAAGCAATCCATGGTCACAGCATATCCGTATGTGCTCTAAATATGGCCATGGATGTTCCAAAATTTCAAAAGATTAACTCACCACGAATTGAGAGCATAGGAATTAAATGAATAAAAGTGGAATCAATGTCCAGAGCATTTGTATTGTAGAAAAGCATTTTAATGTATTTCTGTAGTTTTAAAGCTGAGCTTAAGACTAAGAAATTGCAACGCTAGACTTATCTACAAGTTCTAAGCTTCAGGCCCATATAATTATGATGACCGACATCTGCTTCTAGGTTGCTGAGTAGTTATGAAGGGTTGATGTTCAGCTGTCGCATTTGCCATTCTCGTCCACTGGGAATGTCTGCAGTTCAAATCTTTTCTGGCGACCAAATGATTGTCCTGTCTCACCTCATTGGTACTGAACAGCTGCCAACACCAGACTTGGTAAGACAAGATGCGTTGCTTCAGGCTAAACTACTGCCTGCTTTTATTTCACCTGTTAGTAATCGTCAGAATAACCGCTGACGCGATAGATTATAGCTTTGATTTGTCACGAGCATAACCCCGTATTCTTCATAAGTCAATAGCTAACAATTTCGCTCTAATGTAAAAAATAGGCCCCACCTCTTCCGGTCTGCTTAGTGTTGATATTTACTATTTTTCGCATGTGAACTTCTTAACTCTGCAAGGAGGACATCATCAGACTTCACTTGTATTCTATTGTGAACAAAGCACATAGCCATGTCTTGCTGAGTCAGCAATTTCGCTGCTTTTCCAATAGAAATCAGCATAAGCTATTGTAATAAATAAAATAACGTGAAGGCCAAACTTTTTTGCTGTTTTGCCGTCGTAAATTTACTTTTGATCTCTTTTATCTCCACGGATCGAGGTTAGATATCTAAATAATTATGATAACGAACGAATTGTGGTTTATCCCAGGTGCCCTGAATCATCCTTATTGTCATTGATGGAACATGAAACGTTTGACATAAAATAGATGTGATTTGGCCTATACACCAACTTTTCATACTTAGGACCCATAACTTCGGGGGTGAAGAGTTTAGTATACATTTCAGAATTTGTCTAGAACTGTAGGCCTACTTCATTATCCGTATTGTCATTGATGGAACGTAGTTTTGTAGCTAATTATTCACTGAAACCTTTGACATAAATAGATGTGATTAGACACCAAGTTTAATACTCAGGACCCATAAATTCGGGAGGTGAGCAGTTTAGTATACATTTTAGAATTTGTCTAGAACTGTACTTCATTCTACTTTATCATTTTCACAGGTGAACTGGAGAAAAGGATACCCTTGCATCAATTTTAGCGAGGGAGAAAGAGCGATGATAATTAAAGACACTGAAGGGGATTGGGGAATTGTTGTTGGAAAATGGAAGGAATTTCTTAAAGGAGTTCCCGGAATACCTGGTAAGTGCCTCATCTCCTAAAGATCTCCTCAAGAACAAGCCAATAATTTTACAACTCGGATTGCAGCATGTATATTTTTGGTGGCATTTCGAAATTTCACCATATCTAACACTTTATGATACACTTAGTTATCTTCCTGATTGACAGCGTACTAAATTTAAGTTTTCGGCGTGATTCTGGCGATGCCAGTTGGAGGATGCCCCATTGGGTGTTTGCTTCCCTGCTTAATGTTTGACTGGCCGAGCAGAGCCGTAGCTCTGCAAGGGACGTGGCCCCCTCCAAACATACGTCCGGGGCCCCTTACAATGCGGAAACTGGAGTGCGGTAATATACAATATACAGGGTTCATATTATGTATACATAGGCCTACGCCTACAGTGTACATGTATTCCATTTCCGTATTTACGCAAAGCGCTTCTTTCGAGCCTTGTTCTCCGCAAATTGGTTAATCAATGCGTCATAATCGAGACATCTGGCAATCTTGTGTTCGACTGAGATAACGGCAAGCGCAGAAAGCCTGTCATCTGTCATGGTTGAGCGCAGGATATTCTTGATCAGTTTCATTCTGCTGAAGCTCCTATCAGCACTGGCGACAGTGACTGGTGTGGTCAGAAGAATTCTGATGCACGGCTATTTTTTGCCAGTTTTAGGGGCCCCCTTCCTTGCGGGGCCCCCTCCTGTCGGAGGGTACGGAGGCGTCGGAAGGCGGTCGCTACGCCTCTGGGCCGCAGATTCCTTTGTTTCACGATCCTAGGTGTATTGATTGACTCTTTTTCACGCATTTCGATAATGCAGTGCCGTGTCATTCCAGTGCCTTTACTATCAATCTAGACTAGCTTCCCTTAGAATTTACGTGTCCGTCTGACCAGGAACGCTATATGTATGCCTACCTTTCATAGATATTCGGAACCTGTTCCCTTAACGCGGTGGCTGGGCTGGGAACGCTTAGTAGATATCGTATACGAGCGCCATATGTGCTATATACAGCAAATGAGTTTATGAACATATACACGTATGCAAAGATACATGTATACGTACACACATACATACATAGACACATACATAAACTCATATATATACTGCATATACATTCTGAACATAATATGTATGCATTTATGTTTTAAGTATAATCTTATTATACTTAAAACATAAATGCATACTTACAGGTACATATATTGATACAGCCACAAAAGCTGTAGGCGATCTAGAAAGGATGCAAAATGTTTCGAATGAATGAATGAACACAAACATACATACATATATACATACATACCTACATACTTGCACATATATAAAATTATCTTACATCGATATATGTATATACTTTTCAGGTGTACATACGTAAATATAAAATAAATTACATGTACATATACATACATACCCAAATACAATACACCACATGTCAGCCAATTCCAAAATTGGGAATCGTTGGAGCTTCGAATCTTAAACACGTCCGATTTTTAATGCAGCTATAACGCGAGAAAAGATGAAGAAGTCATTCGACCTTGTATTGAATTAATTAAATCAACAGTTCAGTCAGAGCAGTTTTTTCTCCGACATTAAAACTCTCCCGATGCGAATGTATAAATTCGCAATAATCAACAACATTTCTAACTCAAACAATCATCTGAGTATACAAGAAAGTGTCAAACATTGCTTAAACACTGTCTTTGGTGCATTTGTGACCGCCTTGTATATATATCTAGGGCCTATTCGATGCCTCCGCATCGACGAGTATTGGGATGGCATCAGCATAGAAGTCCAGACAAATGAATGAGTCAGCTTTGACGTTAGTCTATGTCTGCGCTAGCCAATACTGACAGCCGATGCAGACATGCACAAGCAAGTGATCACATAGAGGTGGCATTGTCGGAAAATTTCATGACAGACACGCCTTATCTCAGCACGCTCATCTTGTTTAAAATTTGCTGATTTCAGCAGCGAAACATTCCGTTCACACATACATGCACACATACACACACACACACACACACACACACACACACACACACACACACACACACACACGCACCAGTGCTGTTTACGTTAACTAAAACTGAAAGCAACTTTATCGTTAACCGAAAAGTTTCAATTAAGTTAACTAAAACTAAAACTAAAACTGAAAAGTTATGAAAACTGAAGCTAAAACTAAACTGAAAAGCACAAAACTACAACTAAAACTAAACATGAAAGTTGAAAACGGAATAAGTTTTTTCCGTGTGGAGCACAAACCGAGTTGCGGACATGTCTGCAACGGTTAGCAGCGGAGTACTGAACGGCGCACATGTCTGATAGCAATATCGGTCAAGCAAACATTCGTTTGAGTCCTTTCTCCTATGGCTTTCTCGTTAGCGGTCAGCCATCAAACTGCAGCTCAGTAGCATGAATTTTTCAGATCTGTTGTTATTGCTCATCAAAATGAATGTCGTTAATAAAAAATTAAATGTGATTGCTTCTGTGGAATATGCACAAAACTGTCATCAACTGCGCCGCCGAACCCGCTGCTTCGAAAGACGGTTCCGTCGCTCCAAAGATCCGGCTGATCGTCTCGTCTGGGTCATTCAGCTACGCTCACTTCACCGGCTCTATCGTCAGAAGGAGGCAGCCTACTGGGAGGACTTGATCACACGAAATTCGACCAACCCCAAACGCCTCTGGTCTGCCATCTCTGGCCTCCTGGGTCACTCATCGCGTACGTCTCCATGTCCCTCCTTCTCAGCGGACGACTTCTTATCCATGTACGCGTAAAAACTAGATGGCCTCCGGAAGTCTACAGCTGGAGCACCATCTCCTTCCTTCACGTCCACAGACGCTGTTTTCAAGGAGTTTCAGCCTATCCTTGAATCAGACTTGCGCCGTCTGCTCGGCTCCTCTAACTTAAAATCATGTGAATTGGACCCTCTTCCACCGTTTCTTAGTGTAGACGTATTAGATGCCATCGTCCTCTTTCTGCTCTATCTGTCTAACAGATCTCTTTCCGAAGGCTCTCTTCCTTTCTCTCCGAAGCGTGCTCTTTTGTCTTTCCTTCTCTCAAGAAACCTAATCTGGACCCTAGTTTATGCCATAGCTACCGTCCTATATCTAATCTCTCCTTTCTCTCAAAGACTCTGGTGCGCTTAGTCTCTGCAGCTTTTACCTTATCTTGAGCAATCTGATCTCCTCCCTTCCAGGCAATCTGGTTTTAGAGCTCACCACTCTACTGAAACCGCACTTCTCTCATTTCCGACATCTACTCTGCTATTGACAAATCTCACGTTTCTCTTCTTGCCCTCTTCGATGCCTCTTAAGCTTTTGATATGGTTGATCACGGCATTCTCTAACGTCGTCTTGAAATCTCCTTTGGTTTTGGTGGTTCTCCACTTCGCTGCTTCCGTTCACAGATGGTCATACTCGGTGACTCTCGCTCCTCTTGGGTACCTGTCAAACTCGGGGTTCCTCAAGGTTCCGTGCTGGGCCCCCTTCTCTATATTTTGTTTACCGCTGACATTCCTCGTCTCTTTGCCAAACACTCTGCTGTGGGGCACCTGTATGCTGACGATGTCCAGGCCCTGGTGCATGGTCCTCCTGCTCATCAACTTGCCCTCTGTCAATCTATTGAGTCATTTTCCTCAGATCTCCACTGTTGGATGTCCTCGAATCGCCTTTCTCTTAACTCTGCAAAAACTCAGCTGATCTGGTTTGGCACTCACCAGCAGCTCCTCAAGCTTGATTATGCAACTCTCGCCAAGCGGTTTCCGCTCTTCTCTTTCTCTTCAAGTGTTCGTGACTTGGGTGTCATTCTTGACAGTACTCTATCGTTTGCTAACCACATCTCAAGCCTCTCTCGGTCTAGTTTTTATCATCTAAGACGTCTTCGTGCTGTCCGGCGTTCTGTCCCTTCCTCCACTTTCACCTCCATGGTTCATGCCTTTATCTGCTCACGCATGTATATATGGATATAGACACATACATATACATATAAATACATAGGGCCTACATTTATACATACATGCATACATCATGCATACATACATACATATATACCAGTATTTAATCTAGTCCCCTCTTCTGGGAGGGGAAACAAGGTTTCTGGGGGGAGCAAAGAATTTACACAAGATTTTTTCATCCATCTTGAAAAGTTTAAGACTTTTCCAAATTTCATCTCCTAAAAAAGTTGATGACCTTTTTTAGTCCTTCGTCATATTTTTCACTTTTTCTACAGTCATTACTCTCTCAAAAAGGTTGATGACCTTTTTTTAGAAATTCATCTCTCTGGGGGGAATCGTGTATCCACATGTATCGTGGGGGGGGGGAAATTTTCATCCCCTGAATGTCTCTACATTGTAATATTGCTGGCCTCTGGGGGGAAACATCAATCCTGGGGGGGGACATTTCCTCCCCAAAGACGTCTAGATTAAACACTGCATATATACATATTTTACTTACCACGGTTTGTCGGTGACCTTGTCAATAAACACAAAATTTATTATTGTTATTATTATTGTTATTATTATTATTATTATTATTATTATTATTATTATTATTATTATTATTATTATTATTATTATTATTATTATTATTATCATTATTATTATTATTATACATATAGGCATACATGTCTACATACATACATACATACATACATACATACATACATACATACATACATACATACATACATACATACATACATACATACATACATACATACATACATACATACATACATACATACAACTATATACGTCGACTGTATACGTTCATGTGTAATATTCACACTGTTTATGTCTTCCTGGATTTCGCTAGGAACTACAACAACCAGAGGAACAAGAGGTGTTCAAGGAAATCCAGGGTACTTCAGTGCCAAGTTCTTTCCTCTAAGAACCAAATCACCTCCGGCCTCGGTGAATAAAATACCAACTGATCTGACAGAGTTCAGATTCGATTTTCTTAATATGTCGGTTGATCTAAAGAAGGGTGTGATCAAATTCAAGAACCAGAATTACATCGAAGTTGCTCAAAAAATCAGTCTGGTATTTTCCATTTCTGTACTCTACGTCCTCTGCCAGCCAAGACCTCCTGTATACACCAGTACACCTCAACGCACAGTGGATTCCGCTGGAAAGCCAATTAACCACATAGACTCGGACACAGCAGCATTCATCGTGGCATCTGGATATCGCGACAACACTCCATGCAATAGCTATTTCATGATGTTTGCCTTTGGTGGAATGTGCAGTGGATGTGGAGGAGCATGGGGAGGAGGCGGATGTGGAGCAGGCGGAGGATGTGGAGGATGCGGAGGATGTGGAGGTTGTGGAGGTTGTGGAGGGGGCGGAGGCTGTGGAGGGGGCGGGGGCTGTGGAGGGGGCGGGGGCTGTGGAGGGGGCGGAGGCTGTGGAGGGGGCGGAGGCTGTGGAGGAGGCGGATGTTGAGGTGGATGTGGAGGTGGATGTGGAGGATGAGCAGGTTGCCAAAAGTATATGTTATTGAAGGTGTATATAGAGTTGACGGTGTAGCCTATGTAGAGGTACATATGATGATGGCTACGGATGTGGTGGTGGATGTGACTGTGATTGTTTCTGAAAAATACAAGCAACTTAAATACCATTAATACCATGTCCGGTGTACATACCATCAAAATTTGCACAAAAATACAAACTATGAGTTTTAGGCCAGTTGACGCGAGAAAACAGTGATGTCATCATAAAATCAGGTAAAATTCGTTAGTCTTCTGCCAATTCAAGTCTCCATGTCATGCAAGAATAAAATGGAGCAAAGACTGTAGCTTTAGGTTGATATTCGATGAACCGCTTGGAACCTGTGACACTGATGACGTAATATTCGTTACTAGTGTATTAACCCGTCATAAATAATGACGTGACGACAGTGTATCATTATAGGCCTATATGTATCGTTGGCTAAAATGCTCTGATCGCCGTCGTCAAGACGACCGTCGTTAAGACGGCAGTATAGTGACGTCACAAACGGTTTCACAATAGAACAGATAGAGCGTTATACGACGGACAATTTGCATATAAGGAAACTATATGTATAATGTTTATAAGTGTTTGCGTGGTCTGTAGTAATTTGTATAGAGATTTAAAAGTAAATTTATAAATATATTAGTATAGATCGCACATGGAATCGTCAGCATAACGTATACGCCCCTATATACGAGTCATTTTCCGGATACTGGCTACACATTTTTTCGTCTGACCATTCCCAAATCCATTGAATGCTGCATATCTTTAATTGTATCTCTCTGATAATTTGCAAATTCCTTGCAATTTGAGTTGTGTCTAACGCTTAAGCATTTTAAATGTTCCGGAACCCGTGATATTTGTAAATTCCGAAACAGAATATTTTTTCTATGACAACATAGAACATAATTTTGCTTGTTTTCATATTTTCCTATTTAAACAAAAACATGCATGAATTCCTAGTAAAGTTAATAGGGGCTTCACCAGTGTTTAATCTAGTCCCCCTCTTCTGGTAGGGGAAACAAGGTTTCTGGGGGACCAACGAATTTACACAATATTTCATCCATCTTGAAAAAGTTTCAGACTTTTCCTAATTTCATCTTCCAAAAAAGTTGATGACTTTTTTTTAGTCCTTCGTCCGCTTTTTAAACTTTTTGTACAGCAATTACTCTCTCAAAAAAGTTGATGACCTTTTTTAGGAAATCATCTCTCTGGGGGAACCATGTATCGACATGTATCCTGGGGGGGGTAATTTTCCTCCCCTAAAGGTCTCTACATTGTAATATTGCTGGCCTCTGGGGGGAAACATCAATCCTGGGGGGACATTCCCCCCCCAAAGACGTCTAGATTAAACACTGGGGCTTCACTAGTTTTTATTTCGGCAAAAGTTTACAACATTGGTAAGACTACAGTAATGGCAACTTCTTTAGCAGCAATAACTTATATAACCTTAATTCAAACATTTCTACAGCGTTACACGATTACAGACACCATAGTGGACTGCCGCTAGCCAGGTACTTTCAACAACTGCAGGTGACAGGCTGGAGGTATAGCGGACACGTTTACATACCTTAGCAGCCAAACAGTACCAAGTGGTTCCAATGAACAGAAGATTAAGTGCCGAATCGTTATTGCCATTGTCTTCATGGTCTCCCTAAATAAGACCATTTGACGTTTCGCCGTTAAGATGAAAACCAAGCTGCATCTATATAAGTTGAACGTGTTGCCGGTGTAACGATATGAGGTCTGCCCCAAACAGAGTTTCTGGTCAGATGAAAACCAAGCTGCATCTATAGCCTATAAGTTGAACGTGTAGTCGGTGTAACGATATGAGGTCTTCCCCAAACAGAGTTTCCCTGGACTAGAATAGTGTCTTCCCTGAAATTCTGTTTCGAAACAAAGTCTCCCCATGAAACAACATCTCCCCTCTACGCACGGAAGTCGCCTCCCACTGAAAAATGGTCCTATGAGTTTCTGTCGCCATTTAATTTTTAACAGGATTTAGCAGGTTCATTATTAAAACACATTGTTTCTAATTGTTTGTTTACTGAATTGGATATAAAATAAATGCTTCATAGCATTACTTAACATGACTTATTAATGCAACTAGGTTACTTTATTGGCCTCTAACGCCTTACCTGATAGCCCATTCAGTTTAATTCAATTCTATATTCGTTCATTCGATTAATACAGGCTGTCACAGAATGTAATAGGCGCCATTTTAGCGGTACGGCCGCGTTACGGCGCCATATAAATTGTCGTCATCATCATCATCATCATCATCATCATCATCATCATCATCATCATCATCATCATCATCATCATCATCGTCACAGACGCAACTTGTTTACATTTTCATAAGTAAATGTTCTTGAAGGGAACACGATAAATAAAATTTCGATCATCTTTGTTTGGCAGGTTAAAGTCGTGTTTCCAGGTGAGGAGGTGGTAGTGATTATGCCGGTTTGTTAGAAAAAACTGTCGAAGGACGTGAGTTGGGTCGGCGGTGATAGCTTTGAACAGGCTTTCATAAGCCGTCTCGGCCAGTGTTTCTGCGCCCGGGGCCAAAGGGGGAAAAGCCACTTCTTTGCGTTCTTCCTATAAGCCGCTCCATCCTATCTCTGTCTTTTGCGCGAGTGAAGCCCCACCATGCAGGAGATGCATACATGAGTGAGGCAATCGTTGTCATTTTTGCCACATCGTGGATGGCCCCAGGCTGAAGACCATGCGAACTGAGGACTCTTAATGCGTAAAGTAATGAAGCGCAGGAGGACAGAACCCCGTCAAGGTGGCTGGCCATGTTCAGGTCCGATACGAGGGTAACTCCTAGCACTTTCAGAGAGCCCACCCACTCTGCCCCTGGAATTGTCGGGGGGACAGAAGCCAGTCCCTGCCTTCTAGACGTTGCTATCATTTCTCGAGTCTTCGAAGGGTTTAGTCTAAGGTTATTTGCCCTAGCCCAGGAGGAAATATGGGTAAACTCCTCAACTGCTGTGGCTAGGTGGGATGAAACATCCAACAGGTAGGTGTCATCTTCGTACTTGACTAAACAGTTAAAGCTATGTATTGTATGTTGGTCAGAATAGGTGACCACAAATGATAGAGGACCGATTACGGATCCCTGGATGACACTCGAGTTTATTGTTTTAGGCCCCGAGACCAACCCTCTGAACTTTGTTACGTAGCTCCTATTTTGAAAGTAATTTTACCAGCCAGTTATAAATTTGGTCAGGAATGTCGAGGGTGTTGAATTTTTGCATCAGTGGGTAGTGGCTCACATTGTCAAATGCTTTTGAGTAATCGAATGAAATTACTGCTACAGCAGTCATATGATTGTAACAAATTGTTATATGCTCGAGAAGGGCTATTATTGCAGCAGATGTGGACTCAGTTGGATTGAATCCTGTAACGCTGGACCTGATAGCCCATGAGCGGTCAGTACTCTGATGGCACACATTGACCGCCTGGCTTTGCTGCAGTTGCTGCTTAAATGCGTATCGAAACCGAATCTTTCAGTTAGCGTGACTCCCAGGATGTTAATGTTGGACACACTATTGAACCCCGGTCTTAAGTTAGGCAAATCCTCGCGTCTTGGCCACGACCTGGGTCTCTCGATAAGCTTATTATGATTTATCCTGAGATTGCATGTTTCGGCCCGGCCGACTGATCTCGGGTTCCAGCGAGCCACTATTTATAGAGGAAACCAAGAGATAACTGTCATCAGCATACTTTGTCTATTGATGGGGTACAAGGGCTTTAATTTTGATACTGCTATGATGAAGTTTACAAGACCCAGACTTGATCCCTGGGATATGAAGCTGAGCCAGCCGCTCAGCCAGATAGGCATGTTGCACGGTGTCAAATGCCTTGGAAAAGTCGAGGGCTATAAGGTGAACATAATGGCTAAAATTAAACGTTTTTGAAAGTTGAAGCGTTATGGTTTTGAGAGTCGCGGTGGTAGAACCAGTGGGTCGGAAAGCATACTGATCCGAGAACTCCCGGTTACTCTTTGGCTGCGTCAGGAGAGGGTAGAAGTACCGTCGCATCACAAACTTCTCCAGAATACGGCAGGAAATTTCAAATTGGGGTAATAGAAATTGGTCGGTAATCATCCTCAACTGCCGGTCGCTGCACCTTAGGCAAGCTGTTATGTTATGGTGGTGGAATCGGAGATGGAGGCGGAGGCGGAGGTGGTGGTGGATTCGGAGATGGAGGTGGAGGTGGATGCGGAAGTGGAGGCGGAGGTGGAGGCGGATGCGCAGGTGGAGGTGGATGCGGAGGTGGAGGAGGATGCGGAGGTGGAGGTGGATGCGGAGGTGGAGGTGGATGCGATGGATGTTGATGATAAGGAGGGTGTCAACTGTCAACAGTATGTAATTGAAGATGTATATAGAGTGGAGGGTGTATATTAAAGTATATATGATGATAGACGCGGATGTGATAGTAGATGTGACTGAGACTGTGGTTGTTTCTGAAAAAGCAGCTCATATACTACTTATGCTATGTCTCGCGTACATGCCATCAAAATCTGCACAAAAATACATGCTTTTGGTTCAAATACAATTGGCGTATTATCAAATATGTCATCAGAAAATTAGGTAAAATTCGTTTGTCTTCTGCCAATTCAAGTCTTCCTGTCATACAACAGTAAAATGCAGTAGGCCTAAAGATTATAGCTTTTTTTATTATAGCTTTATTCGATGGGCAGCTTGGAACTATTGAGCTAGAAAACCCCGTTTCATGATTTCAACGATAGACATTGATAACATAATGTGCGTTATAGTGTTTATAAGTGTTTGAACGGTCTGTAATACTTTGTTTAGAGATATTAAACTAAATGTATAAATGCATTATTATAGATCGCACGTGGAATCGTCGGCATAACGTAGGCCCTTATACATACGAGTCATTTTCAGGATACGGGCTACACATTTGTTGATGTAACCATTTCGAAATCCACTGAATGCTTCATATTTTTAACTGTGAATGTATTGAATGTATCTATTTCATAATTTTAAAATTCCATACAGTTTATCCTAACAGTTAAAATTGTAAAATGTTTCCGTCACGTTGATATTTGTAAATTCCGAAACTAAATATTTTTCTCTTTCCATACACCATAATTATTTAGGGGCCTAAATAAGCATATTTGAGGTCATTGTAAACTTAATAGCCTAGAGACCTCACTGGCTTTTATTTGACAAAAGTGTACAGAACTGGTAAATACTGCAGGTGTTGGGCTGGAAGTAGCGGACATTGACAGCCAAATAATACCAAGTGGATCCAAGGAACAGAAGATTAAATTAAGTGCGGAATCGTTATTGCCATTGTCTTCTGATCTCCCCGAATAAGATCATTTGACGCTTCACCATTGAGATGAAAACCAAGCTGCAGCTGTATATAGGTTGAACATGTTGCCGTTGTAACAATATAAATTCTTCCCCCAGACAGAGGCTCCTCGGACTGGAATAATGTCTACCCCGGAGAATCTGTTTCGAAACAAAGTCTCCCCCACTGAAATAGAATATCCCATCTCTACGATGCCTAGTCGCCTCTCACTTAAATCATCTCTCATCTGTTTCCATTTAGGCCTAATTTTTAGCAGGATTTAGCATGTACATTATTGAAACAAATTATTTTTTATGTTTTGTTCATTAAATTGGTTTATAAAATAAATATAGAATTACTTAACATGATTTAATAATGCAACTAGGATGTTGGGCGCGCTCCTGCGATTAACACACGGCAGGGAGTACACACGCTGACTGTTGTATAAATAAGAAAATTCTTTGACCAGAAGCAGGTACTTTACTGGTCAACGAATTGCATGTAGCTCAGTAACTCTTCACTCACAAGTCACAACCAAAGCATATTGATCATGTTAACATGGTGCGAGATACATTTAGCACTGGTTTCTGAATGATTATGTGATCAGTAATCCATTTTCCTAGCACTCGTTTGTACTGGCTTTTCGATACCAGCACGAGTAGCATGGGCTTCACTGTGAATCTTTGATGCGATTAGGCCAGCCGTTAAACTGGTGTTAAGTATTGCTGGCTAAATAATCACTACCTTGTTGATCTTGTAATAGTAATTATTATTATTACAATGGTAGTTTTCATTGTTGTAATTACTATCATTGGTATTAACATTATAATTGTCTTCCAGATAGGGGCCATAGGGCATATGCCGCTTTTGAGTGGGCTCCTATAGTTATAGTTCAAAAACCTGGTAGGCCTATGCTTTTGTTTGATGATGATGCAATGCGTACACGAGAAAAACGAGAAGTAGCGAAGTTCCCAACTATAACAATCGAAAGCGAGGGTGCATAATGCATATATTAATTAGATTGGATTTGATTTTCATTTAATCAAAATGTTGGCATTCTAGCAGACTAGCACTAAGTGTTTCCGGGGAAGAAAGTACTTAATTATAACCGTTGGAATGATCTCTTCCCCGGAAGACTCTCCCTGCGACAGATACAAATTAAGTCACATTTGCTTTAAAACCAATGATAATTTTAATCTAACTTCATTGTAAAACTATTTTATATATAAAATCCAAACTTATTACTTATCAGAATAACAATGCACCAATTTATGATCGCTTGAGCGAGAACCATAGTCAACATTTAAATCTACGAAGTTTTTGACTGTTAGGCCTATCTAAGAGAATTTAGGCTATTCAGTCTTCAACGGATTCAGAAGGTGTTTACTAATAGCCATACGAGATTGAAAATCGCCGAAAACCAGAAGAAAGTAGTTTGAGAACGGAATTAGACGTGTCAAGTGAAAGGAATAGCTGGATATCGCCATCATATAAATAGTAGCATAGGGATTAGGGAGCGACCAGTAAGTAGTGAAGCGAGTGAAGTTTACTCGCCACTCAATAACTCATTCACCCACCCAGACTCATCCAATCAACCCAACCAACCCAAACCCACAACTCTCATAGGCCTACTAACTCGACAACCTACCCGCATCTACCTACTTATGCTCACCCAGTCACCCATCTACCTATTAACCTATCTACTCAAGTACTCCCAACCTCTCACTCACTCGCACAAAATTTGGAAACGTCAATAAAACGTATAAGATAGTAGCTTGAGCTGCGAATATTTGGACCATGGTGGGAAGCTTAAAACTGGAAACGGGATCGCTGTAATTAGATGAGCGACACGAGACGTACTAGCACGCAAGCTGAGTAAAACGGACCACTCCATTAGGAAACCAATTTCCACGATAAAGGCGTCAGTTAAATTTGTCGAATGCAATAAACTGGCACACAATAAATAGGTTCGCACCTAAGCCGGAATAAAAATTTATCAACGCAGCATAACTTAATAGTTTTCCTACCAAGTCGTAGTCAAAATTAGTAAGAAACTGAAAGCTTTTTGCAAATGATTCTCTCATACCAGGGCCTGTGCAAGCGATTAAGTTAATGAATGAAGGATGTTACTGCAACCAATTTATAATATAATAACAGTGCATGTGTTGGCGTGTGTGTGGGTCTGTGTACTGGCACGTGTGTTTAAGTATGCATTTGGGTTTATGTCTAACTCAGAATAAGTGTGCGTAGATCTACACCTACGTGGCTATTACCAATTGTGATGTTTCCAGTTGATTGCAACGGCAGAGTGAGCTAATGGCTCCAACAGTCCGGTTAGCTTAAGTAGGTCTGGGTAGCTGAAATGGCGTTGTTTGTTATATGTTTTCTCATGCTGGGATACGTATTCATATTTTAGAACACAGTGTTAACGTCTGTTTGCGATCGAAAGAACGGGTCTCCTTCTATGGATATCCATCCCTCCCGCGCTGGTGGTTGCTTCTTGTCCAGCAGTCGAAGCGTCGCAGGGCGCTAATTACCGAAACGCCTCCTATAACGACTGGTGATTTCGCTGAGTGGTCTGCAGTGTATAATGCTCTGTATGCGTTTGCTTGCTATTCTGTTGGTCATATCAGGCATTCGACTGCGGTCCCAGTCTAACCAACATTTGCAGCTAATCTTGCTAATCTTAATATACATCGAAGTTGTACGGGTAAACCACCTCATAAAGTCTATGAGGTTGTCGTTTCAAGCACGAGTTATGTAGGCTACATAGGCCTATCTATTCAAAGTATTTGTAGCTTAATAAAGTACAGAAAAAGTATTTGCTTTTTGACATTCATTGTTGAAAATGAATCCATTAGATTTTGACGGTCCATAGCACTCGTTGACATCAAACACTTCTTTGAATCGACTTACTATTTTATGACAACTATTTTATTTCACTACGCTCCGCTTAGGCTTGCGCCTGGCGACGATATGGACTACAGTTGATTCGGACTCAATTCGTTATTACAACGGCAATGACCATGTCGTGCATACCACTTTTACATACTTGTCTGTAGTAAATCAGATTTTAGTCGCGTAGGCTACAAGCAGTCACGCCGTCGTCGTGCATAAAGACACAGTTGGTCTAGCACCTCTTTTCTTCACTTATGTTATATTTCTAGAATTAAAGATTGACGTAGCCTGTCACTGTGGGTAAATGGTCTCCACAACAGTAGCCTCAAACAACTGGAGTTATTTCTAACATTTAACTGCATTTCTACATAATGACTCGCGCTAAGTTTTCTTTTACGCAATATGCAGAGTATAAAGTGGCACACGATGGGCGGCGATCCCGATGGGGTCGAGGGGGACAAGACCCACCTTTAACAGTAGGGGACACACTACAGAGTTGTCCCCCTCCCAAATTTCGAAGTAACACCAAAAAAGGCCAACAAAGTTTTGCGCGCGTGATTTTTCACCAGATCAGTTCAAAAGTGTCCTGTGTCCCCCTCCCCACCTGTCAAAGAAGATCGCCGCTAGTGCATACGATCAACTGATGTGCTTGATTTAATATAGTTTATATTCATGTCCACTTGTCCGGCGAGTATGGCGTTACTTAGGATGTTGTGTCAAATGACCATCAACATCCGTTTCATCGCACTCTGGTGAATAACGGTCGCCAACGAGCGAGTGTATATATATTTATCGCAGCTGCGCTCTTTGCAGTTCTGCACATTAAGCGCACGAACACGATCTGCCTGTAAGCAGCGTAGGATGGGGAAATTCAAAGGAACTCCTTATGAAATTGAACACTACGGTACTGAACGGCTAATGTTCATCGCCCACACGACATAGGCTACACGTTCGGTTGTCCGCTATATATCTATCGACTCCACTTCATTTGGCACGAGACTTTTGTTTTCTGTCTAACCGACTTCGACCACGTAAGACAACATACAGCGGATCGGTCAGGAAGTATTTGCTACTACCGTCCGTCGCGTAGTTAATCTGACTTGGTTTCCAGGCTTAGAAGACGACACGAATTGATTCGGTTTCGAGAGACTGTTAAACGATGATGGCGTTTGGAACTTTGCTCGTCTTGGTGCTGTTGTCGCTCAGTCACACTTTACGTAAGTTGGGTTAACTTCAAGAATGTTGCATTGATAAGAAGCGGTTTAACCTAATGTTTATCCAGTGATGAGCTTTCAGGGTTCTATTGATATAATTATGTGTTATGAATTCGCACTTACTTTGTGAGTAAATTTCCTAATGCAAATTTATCTGCATCATCATGGCGATGTAGCCTATCTTAAAATGTAAGTTGTGACGTATTATGTAAGTCTAGCAAGACACTTAAATTGTGCTGATAGTTAATCTTCCCAAAAGTGATTAAATATGTCCGTTTAACAAGTCTAATGACTACTTAAAAGTATTTTCGTCGAATAGTCGACGAACAGTTAAGACTGAGGCTTACAAGACCTCACGCGTGGCCTTTTTGCTCCATATATGCTGCACCTAACATTTTATGTTGGAATAACCGATTGCTCTACGATTCACGAGTAAGCTTATTCACTTCTACGCCATAACGAAGCATGGCGTAAGTTGTTTTGTTGAAAATAAGTTGTATGTTTGCATGTTCGAATTCAACGCAACTGGCGTTTGTCAGCTGGCGCTGTGTATTATATACCTGGCTCCATTTTCATGTATGTCACAACTTACATTTTTTAGTTCCAAACCTTTCCAGCGTTTCATAAGCGGGGAAATGCGATCGCACAAATCTCGGTTTTCTTCAAGTAACTATCAGGGCTAGGCCAAAGTTGCAAAAGAAAGTGTACGTCTACCACTTTCGTCAAATTTTACTGGGCGATCTGATAGTGGAGACAAAATAACTGTTTCGACAAATAGGCCTATATTGCTAGAGATAAAATAAATAGCACTTAAACAGTGACGCAAAAAGGTGCTTATTTGCGCTTCCAAATTTTTCAACTCTTGATGGGACAAAATAAACGAAACTCTATGTTCCTTCCCAACTGCGAAAATCAATCAATCAATCTTTATTTCGAAGTAGTAGCCTACATGCATGCTAACAATCAGTGTACAACCAGTGTGTAAAACAGTGAGAGAGAAAAAAAACTAAATTCAGTGTCCAAGTGTAACTCTAGGTTATATTAGTTTTATTAGCAGAAACCAATATCAAGGCTTTATTCGAAATGCGAGGAGATGAAGCTGGAGCAGCTCATCGAGTCATCCCCGCTTATTAACACTTTAATCGAATTTTACAACGAGATAAATAGTAGGCATAAGAGTTCATTGGGACTTATAGATTGAATCAATCCCAACATTCATGAGTTGGCAGTAATGGGGAATCAGGGATGATTTTAGAGCAGATTTAAAGATAACATAATTTCGTAAGTTACGAATATCAGCGCCAATAGCATTCCATAGTTTGGGGCCAGCAATTCTAATGGCGAAAAACGGATCGTAATAAAATTTTCACGCTGCTGTATGAAAGTCGTCAAGGAAGGAAATTCAGCCCCAGTTCCATGACGTAGCAAAACGATTTGCAGCCTATGACAGAAGATGCAAAGCTCTGCGAAGGGGTACAGCCAGCCAAACAGTTACGCGTGAGAATCCAGATAACCAGAATATCCGAAAAGTGCCAGATTTGCATATACGCTGAAACAATTGTTATTCAGTGACATCGGGAATTCCCAGGAGGAGGACTAGATGAAGTTGCCGACCAATTTGTCATCGCCAATTTATTACATTACGCCATCAGAGCATAATTCCTACTAAATGATAATGATTCTGTAGCTTAAGAATATATTGCTTGAATCGCAAACATCAAATACAGCGAAACTGTGCAGTTTATTTAGGTAGTTTATTCGCACTCATTGCCGCCGAATAACTTGCGTCAGAAGCCGAGGTTATTATTATTATTAGCTGAGGTTATTATTTCTATTTTATATATTTGTTTGTATACCCGAGGTAGTACTAATCCCTCAGGCTTTCAAAGCTAATGTTGGGAGAAAGATTGTTGGATAGATTATAACAATACTATAATAACACTACTAATATCATTAATTATTATCACTATTATTTTACCTGAGGTACCGGTACAAAGAACAGAAAGGTACTCAAAGAACAGAAACTATAGATTATGAGTAGAAAATCACGTATCACTGATAAATGAAGCCTCGTCCCAGATTTTTCACAGCCATCCGGAAATTGTGCCTCTGAATGCAATGACATTATGGCGATGGACACAGATGGTAAGAGGAAAGGAAGTCGGAAAAAGTGAGTTTTGCGCCCATCTCCAGAGACAGCTAGAATGCGACGCACTAACTCAGAGAGAAATTCTGCACCCTCAGCGTTGACATTGCGGTGGGTTTCAAAGGCAACGGGAACAAACCCTGTGGGTTGTTGCCAGCAGAGCTTCTTTGGCGGCAGACTTATGAACTAACGACTGTTAAGCCACAGAACCTGCTGAAATGACTGTCAGCGAAACGTAGGAAGCGGCGCAAGTGTAGACTACTGTAGCATTCCAGGTCATATGCCCAAGGAATATGTGTAACATTATCGGACCGCTTTTGTAATTGGTCCGCAGAAGACCCGTTGCGCATTCTAGGCACAATCATGGTATTGATGTTCGAAGCATGGAGTGAGCGTTATATATGACATCGTTTACAGAATCATGGCGGATATAGCGCCCCTTAGACAGTTTTAAACTAGCCCATTGTGACCGTCTGCATGGACCAACAGTACCTCCGCATCGGCTTGTATGGGGGCTTCAGAGGTCAAGGTCTGACTGAAGGCCAGCTGTCACTATCTAAACAGAGGCCGCAAGAAGCGACTGGGAGAGCAGTTAGCAAATCTCCAGAATGAGGTAAAGAGGCAGCTGCCAGCCTATCCCTATCTGCAGTGTTATTATGGCTGCTCAAATTGACAGCTTATTCTTCTATACCGAAGTTCTGTCAAAAAGGCCCACCCTGCTTATCCTCAGCCTCTTTCTGAAACTAGTTAACGTGAGTGTATTATCCTTAATCTCAGTCGTTACAGCTTTTCAAACAACGGTACAAAAATAATAAAAATATTTGTTAAATTAGGCTAGTAAATGTTACGTGTCTATTTACTTACGCTATACTCTGTATGTTGACAGATCGAACCGTGGCTCAAGATTCAATCAACTTATCGGTAGCCGAAGAGAATAACGAGTGAGTGTCTCTATCTCGAATAACTCGTGTTTTTTTTTTAATCCAAAAGTTTAAAAAAATGTGTGTGTTCCCTGTTGCCAAACGTTATAAACCTTACAAAATATTTTCAAAGTAAAACATTAAGTTTCATCGAAGAGTGAGTTATAATGCTTATTCTCGTTATTTAGAATTCCCATAGATCGATTCAATACTGGCACCTATAGAAGCTAAATGTGTCCTTGTTTGCTAAAATTATAATGTTACAACATTTGAAAAGATTCAATCCTTTTTAAATGCAATATGACTCTGAATTTTAACTATAAGATTAAAGTCATGTTCTTTTTAATAAATCAAATTTAAAATTCGTTCCTCGGTCTCAAAATAAATCAGTGAGATCCTCTTGTTTTCTTTCCATAGATTTCTCTCTACTAAAAGATGCGATGACGTCATGAGATGTCTGAATCAGAAAGGCCTTCTGCTGAAGATGTGTCTCGGTTCAACCTGCTCCTCTGCCGCCTCCGCCGCAGATGATTTCTCGCGCTGTGCCAATCGTCCATGTGAGAGCAAAATAGGACAAAGAAAACAATTCCGTGGTTGCTTGACTAAAGAATGTCTACAGTTTCTGTCGGATTCGCCTGTAGACATCTCCCAAGACGAGGAAGAAACCGTTTTACCTAGCGCTAGTGAGGTTGGAAGTTCTCAGTTGTCCGGCAAAAGTGATTTGTCTCAAGAGCGGAAAACCTGCATTAGCAACTGCCTGGACATTGCTGCCAGATTAGGCACGAGTGTTGGCGCGTGTGTTAACAGATTATGTAGTCTCAACTCTTCAACTGACAATACTTTTGGTATCAGCAAACGCTGGGGAAGTCGTGTATGTATGGAAAATCACTGTGCAAGTGTGGAGACAAATTTAAACGCTTATGTGGCCTGTGGAATGGAATTTTGCGGTTAATTTATGAGATTTGCATTATATGCTAGCCATATATGAATTTCTCTTAAGACCAATTAACAGTTTTAAAATATTATGTGGCGTAGCTACTTGAAACTTGTTTAATCATTTTCAAGTATTTAAGTACTTTTCGACTAGCGTGCTTGCAAAAGTGTAGACAACTGAATATCTGCTCAGAAATAAGTCTGTGTAATGTGTCAATTTGCCTTTGGGTTTCGTCCTTCTACAGGGTCCGATTTTTCAAAAAAGAAGCAGGGGGGTCGGAAATCTATACAAATAGTAAAAATTTATTAAGCAATAATTAATTTTTTTACTCGTTATTTTGTAAATGAGGTTAATGAACTTCCATTATATGTAAAGATTCTGCAATGACCAAGTCAACTACGATGCAAACATGACATCGAAAAAATTTTATATTCAAAATTAGAAGGAGTTTTCAGTCGCAGTTTTAGCTGAAATATACTAATAGGAACAACAAATTGTAGGCCTACACAGAAGCGTTAGACGTGACTAAATTGCACTGAAAGATGAAATAACAAGTACACAACCAAAGCTATCAAACCATTGCACCAAGTACTGTCATTGGAAAGATTAGCAAACCCAATGAACCAGTGCACGAAGTACACTAGTACAGCCACTATAAAAAAAGCTGCGCATATTTCTTTTGTTTGTGTACAATAGTCGCCTTGCCATTTGGCTTATCTAAGGCATCATGGCGCCCAGATTTCAGCCAGGAAATAACGTATATCCTGGCATTCCAAGATGTTAGAGATGGCCCGTTAATGCTGATCATCAACAGCCAGCAGGTTGCGCACTGTAGGCCTATGTTGCAAGTTCATCTGGCTAAAGCTACGCTCGCAAGCTGCAGACGAAATGAGCAGAATCTTAAAAGTCTGTTCAAGTGTTGCGAGATGAGGCCCCATATGTTGGCCTTGTTTGTATGTATAGAGTACTCGATGACAACCTGGGAATTGTGACTTATTGTTAATTATTTTTTTTAAATATGAAAATAAATTGGGAAGATCATTTTACTTATAAATAAAGTGTCTTCTATTATATTAAGAGGGTCAAGTACAAAACAAAGGATAAGCTTTAAGATTCTTATCCAGTTTTTAATAGAAATTGTTGATACAGACAAAGAAAGACATTAAAAATAGTGATAGGCGGGACATTAAAACTAAAAACAGATTGAGTCAGTTAATTAGCTCAGTTAAGCCTACAGTTGGATCTAAATTTGAATAGGCCTAATAGGACTTTGCACACTTTTCCATTGGCAAAGTCATCAATAAACTGATTAAAATTCAGTTGACGTAGAATATCACTCTCTATGCTCAACGCTGCAGGGTGGCTAGGTCTCTCATGTGTCATACATGCACGAAGCGTGTTCTTAATTGTCTTCATCTTAGAAAATGAGCATTCAGCACTACAGTTTGTGACCACGAGAACCAAGTACATTCTTAACATAATTTCCACATTTGGAAATGTAGGCCTATTGGTACATGAACTGCTCCTGACTTATGTTGAGGCCTGCCCTACCTGTCTCGTGTTTAAACATTTTGACAAAATAAGAACACTGCATATTATGAGCTCATTGCCAAAGCTTTCATCGAGGTCATCGCCGTATATTGCTACAAGGTTTTTCTCTGAGTTGTGCATTTCTTCATCACTACAAGATTCAAGCCTATAGATAGAAAACCAAACCTTGAACAGAGTAGTTCTGCAGAAAATTGTCAATCCGAAACTTCTCTGAAGCAGAGTGCACGGCTTCTGGGGTTCCACCATAATCCAGTGGTAGGAGACGTACGTTTTGATGACGTGTTCTTGTTTGAACATATTCTGCCGTTCCACAACAGAGTCAGACTCGGCAGAGCGGGAAAGTTGTTAAACTGGCTGTTGCTCGACAACAACTGCAGCATCACCAGTGACTTTATATAGGCACAGATGAGCCTGCATTTTGACCATCACGGTGACAGCAGATGTACTAATAGCTTTTGCTTGAAGGAAAACAGGAAAACTACTTTGCAAGTACTTTCTGATTTTGAGATGTTTTTTCCTTACTTAACGCGTTTTTGAGAGCCACTAGGCCGATTAGTGGCCCATATGCCGATCTCTAATTCGGTTCATGTCACAAAAATGACAGCATATAGCTGTGTTCTGCTATAGATGTGCACTCTAGTCTAGGTCAATCGAGGTCAAAAGCGGCAGCGAACGCTGGACAGAATGCCACTGTATGCTTGACCTTTACCCCGCAACTGGATGCTCGTGGCGTTGGAGCCGATCTGCCCAAGGCGAGGACCCCGGGCATGAAGGGGCCTGAGGGGCTGGCTTGTGTAGGAACTGCGGTCCGTTTGTTGTCGGCTGTATGCTTGCCCTGCGAAATATCTCTGACACTGCCTCTGCCTACACAGTAGACGACCTCAGCTTGAGTTAAAAGTAACTTAATCCGTCAACAGCTGAAGATGCCAAGCTTAAAGCGCTACTCGTGAACAATATTAACGCGATATTTCAAAATTAGGGTACCGACTGGATAATAAATAATTACCCAAAGGTGACAAGGCAGTACTGCTTGCGATTGGTCATAATGGAGTCGTTTGGTGTAGGACTCAGGGTAATGAATTTGAGGGGGTCAAGCCGACCCCCTCGGGGGTCGGCCAAAGGCTTGAAGCAGGGGGGTCAAAAAAAGAAGCAAGGGGGTCCAACCCCCCGACCCCCCCGGCAAATCGGACCCTGTCCTTCTATAAATCACAACTTCAATTTTTTGGCAATTTTTGCAACGACTTTTAAGTTTCTCTTCTTATAGGCCCTACGTGCAAATTGATAGGTACCTAAAAAGTAACAAAATGTTTTTGGCATGACAAATGTTAAGCAATACTTCCAGATGAAAATATATCTTTCAAAGTTTTACTATAAACTTGAGGGAGCCTATTGCCATGGGCGGTATTTGATTTTAGTTCATGGGGGGGGGCGGGCTAAAGCATACTTCACCTCCCCGCCGCAAAGCGGCGGCCCCTTTAAAACAGATGGGTTTTGGGGCGATTTGAGCCTCCGATCGGGGTCTGCATTTTGAGCATACTCGGTACTGATTTCGGCCTTCTGGTGGGAAGATTTGGAAGGAGTTTACTGCTTAAAAAATACCCTGGCCCACAATATCTTACTGACGCACGGTCAAGTCGGTGGGTTCATGGGGGGTTGGGGCTTAGCCCCCCTAGCCCCTGATAAACTCCGCCCATGCCTATTGCATGTCAAAAAAAGAAAAGCCTATAATTTTAAGATAATTGCATCTATTGAATTATTATAGTAGGTTTTTGTAGCCTAGTCATAGACAGATTATGCTTTAGATAAATGACAAAAATACACGTCTGAGTACAAAACTCATGTAAGCTTATGCTCTTTGTAGTCCCCGGCGCCGCCGCCATCTGCCGCCGCCGCCGCCGCCATTAAGCCCTCAAGTCGAAACCAGTCGCTAAGCTATCGACTGCTAGCGACTTCGTTCACTTACTATTTTGCTTGTTGCTTTAATCGCGGTTTCCAAGTTTCGATTTGACGAAGACATCAGCAGCAGGACATGATCAACACTTACAATACAATACAATATTCGTTTGTTGAGAAAAACAAGCAACTTGGTACTTTATAGGAGAAAGAGTTGGCTCCATTAGCAAGAGTTCTTATAGAGAAAACAGTGATATAGCTGTATTTTTTTGGTAAAGTCAATTTATGCAGTCTATTACGAAGATGGAGCTGATGACTACGAAGAGGGTAGAATAAACAGTGTCGGAATTGTCGGGGGTTTGGGGGTTCAACCCCCTAGTTTTTCTTAGGGCCCCACACTTAACAAAAATTTTTTGGTCTCTTTTTGTGCACGAAAAATGCGTTTAAAAGCAAGGGGCAAGCACTTTGTAACGGCATGTAGATTATGCATTTTCATAAAATTGTATAATTACATTCAAACTAATTCAAATATAAATTTATCTGATTTTTATTAGTTATAATAGTTACTTATTGCGAAACAATATAAACAGAATTATATGTAAAAAACTCATTAAGTTTTGTTAGTTGCTGGTGTTGACGTGTCAGCTGCATGGTCTCAGTTATCAAGTTTCCACTTGGCAGTTATTTAACAAAAGTAGCAATAAAAAAGTTTCTTTAAACATCGGGCGACAACCACATGTATACTGTGTCCCCCTCACTGTTAAAGGTGGACCCCTCCCCACTATCGCCGCCCCTGAATAAATCATCAAAATAATCAAGTTTTAGTGATTCCAGTGATTGTACGATAAATTATAATCCTGCAGATGATTTACTACACCTGTGATCTAAATCAACTCGCAACACGTTCATATATTCGCGAGTTCAACGTAGGCTATATTATTACTCCTATAGATGTAATCAATTGAAGTGTGTGCCACACACTGACTGGACACTGGACAGGTCCGAGATATATGCCAGTTTGGCAAGCAGAGCGATGACACGCACACACACCTACACACACACCTACACACACATCTACACAAACACACACACACAAACACACACACGTGCAGGTTGCAGTGGAGAACTCTGCCAGTCTAGGCCGCCGTGTCATTAAAGAAGCAAACTCACGATCCTCACCCCGGGGTCCCCCCTCCCCAACTGTTTGGCCGGTAGATCACGTAGGCCCGTTGGTCGTAGCCTACTCGTAGGCTCGTACAGCAGACGAGGTGATGTAGATATCACGGACACATACTGCACAGCAGCTCGTCTGTGCTGTGCAGTATGTGACCTGTTGTACCGTTGGCTACTGTTATGGAAACAAGAGGATTTCGATCCCATGTGGAACAAAAAGGCGTTAACCGATAATGGCTTAATGTAGGCTGTATTATCACACGGGACAAAAGAGATATCATGAAAAATGCAAACCCTTACTTTCGGCCAAAATATGTCAACCCTCCACTGCTGAAGTTCGATGAAGATCGTTCTCTAAACCCCACCTTTGGTAGACGCCTCTGGTTGTAGCCATAAGTTTTGTAAGGCTCCTTTCGCAGTCGTGCCATCCAACGTGTGTCTGGCTATTTAGTTTTGTAAATGTATGAAATGTTTGTAGTAATAAAGGACCTCTCTCTTTCTGTCTGTCTAATGTCAATTACAAAATATTTTTTACACTTTAATGAAATCCCATATTCTGTAATTAAATAATTGCTAAATTCCAACTACCCATTCTTGTAATTGAGTTGTAAAAATTAAAATAAGTAAAAACTTCGGTATAGCTTGACAATTTCCTTATTTTGCTCAGACGTAGGCATATATAAAATATTATATATAAATTTATAAATAATATATATTTATGAATAATATATATATAAATTTATAAATAAAATATATATATATAAATTAATAAATAATATATATATATATACATAAATTCATAAAATGGTCTTGGTCTTCTTGTATTGGTCTTATGTGCGTGGCCACCGACAATTAAGTATTGGTTTACTAAATGCAGAGAGACAGACAGACAGCCAGACAGACAGCCAGACAGACAGACAGACAGACAGATGGAGAGAGATGTGGAGAGAGTGGGGAGAGCGGGACGAAGGAGGCATATAGTGCAGAGGCCAGCTACCTCGAGCGCAGGTCTTCTGGCCTTAAAACTTGCTATACAAGGTCATGTGTCAAGCGGTAGCCAAGCCTCATACAGGCCTGTACAACCCTAACTGGATGATGGATGAGTGCAGAGGGGCCAATACACAGTGGGCTAGCTAGCTACGTTTCTGACGCATCATTTCTTTGAGAATAATTGGGGAAATTCTTGTGCTATGGAGCCTGCTTTTTATAAGTGGGCATTCATAGTTTAAGCGATTTCTCGCTTTTGCTTTGGGGGGCTGAACCACATTTTGGGGGGGGCTAAGCACCCCCTAGCCCACCCCTGGCGCCGCCACTGCTCAGTTGTGCTGGTGTGATTTAGCAGGACCATCTCTTGAGTGCCTGCCGTTCCTTGTTGGCATCAGTCCTCGCCTCCAGCTGCTGTTCTGGTGCTGTGACTTCTGGACAAACATCAGTCGGATTTTTCTCGCTGCTTCCCACATCTTGACCATGACCGAAACTGAACCACGGCTGCTCCACAATAACTACATCGTAAGAACAAAACTAAACGAAGCCAAATCTGGATAAAAACCGCCTTTGACAGACTTAATTTTTCTGTGATGGGGAGATGTCCAGCCCTCTGGAATTCTCCTAACTAGGCCTACCTACCATAGCTGGGAAGATTGCTGAACTCTCCTATCGTCAACTACAAAATCCAAGTCCAACCAGTTGGAATTGTCTGCATGACAGTTTGTAAGCACTTGCTGAAATGTGAGGATAGCTGCCACAGGCTGCCCACAGCTGATGAACACTCGAGAATAGATCTGCCATGCTTCAGTCTGCTGAGCTATGCTTCATGGTTGAGTATACCCAAATACTGAAGCCAATCGCCACTGGTTTGAGTAGGCTGCAGAGTCAAGATAACTGTTCTCTGCCGGCGTGCATATGGAATCCTATACTATATATTCACAATGGCTCATTCCACACAAAATCACGAAGACAGGACGGATTAGGTTCGGGTCCTGTTTGATAACCATTAGGCCTATGTAGGCTTTACGTATGAATTCACCAGCTATAAGATGAACCTATGTTTCATAACAATATGTCTTCAGGGCGTGGTGCATGCAGAAGGCCAACTATTCCGACATACCAACTCACATAAAGGTAGTGTGATTCAACGTCGTCGGTGTGGTCTGCAGACAGGAAGGTATAGGGGCCTAAACCGACCCCATTAAGAGGTCTAAACTCTGACAAATCGACCCACGCCCATCGATATCTATATTTAGGTCTAAATATAGATATCGATGCCCACGCCTTAGGGTTGATCTTCTTCATAGAAATGACAGCTATAACCTGGGATTAAGATTATATCTTAATCCCAGCTATAACCAGGTGACGTTCAGTCAACGATGTGCGTTTTCAGCGCGTTTTAGTTACGTCATTGAACGTTGAATCCTTCATCTAACCCTTTTATTTACATTTGCTTGCAAGCCAAGCACGCTATATTATACGAAGGGATGGAACTTGTGCAAATAATTGTGTATCCGGTTGCATACTTGCTCACGGATGTTGTCCTACATGAATTTTATGATATTAAATATGTTTTAACTATCTACAAACAATTTTTTACAATAGAATATAATTAACCGTCAATTTTCGGTTATAAGAATAATAAACTCAATGCCTTTGTTATGTAAACAAGACGCGATATGTCCTGTCCACCAGAGGCCGCGCTCCATATTTATATTACTAAGACGTCAAAATAATAAGGACTTTCCAGTCCTGTGTATTATTGGTCCTTAGAATCCGTGTGCTGTAATGTTCATAATATTGTTTTATGTTGGTGGTTTAAATGGACGAACAAGTGGTGGTTAAATTACTTTGATGTGTAAGTAAATGTGCTTCCTTGCCGTGCCGTTATTCCAATCGCTAAAAGTTTATACTGCTGACTTTCGTGGGTGTAATGTAAAATCAGGTTTCTTATTTTTCTGCGCTACAGACGAGGTTGCCGTACTATGTTACATAACAGAAGACTAAATACAGAAATCTAGGCAGCGGGTCGCGACATCGTTGAAAGACATGCAGTTTGATCAGTGCTTTACCTGAAACACTTTTAAATCTCTCAGTAGGTGTTTATGTACGTTGCTTTAGTTTGTGAATGTATTGAATAGTTATTTGTTGTCGGTGCATCTAAAATTTGCATGGTTTGATCCGAGTGCATAAAATTATGTGTTACCTTTCTAAGTTGGTAAGGTGTTCCTGAACCAAAACAGTATGAATAAAAGGCACACCAGCTGCTTAATTATTCTGGATTGGACTGTTGACATCTTGTTCAGTTAAAACATTTGTTGAAAAGGCCCACTTAGTGTCGGATGAGTATATAATTTTAATTTATCCTTAAGTAGCAGCTTTAATTGATCTTGGTTGGTTCTTTTGGATCCCTACTCAGTCAGTATCTTATGAGGCTCATCAAAGTTTGGTATGTGAAAATCTCTTCTGATCACTTATTTTCTGGCAGACATTGAAAACTCTGATTTTATAAAAGAAAGGAAGGACAGAAGTGCTGGTGGTCTCGATTAAATTTTGTGCATAACTATTTATTCAGTACCAGTTAGAATTGCACTTTATCTCTTGTGAGTTTAGGATAACCAGAGTGTTTATAGTTTATGTCTAGAATTTCAAAATGAATTTATTTAAGGTGGTCAGTCATAGCAGATCCTTTAATTGCCTAAATATGTTGATAGTGTGATGATGGGCTTATTTAAGAAGGATATTATAATTCCCAGATAAGAAATATTAAGGTATTCTGTAGAGGAATGAAACATTTTAGTAATATGCATCCTTGGTACACATGCATATTTCTAGTGGTTACACGAGTACCCATCACTTCATCATTGGCTAACTAATGTTGCCCTTAGACATGCATATTTTGATTGGAACACTAATCAATTCATTTGTTAACAAAGGCAAAATGACCTGTATAATTTTTAGATGCATATAGTTGTATGTGGGGAAATTCATTTGAAATAAAAAAACATTCAGTTTAATGTTCGCACCCCCTACAAAATTAATATCACATTTGAAGATGAATAAGTCAAATTTCGATTTTTTTAACCACAGATTGAACCACATACACTCATACAGTACTGCGGGTGAACAAATTGAACTAAGAAAATAAGCTTTTAACTCAGTGCATAAAATGCAAATATAAATTGAGCATTAGAAAAAATTTGTAAACAGTAAAATATCAGTACAATAGTAACATACTTTCCCTCTTTGTCATGCCCCCTGAAATGCCATCTTGCACCCTCTGGGGTGTTGGCACCCCAGGTTGGGAACCTCTGATGTAACGCTTTCAGTGTGTTTTTCAAGGTGGAAAGTCTCTAACATTCGGGAGGCTAATGCCTTGTTTGATATTTTTTACAGTGCCATTGTACTACAGTACTTACTAATTACTGGTATCCCACAAAAAGGTTGCCAAAGATACTAAATGGAGAAGGTGTATCATATACAGTGCTGCAATTAAAACAGGTAAGCTAATAAAGTTTAGTAGGCCTATAATAAGGAATATACTTACGTACTAACTTATATAATTTATGGGATTATGTAAATAATCTGCTGATATTCATTAATGTTGTCGTCCATTGAGAAAAACCGTATCAACAGCAGCATTCTGATATCCCAGGTTGTTGCTTCTGATAGCTCAACGCAATTAATCCAGAAACAGCCAGGTATTGAGTAATGGATTCGTGGTCCTGGTACCCTCCTTCGCTCAGGTACCCAGTGTCTGGGTGCCCATTGATGGGTCTAGTATTCAGCCATCATAAGTTGTTGGTTTGCTGGCATGCTGATGAATTGGCAATTGTTTATGTTCTGATCTAATCTGATATGATCGAATGACCAGTTGTACCATTATGATCATGTACAAAGCATCAATCACTGGTTGCTTCAAGTGAAACTTTAGTAAAAATTCGTAGTCTGTTGGTGAAGTCTGTTTGAAATGTTTAGGGAAACTAGAAGTCTTACTTCGGTGAGTAAGCAGGTGGAAACAGACAAGTCTTTAGTTTAGACTTAAATACAGGGACGTCATTTCAGCTTTTTCCGAGGGTGGGGGCAGAGTCGTCATTTGAGTATTTTTCCGGGGCACTGGCGGCGATCTTGTTTGACACTACCTGCCTACTATCTTGCGCAATTCATCTCCTTATATAGTGCTCTTATGCTCGTGCTCTTATGCTCATGCTTGAATACTTGTGCCTGAATGCTCGTGCTTGTGTTCAAATGTTCGTGCTCGAATGTTCATGCTCTTATGCTCAAATGCTTGTGCTCTTATGCTTAAAAACAATAATTGTCACAGTATTACTGGTGAGCAAGGAGCAGAGAGTGGTTGGCTGGTTTTAATTGCTATACTTTATGACTTATAAACTGGATTGGTTTGCTCAGTGAGTAGTCAGTGTAATAAATATATTGTGTTGTGAATCAAACACTATGCACAGCTGTGTAAGACAGTGGAATTATAAGTGGCTACCAGGTCACTCAGAGTGAAGTAAATTATGCTGAAGTCTTTTATGTTACCACTATACACAGCTGTGTAAGAAAGTGGAATTATAAGTGGCTACCAGGTCACTCAGAGTGAAGTAAATATTCTTATGCTGATCTTTTATGTTACCAGCAGTGTTATTGTTGATTTAGAAATGGCCGAGTCTAGAAGAAATTGTTCAATTGGATATGATATTGTGGAGAAGTCAAAGACGTTTAACTTCCTATACAAAGAGAACACTTGGCCGGAGAATCTTTTGATACAGCTGGATGTCCTACGACAGGAAGGTCTGCTGTGTGACTTGACAGTTCTTGTTGATGGTACAGAATTCAGATGTCACAGGACTGTATTAGCAGCAACTTGCCCATATTTCCAGGCCCTTTTCCGTCATGATATACAAGCTCGAACGAAAGCTGAATTACGTCTTGATGGTGTCTCAGTCATCGGCTTTCAACTGATTTTAAACTTCATATATACTTCGAAACTTATCATTACGTCTGAAACTGTGATTGATCTGCTAGAAGCCGCTGACTTTCTTCAGTATCGTGATATCGTTAGAATGTGTTGTGACGTCATGCTGCAGCACATTTCAGATGAAAATGCACTGTCGTTAAATCAGCTTGCTGTGGCGCATTTATGTCAGCCTTTGGCAGAGGCAACACATGACTATATTCTATCAAACATATTTCGTGTTGCTCAGACTAAAGATTTTGTTTTTCTTTCACCTGATGTTATGAAGGACTTCATGTCATCTTTCAAAAATTTTGTTCCAAATTCTGACAGTAACTGTGCCAACATTCGAAGATCCCTGTCCCAGTGGGCTTCTCAGTTTAACCAATGCTTTCTGAGTGAAATATCTGATACATCCATTGACAGTTGTTATTCCAATTATTCTGACAATATCTCTTCCTTTACTGGAAATGTTTCATGTGAATCTGACGTTGTATTAAGAACTGTAGAGGACAGCTTAAGGCTTTTTGAGAGCCATTTGAAGGATATAGAAATTTTAGTAGTTGTACCTGGAGAAGCTTCTGGAAAAAATGAAAGTCAAACCAAGAGAAATATGAGAAATATTTTCTATTTTAATCCTTATTGTGAACGTTGGTTCATTCTGACGGAACTGCCTTTCTACAATCGAATGTTTTATTCTGTAACAGTACTCAATAATGTTTTATATATCTGTGGGGGTGAAAAAAAATATGACATGCCGACTAGAAAGGTTCATGCTTATGTAATCAGTGAAAATAAATGGTTGGTACAAATTGAGTCAATGCTGATGCCTCGATCAAATCACAGCTCTGCTGCCGCTGCAGGAATCCTTTTTGTTATCGGAGGTCGGGGATCCAGTGATAATGACCTCTGGAATAATGGAGAGGCATATGATCCAAAGACTGGTCAATGGACACTCCTGGCATCAGTTCCGGGCATTGCTGGATTGGCCAGATGTAGCCTTGTACCGCTTGGAGGTCAGCTGTATATCTTTGGTGGAATGGAGAGTTATTGTTCTAAGGAGCAGGCCAAAGAACGTCGTGTGTTTCGTGGAGCTTACCGATACCACATAGAACATAAGCAGTGGATGCCATGTTCCACGCTTGCCTTGCAGCTGGAAGAGCATAAAATCAGTGTTGGACTTGGTGATTGTTTTGCCTGGAAAGGATTCATTCTCATTATCGACGAAGACAAACGAGGAAAGAAAATGAAACTGTTCAATCCTGTAACTGGTAGTATGGTCAATTTTCTAAACTCAAATGGACAACATCGCTTTGGTGGCTATGCACTGATGAACAATGTTCTTTACTGCACGGGTGGAATGGTGGACTATTTCGAGTGTCACGATATCGTGCATTGCACAAATCTTCTGGAACAGACAGATTGGAAGTTTTTGACTCCTTTGCCGTGTCCATTGTCCCATCATTTTTGTGCAGTGCTGTCCAAGTATTTAGAAAGTAATTCAGAGGAATAGAGCTGTTGGGTGGATCATGTTATTTAGGTGCAAATGCTGCAAAAGGCATCAATTAACTCGATGTTGCTTGTGTTGCTATACTTTTACTTTTCTGCAGAAGACAAGCTTTGAAATCAAGATTACCTTATCTTAGGTGTTTCTTGACACATATTTTAACATGTAATGACGTATTATTGGTCTGTAGATAGCAATGTGAAGTGGTACTTTTAGCTCACAAGAATCAAATTCTGTCATTTTTATAATATAATTAATTCAGTAATTTTACCTTTTCTTTGCAAATGTAAACGTACGGTACATGTATACAAATACATACATATATTTTACAAATGTTTTAATGTTTATGCTTTTGTTGCACGTTTCTTGTGGTTATTTAACAAAAAATTCCCCACCCTCTTCATAACTGGAGTTGTGTGTGTAAACGTAAAATAAATGATGGTAATGTAATGATGTCCATGACTTCATTCAGTTTAACGCTAAATATTTGGATAAGCAATAAATAAAATATTTGGGTTTGTAGGTTGATAAAATAAATAAAATAAAGTGGGTTTGTAGGTTGATAAATAATAAATAAAATAAAGTGGGTTTGTAAGTTGATAAATAATAAATAAAATAAAGTGGGTTTGTAGGTTGATAAATAATAAATAAAATAAAGTGGGTTTGTAGGTTGATAAATAATAAATAAAATAAAGTGGGTTTGTAGGTTGATAAATAATAAACAAAATAAAGTTGGTTTGTAGAGATGTCCTCAATGCTGGATTTACTTTTATGCTAAAAAAGCTACAGCTTAGGGCCTCACAATCTGCAGGGGCCTAAGAAATGTATAATTTCTTAAGGGGTCTTTTAAAATGTATGTGTGCTGTAAATATATTATGCATAACCTTATAAATGGGATGTGTAGCAAGTATCATCTTGTCTGAGTAAATTCATTCATTTGAAAATAATTTAAATTTTTTCCATTAATCAATATATCAACTAAGCATTTATATAGCGCCGCTTCAAGGAAACTTCGGAGGCGCTCCGAGCCTAACCCCGGCGAAAGAGAAGAGACTTCAGTGCAGAGAAGAGGGCGGTGGACGAGAACGCAGCTCAGGAGGAAGCCCATTCCAAATTGTTGATCCAACCATGCATAGTAGCGGTGCGTGCGAAAGGAACAGAGACGTCACCACGGGCGGCAGAGCGAAGTGAGCGGTGACCAGATGGAACAGAGGCACGAGAACAGAGCTCAGCGCAGATACGAGGGAGCACGGCCAAGCTTACATTGCCAGACAATATATATAGGCAATGCGGTAGACAATGCGTTGCGAAAGTGGTAACCAGTGGAGAACATCTCGCATGTATTTAGAGACATGGCCGAATTTAGGAATGCGCCCCACCAAGCGCGCAGCGGAACGCAGTACGTGTTCGAGGCAGTTCAGTAGAGTGAGGGGAAGCCCAATATAGAGGGAGCAGCAGTAGTCAAGCCGACAGGTAATGTATGCTTGGACGAGAGTAGCAGATTGGGGAAAAGAGAGCGGAAAACCACGCGAACCTGTCGCAGCTGAAAGTAGAAAGCGCGGCTCAGCTGCGAGATATATGCAGAGAGAGGGTAAGTTCTGAATCAAAGATGACGCCAAGGTGCCTTGGTATTAGATGATTAAAAGGCACACGTTGTCAACTTGACAACGTGTGACAATGTCAAGTTTTGTGAGACCTTGTGTAATTTTCTAACAAGGTCCTCCAAGCTTATATAGCTTTGGGCCTCACCAAGTCTAAATCTGGCACTGGATATGTTCATTAATTTAGGGCATGCATAGTGACAATCCTTTCACAACATTATCTGCCCGTTTCCTCCACCTGTAGGCATGGGCGGCGATCTAGGGAGGGACGGGGGGACATGTCCCCCCCCACCTTTAAGACATGTCCCCCCACATTTTGAAGAAACACCAAAAAAGGGGGAGAAATGTAATTGCGCGTGAGGGTTTTCGCAGCATTATTGACCAGACGAGGTAAAAAGAATTTTTTTTAGCAGAAGTGTCCCCCCAAAATTATGAGAATAGTTTAATTTTTTAAACGAAAAAATCAGAAAAAAAGGGTTAGGGGCCTATTGCTGGGAGACGGGAAAAAGTTGTAAAACGTGGCGAATGACTAAAAAAAAGGTCATGAACTTTTTTCGAGATGAAATCGATATTTTCCGGAGATGAATTGGTGAAAATGAAAGTGTGGAAAAAAAGTAAAAAGTGAAGAAGCGGGGGAAAAAAGAGGAAAGTGTAAGAAAAAGTTGCAAAAAGAGTAAAAAGAGGTGAAGGACTAAAAAAAAGGTCATCAACTTTTTTGGGAGATGAAAGCAAAATTTTTTGGAGATGAAGTGGTAGAAAAATTTTTTTGGGACAAGATTTTTCAAAACCGGTCGTCGACGAGATCGTGGCCGACTTTGTCCCCCCCCCACCTCTCAGACAAGATCGCCGCCACTGCCTGTAGGCCCCTAGTTTTGGCACTAAGTCTTACATGTAGGCCTATATTGCATTTTATACTCAAAACGTAGGCCCTATAGCTAAAACATCCGCTCTAGTAGGCCCTAATAACTGACCTAAAATCAAACGGCAATTTGGCCATTGAAAGAAATTAGGCAACGTTACGTAGCAGCAGGCTAAGCTGAATGCGCTTTGATACCAGACAGTTTAGACCTACAGTAATACTTTTCTGGCCAAATTACTGTAATGTAATTATGCGCCATAATTGCCACTTTCCAGAGTGTAGCCTATAGTTTACCAATAGACCTACTAGAGCTGCAGTATTACATACATGTACAGCTAAGTTTAAACTGTTACTTTTTGAAGGCTTCTATTTCTTTTTGTAGAAATGCAAAGGAAGATCGCGTTTTGGGGCTAACAATTATTTAGCCTAAGCAGTTGCAATGTGCACATGTAGGCCTAGCCTAATCAAATCGTCCTGCACTAGTCTGTTGAACTCTGTTCCGCGGCATTGAACTGACGTAGCCGAAATTTTCTCTGCATCTCATAGTTCTGTTAATTCGTCCGAAAAAGTATATAAAACCTAAGAAAACGCAACCTATTTTTAAAGTAGGTTTTTACACCTCTGCTTGATGTGTAACCCCGTGATCGGAACGCGTAAACTTATCTCGACTTTGTCTTGATTGAGCGCTTGGCTGTGACCGGAATTTTACCTAGGCCCCTATAGCTTTTTTGACACAAAAGTGCGACATTTCGCTTAAACTGATAGTAATGTTACAGTTAGTCTGTTACAACAATAGCTTTCTCTTCGCAAGAAAAAGAAGAGCAATGTCTTAAGCCAGCCAGAGAGACAGACATGGGTATGAAGCGTTAACGACTTCTTTTCTTAGCCTCGGCACATGAGGGCGGATGGCCATGGACTGGCCAGTCCTCTCCCTCGCCGTGTTTACTTACCACTCACAGTGTACGGTCAATGTACTCATTGTAGCTTAGTTGGATAGGGGCGCAGATGGAGCAGAAATCTCGAAACAAATTTCTGCCATGGAGAGGATTTGAACCCCGACCTTTCGCTTGACAGTCCGGCACGCTAACCATCAGACTACCGCGCACCCATGGGCGTCCGGAGGGGGAAAAGAGAATTTGCCCCCGGATTTTGAAAATTGTTTCGTTTTCTGTGTTCATGAATAGCTTGCGAAAGCGTCATTTTGCCCTCCTAGAAAAATTTTGCTCCCCCAGAAAGGTTCCCCTAGAAAAATTCCTGCGGGCGCCCATGCGCGCATCCCGCTCTACACAAGTCGCCTCTTAAATAGGTCTAAAGCTTTGCATTTCAAGAGGACTTTACAGATGTGATCGAGTGATCACTAAATGATTGTACTGTAGCATCTTTATTTGACATCAACTTATTAACCAACCTATTATATTTTTCAAGCACTGCATGTGGGTAAGGTCCATGTTGTTGCACACGTGGGCTATGGGTAGTGTGATTGGATTTCCGTATTTCCAGTATGAAGAATGAATGGCCTAATTACACATCAAGATCGACGTACAGTACTATAGACAACTGAATATTCGTGAGCATTTCGTTGGCACACCCAATTTGTAAGACGATCTAGCCAAAGCGAACTGATGTAACTCTGTTCCTTTGTGTTTGGGATCGTCCATTTATCATGTCAACAAATTTTCGGCAGTTTTTGACCCCTCCCCCTTGTCAACAACGGTCAAGCATTCAAGGACCCCCTAATAATATCTCAAACAAATTTTCCACCCCCGCTCCATCGAAAAGAAACTCGAGATATTAGATTTTCGAAAAGAACACATGATAGGCCTAGGCCTATTCGCATTTAAGAGATTATATAGGCCTATATGCAGCGCATTTTCTCATTTACTCTGGAAACAATAAACAAGATAATTTAAAACGACGAAAATATTGCGTTTGATTAAATTACAAACAAAAAAGAAATAGATCACTCATAAAGACTCCAGATCTATGGTTGCTTTTTGATTAAATTGTTGTTGACATCATTTTGTCTTGAACACCCCCTCCCCTTGTCAAGAATTGTCAAACTTTTTCAAACCCCTCTACCCCCTCCCATATTGTTGACATAATTAATGGACGACCCCTTTTGGCCTCTATGCATATAATTATGGGGATTCTGCGGAAACGAAAAGATGCCTCATCGATTGCTACATCTACAAATTGGGTTTCGTAGACTCTTCATTGATCACTATAGAAGATATCTGAACTGATCGATCTACCGCTTTATAATATTCATCGGAGCATGTCGAGTTGATCTCTGCGTGCTTCTGCTTTTGGTAGACATGTTTCTTTCGATTTTGCCTCTTTTGTCATGTCTTCTGGACTCTCCTCGTTTTCCTCTGTTCGTGTTGTTTTGTTCTCTTCTTTACGATTTGTCATGTAGGCCTATAGGCCTATAATTATATAGCGCCTTTTCTTTTAATTTCCGTGTCTGTTGCTCTCTGTCTTAACCATTGCTGCCATGTCCCTTCCAAGTTCCAACCACCTGTCTTCATCATACGTACCACTCTTTGACGTCTTTTCGTTTCTGCTTCGACTTAAGGCTGCGCAATTTGTACACCCCGCCTCCTCCTCCTCCTCCTCCTCCGCCGCCGCCGTTTTCTTCGGTTCGGCTACTACACACTTCGTACGTGTAGTTGCGGTTGTCTATCTTGTAAGTGCCTTCGTCACGGCTCCGATATTTATATAGCGCAAAGATAAGCACCAGTAGCAGAAGTACGACACCGACTACTACCCCTACGATCAGTCCAACGTTGCTGGCGACGGAACGGTGCTGTCCTCTGCCGTCATCGCCGGTCGATGAGACCTCCTTGCCGCCGCTGAGTTCGGTCTCTTCGTTTCGAGAGGACGGTGAGGCGCCCCGTCGGCTGCCGACGGAGGCGCTGACGCGAGAAATAGACGGCGTCGTTAAGTTACGGAGGCTGGCAGTGGTTGACTGTAGGGTGCCTGAGGCAACGATAGATGCTGCACCGGGCTTAGTGGTCGTCGTGTTTGAAGGCCCCTCTTTGTCCTTGAGACGAGACATGGACGCCGTCAGACTGACGGAAGACGAAGACATGACCTGGGCGTCTTCCGGTTGAGGAAGTCGCTGATGCGTGTCCGTTCTCGTCTCCCCGGTTCGCTGATTTTCGTCGGCGTTCGACGAATCGGAAACCGAAATCTGATTGTCGCGTTTGTTCGAGGAACCGGAAAACTGGTCGTCGCAGTCTTCGTCATCCGATTCGTCGCAAGGGAATGTGTTTCCGGAGCCCTCAGGTGGCAGTGACGTCGTTACAGGTAAGTTCAGGTCACCCTCTGCAGACGACGAAGATCTGAATACGATTGACACAATTTATGAACTCGTCATCATAAAACAAACAGCCTTGCAACCAACATTACGCTATTGCCAAACAGTTTGACTTGCCTACGTAATCGTAATCGTAATCGTAATCTCGAGACTTCTACAGCGCCCAAAAAAGCTACGTCGCGGGAACCAGCTTATTCACAGGGGCTTAGTCAAATCAAAATCGATAGGCAGGGGTGTCGAATCGGTTACAGGTCAAGATCCAAAGGAGTCAGTCAGGTAGGCAGTAAGACGGCTAAGGTGGGTGGTGGTGGTGGTAGACTATAGGCCTACGCCCTTCGTGTTTGCTTATTGATGAACTTTTTATTCTCACTGAACTTTTACACCATTTAGGCTAACATAGGCATTGATTGTGTTGGGAGAGCTATATTGTCTAGATAACAATATACATAACTATTACTAAAATTAATAAACTCACTCACTCACTAGCAAACAATTCATGCATTCATTTATTGGCTGTTAGAACTGGCTTTAATAATTATTTTTGGAAGGATAAGCTATATAGTTATTGTCAGCTAACGAACAAAGGAAGAAACTGAAAAAAATCTATATATGCCAACTACTCTACTTAGCCACATCTTGCCTCTCTAATCCCTTGGCTTTTCTTCCCGGATTTTGCGGACTTGATTTGATAGGGGGAAGTGGGGCAAAGAGATTCAACGAGGCAAAGAAACTCAGCGCTATAGAAATTTATACAACCAGAAAACAGGTAACCAGTCAATCTATAAACCTTATAGACTCACTTCCGGCTTAGGTGATAGTATTGATATGCTTGGCCAAAAAATGTTTTGTTTCTTATTTTAAGAAAATAGATATTTTGTCATTTGCAATATTGATATAGTTTTTGCTTGCAAATCGATCATCACGTCCATATTGGACACATTTCGGGTAAGTAAACAAATTATTAGTAAGACACGTATCACACTTCAATTAGTGTTTCGTAATCTAGCGTGCACGGACCTCTTCTATTATCACCCCCCCGAGAACAGCCTACCTATGGTTTGGGGCAAAGTGATTCGCAACTGAGTTACTTTGCCCCATGCTGTGTCGTTTTGCCCCAGTATAGTATTACTTTGCCCCATGCCGTATTGTTTTGCCCCAGTATAGTATTGCTACAGTATTACTTTGCCCCAGGCTGTTTTGTTGCCCTAATGTAGTAATATTAGTTTGCTCCCGAGATTTATATAAGGTATTTGCACCTAAAATTTGTAGCATTGCACCAACTGACCTTTTCCCTTCTTAATTTCCTTTGTAGACATCCTAGGCTACTTCAACCAAAGAAATCATCTTTGGTTATTATTTTGCCTAAAAATATTATTTATGTTAACTCTAAACAGATATTACATTATACTTTCAGATTGAAAATGGTAAGAAATTACAAACGCAAAACTGATATGGCATTGTGGACTCTTGAAACTATGCAGGCAGCCATAAAAGATATTAGATCAAATCAAATAAGCCTCAGACAAGCTGAACAGACGTATGGGATACCACACGCCACAATACGGCGCCATCTCATGAAAACAGTTAAAACACCAGGCAAGTTAGGAAGATTTCGATGTACATTGAATGAGGAATATGAAACTGAACTGGTACAGTACATAATTGACATGCAGCAGCGATTCTATGGGTTAAGTTTGACAGATGTTAGACAATTAGCCTTCCAGCTTGCAGAAAGAAACAACATTGATGTTCCATTTTCCAAGGTGACGCAATTAGCAGGAAAAGATTGGATGAGTGGATTCTTGCGGAGACATAAAACGATCTCACTAAGAACACCCGAGGCGACTTCTCTCTCACGTGCAACCGGTTTCAATAGGGTGCAAGTTGGCAAATTTTATAATCTATTAAAATCAGTTTTGGAAACCGAAAAAATTCCACCAAATCGAATTTACAATATGGATGAAAGTGGGTTGAGTACTGTGCAAAAACCCGGAAAAATACTTGCAAAAAAAACTCAGAGGCAAGTTGGAAAGTTGACGAGCGCCGAACGAGGGCAAAATATTACCATAGTCTGCGCCATGAGCGCAACAGGCACATACATCCCACCTGCTTTCTTATTTCCAAGAAAGTATATGGCTCAAACACTGATGAAGGGCAGTCCGCCTGGTTCTCAGGGCTATGCAGTGCCGAGCGGCTGGATGGATTGCGACACTTTTGTCAAGTGGCTCGGACATTTTCAAATACATTCTCATTCAAGTGAAAATGAAAAGGTGCTTCTACTGCTTGACAACCATGCCAGTCACAGAACACTAGATGCAGTGAACTTTGCAAGGTCAAACGGCATAGTTATGCTTTCAATTCCTCCACACACAAGCCATAAAATTCAGCCACTAGATCGTACTTTTTTTGGCCCGCTCAAAACTGCTTACAGCAGAGGTTGCGACAAGTGGCTTGTTTCCAACCCTGGAAAACGCATAACGATGCACGAAGTAGCAGCCATATTTGGTGATGCGTATGGCAAATGTGCTTCTGTAGATAAGGCTGTAAATGGTTTCTCGTCAACAGGAATTCATCCGTACAACCCGGATATCTTCACCGACGAAGATTATGCTCCTTCTTCAGTGACAGAAAATGCCGATCCAAATACATCGGTTGTTACACAAGCGGAAACCTCAGCAGCAAGTTCTACTAGTAGGCCTACGACAACCGCGAGTGATCAAGCAGAGATTCCGACGAGAAAGAGGAAAGCAACCGCGAGTGATCAAGCAGAGATTCCGACGAGAAAGAGGAAAGCAACCGCGAGTGATCAAGCAGAGATTCCGACGAGAAAGAGGAAAGCAACCGCGAGTGATCAAGCAGAGATTCCGACGAGAAAGAGGAAAGCAACCGCAAGTGATCAAGCAGAGATTCCGACGAGAAAGAGGAAAGCCAGCAATCGAATTTCTCAAGCGGAAACCTCAGCAGCCACCAAAGAACAATCAATGAGTGTGCAGAGACCTATGCGAACATCCCGTAATCCTGCGATCACCAAGCCAAGGCCTCCATCTGCAACTCGAGTAATAATTCGAAAGCCTGCATATTTACAAAACGCAAAAAACTGTGCACAGAACATTCCAAATCAACCTGTCGAGGAACAGCAGCTTGAACCTGTCGAGGAACAGCAGCTTGAACCTGCAGTCGAGGAACAGCAACTTGAACCTGTCGAGGAACAGCAACTTGAACCTGTCGAGGAACAGCAAATTGAACCTGTCGAGGAACAGCAACTTGAACCTGCAGTCGAGGAACAGCAGCTTGAACCTGTCGAGGAACAGCAACTTGAACCTGCAGTCGAGGAACAGCAGCTTGAACCTGTCGAGGAACAGCAGCTTGAACCTGTCGAGGAACAGCAACTTGAACCTGCAGTCGAGGAACAGCAGCTTGAACCTGTCGAGGAACAGCAACTTGAACCTGTCGAGGAACAGCAACTTGAACCTGTCGAGGAACAGCAAATTGAACCTGTCGAGGAACAGCAACTTGAACCTGTCGAGGAACAGCAGCTTGAACCTGTCGAGGAACAGCAACTTGAACCTGCAGTCGAGGAACATCAGCTTGAACCTGTCGAGGAACAGCAGCTTGAACCTGTCGAGGAACAGCAGCTTGAACCTGTCGAGGAACAGCAGCTTGAACCTGTCGAGGAACAGCAGCTTGAACCTGTCGAGGAACAGCAGCTTGAACCTGTCGAGGAACAGCAACTTGAACCTGTCGAGGAACAGCAACTTGAACTTGAACAATCTCAATTGCAAACAGTTCAAAGAGTATCAATTTTTGATATTTCACCATTGCCTAAAGCATTCTCTGGTCAGGGTAATGGTAGAAAAAGGATAGCACAGAAATCGGAGATCATAACAAGTTCACCCTTCAAAAACATCCTTGTTGACAAATTTCAGAGTGATAACATTAAGAAACAAAAAAGGAAGCTGCAATGCAAAAAAGGTCAACCTCGAAGTGTGCATCAAAGTCTACTTCCAAGTCTTCCTCAAAATCGTCTTCAAAGTCTGCTTCCAGGTCTGCTTTAAAGTATGCTAAACAGTCAGCTTCAAAGTCGGTTCCACAGTCAGCTTCCAGGTCTGCTTCAAAGTCTGCTAAACAGTCAGCTTCAAAGTCGGCTCCACAGTCAGCTTCCAGGTCTGCTTCAAAGTATGCTGCCAAGTTCTGTTTGAAAACAGCTTCTAAGAAGACATCTGATATTGAATGCATTTTTTGTACCGAACCTTACGTCGAACCACCAGTGGAAGAGTGGATTCAGTGCCACCACTGCAAGAACTGGTGCCATGAAGATTGCGCGGACACAGATAAACATGACGCCAATGGTAACTTTGTTTGCGGCGAGTGTTAGTTTTCTTGGCTAGAGAACAGTTTCAGGTTCTGTTAGTTTGCCATGTTTATTTTGCTCTTTGTTTATTTTACATGCAGACTGTCATAGAAGAACAGTTTCATTTTCAGTTAGGGCCTACTTTGCTATGTTTACTTCGCTGTATAGCTCTATTTAGAAATAATGTCATTACAATAATTATGTTTGGTATAATTGGTATGTTTGGTTTTGATAGGCCTACCTGTAGCCTACATTATAACAATAGCGTATCATTTTACCCCGGTGAATGGGGCAAACAGATACGCCTGTTTCATTTTGCCCCAAATGGCGGGGTAAAGTGATACATGCATAGCTTCCAATAAATCACAATTTCCAAAAAAACATCTGTACAATTTCAAATTTTTTCCTTACTAAGGTGTCTATGGATGGTAGAAGCATGAAATTGTACTTGGACCGGAATTGTTTTCCATTGATTAGATATATAAATTTTGACTCTACGAAATGTGTATTCCTTTGCCCCACTTCCCCCTATATAGGCCCTATAGCGCCTCTGAGAAGCCGGTCTTCATGACGAGGCTTTTGTGTGGCGCTGAGAAATCTCGGAAATTTACATTACGATTTTTAGCCCCATCAAGCTGGTGCTCCAGTCATCAATGGATTAATTGGTACGATTAACTATTGAGAGGTATTACAACTGAGATGGTGAGATGGAATCGGGACCACGTTCTCAGTAGGCTGTTCCCCCAAAGATCAAGAGAACTTATCATCTTAGAACGAGGCCTCACGACTACGAGTTCCCTAATAAGTACTGTAAGAACTTTATTCCTAGGGTACTATTCAGGCGCATACCCTGAGGGTAAGGACAGTCTCGGCATTAGTCTGCCCGCCTCACCCGCGTCTGCGACTGACGTTAGCGGTCCATGGCAGTCTCTATTTTCCATAGATTTAGCTTTTGTTCTTTTTCTTAATATTTCATGTTCATGAATGCGGTGTTCCATTCTTATATAATAAACGAATATATAGGCCTACTAACTGAGTCTGACTTCACTTCTGCGATCGAGTTTCCTATCGTTTGCGTCTGTGCCTTATGAAATTAATAATAGGCCCTATAGGCCTACATTAATATTATGTTACCCATTAAGACAGATCGTACTCTTGTCTTTTTACAAATGACAGTTGCTTCAGGCATCATATGTTGAACCACACCTACATCGCCCTTCCCTTTGGAATGACATGCCCCCTCTCTCCGTAGCAAGATATTGCTTGGGTAAGCTAGATAGATATTGTCAGCTTCTTCTCTCCGCTGCCTAAAGACCTTTCTTTTCCCTCGGGGCTGACACGCTGGGAGCGCCTCTGAATAGTCTATGCGGTGAGAGGCGCTTTATAAATAATCATATAAGATAAGATAAGATAATCAAGCATAGCATTCCGTAATGAGCGTATTAATGGCTATTATAGGTCATGAATATTCTGACAGGTACGCATTGTAATGACTTTGATGTTATAGCCTACGGTTATCGCTTCTCTTGCAGAAGATTTTATTAGTTGAAACGCCCTTTAAGTTAGACTACAAGAAGATAACTGTATATTTAGAAGTGCAAGAAATAGCGTAGACAAACTCTTAGGTGTGAGATTACTTCGTGGATGGTCTATGCAAAGGTCCGACGACGGCGCTGGTTACTTCAGTCGAGGTCGTCGCCGCAGTCTCCCACCAGATGACGGCGCCGGTGACTTGCCACATGGCTTCTTCAAGGTCTGATCTATCAGTTCTATTCTGTCCAAATCACAGAAGATAGCAAACCGTCTTTAGAAAGCAATCAGAGACTGTATCACTTGAATATTATTATAACTCTGTAGCGATAGACATTAGGCCTACTTATGCTACATCCATGGGCGTCCGCAGGAATTTTTCCAGGGAGGGGGCAAAAATTTCTAGGGGGAACAACATTTTCTAGGTGGCAAACTTTTTGTAGGGGAAGCAAAATGACGTTATTTTGCATAGCTGACTTACCTCAATAATTAAGTACTTTTAGCATTGAAAATCGTGTTGGGACTGTTGGAATAATCATAAAAATCAAAAGATTTTATTTTTTTAATATTTTCAAAATCTAGGGGGCAAATGCTCCATTGCCCCTCTTTCGGACGCCCATGGCTATATCAGCTTGATAAAGATAAAGGCCCCTATCAAACATTGTCTTAAGCCACTGTTCGGACTTCGAAATGCATTGCGTAATAATAAGAACAGATTCGTATCTGAAATTATCTCTTTCTTAGGACGCTGATCCGTAGGCCTATGGGATAATCTTAATTATGGGATAATCTTAATTAGATTAACAAAATAGTATTTTTATACTTTTCACACATCAATTAGTTGAATACTGTATTATGCTGTGGGATGTATTAATAAGGCCGCTATTAACACCAGGTAGGGCCAGTTTGAAGTCTTATGTTCGATTTACTGCCCAATGATAGCGTGTATTATCGTAGATCTTGCATCACATCTCAATGAACGTCAGTATAAGCCTAGCCTAGAAGAAGCCTAGGTCCTCAAACCATTAGCGTCTGTAATTAAGGCCTAATCCTGTTTAAATTATCTGAAATTCTTCCAGAAATGATTCCTGTAGAGAGGGTATCTAGAACTGTTTACATCGTTTACCAACTTCTCTTGTCTTTGTTTTCTTCGTTTTCTTCGTTAGCATTGTTTTCGTCGGATTCATTTCCATTGTAGTCGTCTGTTGCAGCAGCAGTGGCGGCATCTTCAAAGCCGTCTTAGTCGTCGGCGAAAAAGTGATGGAGGATGCGGAGAAGGAGGAGGAGGAGTAGCTAAAGTAATATGGAAGACAGGAAAGCAATTTCACGCCTTAAGATGACAGCGAGATGCTCGCATCCTTAAAAATGGCCTTCTGCTGTTTCTGCCTCCGTACCTGCAGCTGCTGAATGGAGAATAGGATGCTACGCCGGAATTTAATACAGCGACCAGTATTTACGTTCATTGTCATTTTGTTGCAATTTGAAAGGGGTTAGTGGCAGCGCCGACGATCTAGTGCAGCACGACTTCGTTGTTGCACTAACTTGTAACGACTGGCCAGAAGTTATAAGTCAGTCACGAACCAATGCAATCATCGGTGGAAATAAGTGACGGCCTATAGCAATACTCGGCTGAACTACGCACGAGGGTCCCTTTTGGATCCACGATAGCTGGGCTCACATTGGGCCAATTGCGCAGAACTCGCGAGATTGCTAAGCTGAAATTCTCTTACCACATTGGGCCCATAGCTGGCCCGCATTATGCCAATAATGGCAAGTTGTGCCCAACCAGTTGCCACCGTTGGCACAATGTGACCCAGAAGAATATCTATAACTGGTACCCCATAGGGCCTACACATTCTGGACAAATCTACGCCACTTTCTACTCACGAATATCTTAAAGATTTTAAAAAATTGTTAGTTGTTGCGTCTTGAAGTGTAGATCTTTATGTTTTTTGAATACAGTATAAACTTAGCGGTCGATGTAGGTTTTAGTCTTCTTAGGCTACCTGTTAGAGTGTGGACGTAGCTGTTTAACCTCAAGATCTACATCTCCTTCGATCTGAATTCTCCTGTTTCCTTCGGCAGCCATCTCTAATACATGGAGGCCGTTCAGTGTTAAGCCTAAAATGACACATTCATTCTTTATATTCATGTTACAATTATAAACAACTGACTATACAACTTAAGGTGCTAGCTGGCGGTAGGCCTAAATGATGAACTGAACTCTTTTCGATTATAGGCCTACACTTCCGGCATATTCGATATTTACGGTAAGTGGTTGCTGAAATGAAACCGATTATTAATCCTGTTAATCGCTAACTTTATCGCTTACATGGGCCCAGGCCGACACGTAAATTATCGTTTTTTTTATTGCAGGTTGACTAATATTTTGAGAAATTTCGTGTGTTTCGTGTAGATAACAGCTGTCTTGCCTCAATTCGCTGACAACCGCGTATACGTCACAACACGTTGACGTTAGCAGAATGCGTCGATATATCGTTCAAATGTCGGAACTCGGAAGACGTCACAACGCAGATTTCATCGTGTAAGCTTACACCTTAATTAGCAAAACTAAGCTAACAATCTAACATAGACCTGTAGCGCATCATATCCACCAATTCATCACTTTAACCACCGAAACACTTATGAATAATTAGGCCTCTACCTCATAGCTAGATTAACCGATGCAGCGGTGAATTAGAAACGCACCTGCCATGGTACCGTGGAAATGACGAATCAGATGACCGCTGACGTCCTTCTTTCCACCGACAAAAACGTTGACCTGATGATTGAACGTCGTCAACTGAAGTCCTAATGGATTAGAAGACAAAAGCGTCCTTATAATATCAACCGACTGATCCGGCTTCTAAGAAGGCAGATAAATTTAACAAACAACGGATTAACCGTCTTATCATCATCCGTTGTTCCTTCGATTGTAATTTACCGTCATGATTTTTATCAGTGTATGCAGGGTGGCCAGGGCGGATAAATACACTGTTCTCTTTTAACTGATTAATTGGTTTTTGTCAATTTGTCAAAGTGACAGAGACAGACGAACGGCGGAAGGAAGGAAGGAAGGGCGGAAGGGCGGAAGGAAGGAAGGAAGGAAGGAAGGAAGGAAGGAAGGAAGGAAGGAAGGAAGGAAGGAAGGAAGGAAGGAAGGAAGGAAGGAAGGAAGGAAGGAAGGAAGGAAGGAAGGAAGGAAGGAAGGAAGGAAGGAAGGAAGGAAGGAAGGAAGGAAGGAAGAACTGACCAAATGATCCATCGATCGTCTGATAGAATGATTTAGTGATTAAATCCTGTGAGAAGGAATTGCTGAGGCATTCGTGTTTGTCGACCTCAGCGGATTGAACGGGCGTTGGCTGTCACAGACAATGGATTGTTGCAGTACGGATCCGTTCACCCGACCGACGCCAATAAAACCAGAGCAAGCCTCAGCAGCCGTAAATAATTCTCCGAAGACCAGCATTGACCTATCAGAGATTCGGTTCTCCGATTTAACCACAGACGCTTAAAGCTAACACAGACCGTGGACCTCATCGTCTTATAGCCTCTGTGTGTCCGCCCTAGTGTCCGTCTCGGTCTTTGCTTCTACCACTATCTCTACGTCTACCTCCTCTTCTTCATTCGTCTCCCGCCTCCTTCCTCTCGCTCTGCACTCGTTTTACTCAGAAAGCAAAGCCGCTGGTGTATTCCAGTAAAATGTCATAGGTCTATGTAGGGGCCTATATAAAACGACGGCGAAGCTTAAATTGAGAAGGGTCGATTCTTTTAAGCCTATAAATAAACCCACATAATCATAATCCGAAGTAGTCTCTGGAGTCAGTCGCTAAGGAATTATTGACTGACTTAAAGAGTTAGCGACTGACTTGACAACTTAGTCGACTTAGTCGGACTTAGTCGTGTGTTTTATTCCTTTTATAACTCTGGTATGTGTCTATCACCTTCTTTCATAAATTTTCAGTAACATTTCACAGTCATTGGTCTGTCAGAAAAGTAAGCGGTAACATGCGTTACATTATTAGGTAACTAGTACACATACCGGATTACCTAAGAAATCGATAGCAAATCGGTCAGTCGACAAGTCTAAGCGACTTAGTCAGTTGATAAGCATGTTACTTAGTCGGCAAGGCGCACATCCATGCCTTCAACATGAGGCGCTTTGACTACTGAAATTGCATTCACGTCATAGGCTTACCGGAAAAGCATATACATTAAAAAGGGGCAGCGCACTTTGCCTTGAAACGAATTGCGTGACATTGAGTTGGAAGACCTTAGTCTTACCTGGTGGATTTTTCGGCTGAAGCGGTAGATTGTCGACCTGGATGGTAGAGTTGGCTCCACTGCGCACAAAGCGGACAATGTGATATTTTCCGTCGTTGACCTTTGTAAACAATTCGCCGATGACGTGGTCGGTTAAACCCATGTTATAACCAACGTAGATGTTTCCATCGACCTTAGACAAATCGAAGACAAGACTCGATTTGTTCAATACGCAAAAAAATAACTAGGTCTACGAATGCGTGGCAAATTAAATATTTGAAACGAAGGTGTCTTACGATCCTATCAGCGACATCATAGTCGACGTCATCGTCGTCGTCGTGTATTGCATTCATTTGTTCTGAGGTAGAATTTCAATCAATCAATCAATCAATTTTCGTTTAATCAAAGCCTCAAGCTGACATTAACGCAACTTGTCACATAGAAACAATTTATAAGAAACGAAGTAACTGTTAAACTGAGGTTAAATTATGGATGAAACTGTTTCAGAATAAGTTTTGTTTTAATGGAGAGTCTGTAGTTTAAAGGAGGGTTTTCAGTCAGTATAAATTTTTTAGATAGTAGGCCTACTCGAGGAATAAAATTTTCGTTCATCCGTTTCGGAAAGTAAGAATTCATGGTGTCGTGAGCGAAGCCCGTATCGGCCTGGACCGCGGTACACCGGAAATAGCTTATGTAGTACATGGCTTTCTTTAGTTCTTATGGTTGCAAAATAGGCGCTCGTCTGCCTCCTCAGTCATGGAGGCAGCCGCCGGTGTGTCAGAATTTAAGAAACCTCTACGTTTCATTCTCCCTAGCAATTTTTCGATTTAGCCTTAGATGGGAATGGATTGCCTTAGATTTAGGTGGGACTCTGAATGGGTAGTGTTTTGCCTTGGCTTAGATTTGACTTAAAAGTAGGCTTATTGCTAGTCTAAGTTCAAACTTATATTCACCAGTGTTTTGTCATGTGGATTTTGCTTGCAGTCATCCAAAAGGCGTCGAGGGTTGCATTTGTTTTGTACTTATATAGGCATCTTGCTATCTATATCGGAGCCCCTCAAAGGCGCAAATTGGGCATGTCATTGACCTAAGACTATGCAATATAGTTATCAGTATGTACAGCTTAGCTTATATGGTGTTTTAGCGCCTCGAAAGTCTGAAGAAGATCCTCAGCCAGTAGTAAAATACACACATAGGAATGCAACGAAGTCGTTCACTCCAGGCCAAGCAATGTCCACATTTGTATTCAGTGCACTGAGTGCAGACGAGATAATATGAAGGTCAGATATGTTTTCAAGATAGCGACGCAACATCTCGATGTTATTATGGAAATCACGAAACGCGCACCACAACACGAACACGCGCACGCTACTTCCCTTTTTCTTCCAGCATCTACATAACAGAGTTTCAGCTCAGCTATATATATAGGCCTATCGACATTTCCTTTGTAAATCGTGCACGGATTATTTACTAAAGGTTGCATTCTATGACAGTATGCACACTTGTCACTTCTGTTATTTATTTATCCTAGCTATTGGCCTTCTCGAAATTGTCTAATAGGCTCCTATATGACAGACGCATCACGCATTTTGCTAAAGAATTTCGTCAGTATTCTTAATCTAGTCATTATTGTTCACGTGATACACTGCATGACTGCAATGTCATGTGTCAAGTGTCAAGTGTCAATGCATCGCTAGTTGCTTAAAATGCTCTGCAGATTAGAATTAGACAAAGTTTGTTGTGCAAGTTAATTTGCCGTCATAAAATATTAATGGGGCGGATAGAAATCTTTTTCTGCGTAGTGACTTTTTAAATTTCGCAATACATTAATTTAGAATAATATATGGCATTGAAGATGAATGTATTTTTTATATCGTATTTGATGGACCCACATGGTGGTTTTCAGGAATACTGACGGAAAGATTTAATAAACCAATTTTCGTTCGGTTAGGTTCGTTTGTTTACAAAATATTAACGGGTTATAAACGGTTATTGAACTTCTGTCCAAAGTAGGCCAATATGCACTGAAAGTTAACCATTTTACTCTTCTGATTCAAAATAGGAAAACATATAAGAAAATAATTAGGAACTACTGGCCAGTTTTCCGCCAGATACTCTATAGTTATAAGAATGTGGCAATCATTAGACAAAATAGGTCGCAAATAGGCCAATGCATGACTAGACATGGCGAAGAACATATTGGCAATTTCTGTGCAAAAAAGGCTGGCAACGAGCACGTCGATATAACACTCCTGACTCTTGGCTTCAGCAAAATGAACTTGTCCGTCTAACGAGACGTAGACTATGACCGGCGGCGCCCGTGATACTTGATATGAAGCATTCCTCTCAACAGATTCCGGTGTCCTGTGAAGTTCGTTGCAGTTTTTGATTAGTTTTCAGCAGCATGTAGAGGCGTTGAGAGGGCGTCAGGCCTTAGGCATGACGTATGGTCCAGTTCTACTTGGTAATAGCCAGAGGACGCTGTCACCTGCCGCCGTTGCCACATGAAAGCAATTGCGCTGGCCGTTATAGTGCCAGACTGTCGCTCTTTTGCATTCAGAGGACGTCGGCTGAATTGGAAAATCAGTTAGAGAGAAGAGACTTCAATTGGAGTTGGTAGAAATACTGGTCAAATTGAAATAGGGGCAAATAGTGATCAAATTGAAATATACAGATAGGCATCACATTTCAACAGACGAATTGTATTGTATTTTATTGCACTGTATTGTATATGAGCATTTATAATGCGCCTCTTGCGGTATAGACCATTCAGAGGCGTTCCAAGTGCGCGAGACGCCGAGAGAAAAAGTAGGATTTAAGGTGTGAAAAGGAAGAAGCAACGCTACCAGAGAGAATGGTGGTGCGGACAGAAGTCGGAAGTCGGTTAATGGATGCTTTGAGTGGACTCTGTATAGTTTTTTCAAACCAGAATGATCAGTTCGAGTAATCGCATTGAATAGACATACACAGAGGCAGAGGCGCCCGCAGCGTGACGCACTAGACGCACGTGCGTCCCTCACCAAATCTAATCCACACAAGGAATAGGCATCGCATCGATATTTTTGTTAAACGGCAATACGGCATGTTAAAGCATTAGATGTTATCTAAATTGAATTTTGTTTGTTACGCTTGTCACTACTCACTACTCTAGGCCTACCTATTTCAATTTTCCTACTTATATATCTATGGTAGGCCTAGCAAAGTGGGCAAGCGGCCATATTATTTGTTTACGAGAGGGCTGTGCGTCCAATCTTTTTAAGCCCGCGGGAGATTCATTTACTTGGAATCGAGCTTGCCTAGGTTCGAGATAGACAATACATGAAGTATCGTCTGTCGACATTAAGAATAGTGATAGGTGACTAACATATTATTTCGGAACGTTGGCCTTATGTTAGGCCCTATCTACTCACATGTGCCATTTCCGCGAGTCATTAGCATGCGTTGTTTACGTAAGTTAAAAAAATTCGATACATGTGGTTGTGCCTGCAATTTGGCACAGGCGTTATAAGCATGAGCACTTTTCAGGAGTAGCAAATGCCCCTTAGAAACGAACAACCCCTACAACACTAGAAACCTCGGTCGTCCATTTAAGATTGAGACTGACAGCCGCCATTCAACTGCAACATGGTATTTAAGTTGTACGGTTTTGTGTCGCCATAAAGCAGACGAGAGACGGCGCTGTTAATAGAACCCTTGCAAGATTCAAGATAAAGCCTCATGCCATCATCTATCAGATAGCCAGCAGGTGCCTTCAAATCCTCGTCAATGCTAAGGAGCATCTGCTGCGATAGGCGGACTGACAGAGCCAATCGACGCGGAGGAATTTCCCGTCTATAGACTAACCGACGTTCATCTTAAGCCTGACTGAAAGAAACATAAAAATGGAACTGGGTGGCTTTCAGGGTTTCTTCGAACTTGAACAGACGTATTATGATCTTGCACATTAGTTGCATGATGTGACAGACTTTTTAAATCGTTGCCCACAATTGTTCATTTCAGGGTCTCCTCCATCGCGTGGCATTGTGTCCTAGGTCGAGCTCTTTAACTTCCGCTTGTGCGGGGAGCCGTATCTTGCGCTCGTCCTCTCGGGGTAATTTTGTTGTCCCCTATGCCCGTACTGCTATGGCGCAGCCTAAGGCATTCTCCGTGGTGGGTCATACCGTTTGGAATATTACCTCCCTCTTTCGCTTTGCTTCCTTCCTAGGGATGTCTCATATACTTTCTATGGCCTTGTTAAGACCTTTCTTTTTGACCGGGCCTGAGTCGGGAGCGCCACTGAGTAGATTTCTTGAAGGGGCGCTATATAAGTTTATTATAGACCGATAGAATTGTTCGTTAGATAGGAACTAGTATATAACATGTAGGCCTACCGAGTAGAAATATGGAAATTGTTATCTGCAACTGGTTTCCTTAAAGAGAACCGTAGAACGCGCGGATCGTTTTCCATGTCTATTGCTTCACAAAGCCTACCCTTACTCCACTTTCTGTTGTGTTGACTTGAGCGGCGCACTCTTCATCGGCAAGCTGAGGGGTTGCTTATGGTGGTAGTGGTTGTGGTCGTAGCTGTCGGACTGTAACTGTAAGTGACCCGTCAATAGCACCCAAGATAAAAATGCGCCCGACAGATGCGCCCCAAGAGAAACATCACCCGACAACAACGACCCAATAGACGCGGCATTCCACTAGTCTACATAGTGTTGTAGAACGTCGTGCGTGACCGAATCGTGGAGAATCTGTCCATAACAAATAATTCATTGAAGGGCGGAAGAAACGGATTGCAAACTAGTGGAACGTCTATGCACGGAACAGGATTTTGTCGGATCGTCGCTTAGCAGAAGGTGTTACACATCCCGTCACTAAGGATAAATATCCACAGTGAAGGCATCGAATAATAATAATTATTATAGGCTGTAGCACAGACGTATGTGTCGCAGTTCAACTCATAAAATATCTTCGTAGGATTCTCACAGCTTGGAAATGTGAAAGGTTAATATTGTATAAATACAAACATCAATATTGATATAACGGTTTAAAACAATTCTTTCGCATGAATGTGTTTTATACATGCAGGCCTAATTATTTGCTTGCATGCATAACATGCTTTAGTTTAAAGCTCTGAGCGGGGCGCAATCATCTCGGAGTAACTTCGCCACTGCCCGTATTCTAATAGTGCCAGTCCCAAGCCTAGAGAAAGAAGGAGGGCGATGTTGGTCATCTTTGTTATGACACAGCGTCGTAAAACAGAAACTAACAATCGTCGGAATGCATTAGTAGTGGACGCTTTTGACAGCGCACTGTTTGTTGTGTCCTGGTGAAATTAAAATGACGAGTCATTCATGACGAGTCAGCCATGACACACGCCATTCAACGCCGTCCTTAATTTGGACCCCGTTATGCGCAGTCAGTGTACAGGCATCCATACACACAGACATAGCGAATACCTAGACACACTCCCAAGGACGCCTGCGCTTCAGTCCCAACGCCAACGTAGTCGTACACTGATAGCCACACCGCAGATGCACACCTCGCTCTGCTTGCTTCTCGTCTTCGACCTTCCATTCTTCCATTCCATCGTCTGTTGTCCTTCCCTCTGTTGGTCTCACCATCCATTAGCTCCCTCCTTCTTTCCACCCTGCTGTCCATGCCTGTGCAACGTTCCTGGAGCTATTCATCTCTTTCTCCGTCCGTCTGACTGCATCCGTCCATCAATCCATCTCTTCCTCCGTTCATCCGTCCATTCCTTTCTTCGTCCATCTGTTATTTAGCCGTCCATCCATCCGTCACTGCGTCCGTCCTTCGTGTTTCTTGTGCAGATGTGCTGAGGCTAAGTGCAAGTGCACTGACCAGTTCCATTTCGATGTAGTCGTTGGAGCTTCCGCTGACGATACGAACGAGGACTGCTGTGCGTTGCGTCGTTATGAATCCGAGAGCAAGGCGGTCCGTCTTCGAATCTGGCCACTCGCCGTCCGGAAATGTGTACGTTATCAGTCCACCAGAATGACCGAAGCTATATGCCACACTCTCTGCAACACAAGCACACACACGAATTCAACCCAGTTGCATAACTTATAATGATTGTCTCATTTAGCTATAGATGTATGCATGTATGTATGTATAATTGTAGGCCTATATTCGTTTATTGAGTAAACTGGTTGTCATAGCGCAACCAGGAACAAAACATTTAAGAAAAGAAAGGAATATGAACATTCAATCGGATCAACAATACAATACAGGGCTGTCATTACTTATACTTCTTTCACCGCCGCTGGCCCTTTAAATGGGCATCACGCCATCTCTGGTTCCAGTGTATACGTATGGATAGTACACGTTAGTCTCAAAATACAAATCTCTTTAATAAAATAATAATAATAATAATATTTATTCTTTAATTAAGCGCCTGCAAATGCACTGCGCTGTACATGTACATGTTATGCGATAAACCTTAACTACTAACAGAACAGACAGCCTGCAATACACGGCGCAAATTGCAGCCTACAAAGCATGTCCGCCTATGGGACTCGATCTCTGTACCTCTCACACTCTACGCCAGATGTTATCCAATGCGCTATCGGGCCCCCCAAAATCCCTGGCTACGATTGTTTAGCGATGATCATTCATCTTTCGAAAAAATGCATGACTCTTTTGTTATTTATCGAAATAGTTTTAGGGAAAGGGGCCTTGTTTTGGAGTTTATTTCGGAGTCGGACTTTATAATTTTAAATAAACTTATATTCAGACTGAGTTCATCGCTTGAGATCGGCCGCTGTTTAATAATGGATGAATTCGACCAATAGGGCTTATACAAGTAAACACACATATTGTAATTGTAACTGTAGGTGCTCGTTTATATAGCGTTTATACAGAGTTCTCCCGATCTGACTATACAAGAAGAACATGATCGAATGGAATGGTTTCGATCGGTTGCTGAAAATGAGGCTTTTCCATAAGCATGCTCTGTCGCATCTATTTCTCTTATCATCTTCACTGCTGTAACTCTGAACGTCAGCTGCCACTTTCGTTTGCATTTCTATCTGCATGTCATGTAGACTTTGACTCGAAATCGAACACGACCCACCTGACTGAGCGCCCGTGAATAAGCTTAGGCCCTTTAGGTTTTGGACGCTCGAGAAATAAATGCGGAGTTAACGATTACGAATACGATTGGCAAACGGACATTCAGCGAGACATATGGTCAGACAAGCAGACAAACTCACCGTGGACACGCACATGGACATTTAGGTATACACACAAGCAGATAACCAGATGGACAGAGATGACGCAGAGATACACAGAGGAGATGCTGGAGATAAGACTGAGTGCAGTGGATGATCTTTCTTCCGACAAAGGAAAATTCATGAGACGTAATGATAAATCGTCGATATTCTCTCCTGCGACAGACCATTTCCAGCAACGTTAGCCAAGCATAAGTAACTCGGAGTCACTTTTATTTCCAACGGACCAGCCTTCAAGCGAACACGAAATTGATGGCCACTTATCCGTCTCATGCAGTTAGGAATGTTAGAAGTCCTGCACGTTGTTGTTGTTGTTATTGCTAAAAGGAGTCAATATAAGCGGAAAGACCACAGAAATTAGTCTGCGTCTACGTCAGCATTGCAGTCCCATAACTCATTCCGATTCCTATTTACGCGATAGAAGGAGAAGAAAAAGAACAGCAGTCCCTCAAACTAACCCGAGAGACAGCCATGGGTATGAAGTGTTAGAAACTTCAATTTCGCAGCTTCGGCACATGAGGGCGGTTCGCCTTGTCTTCCCACTGACAGTGTATGGCCAGTGTATAGGCTACTCATCATAGCTGAGTTGGCTTGGGAGCGCAGATGGGGCAGAAATCTAGAAAACCTAGCTGGGTTTGAACCCTCGACCTCTCGATCGATAGTCTAGCTCGCTAACCACTAGACTGTCGGGCACTCTCCATGCGCGATAAGGTCAATTTATTACAATTTGATAATATACAGATATTGTTAGCTTTAAAAAGCATGTAATCTAATTAGACTGGCAAAATACTTCTTCCAGTCTCTGAGTCTTATATATATACCGTCTTTCATACTCCGTCTCATACCCACACTATAGTTATTTCGAGCATAAATGGATCCTTTTATGCAATCAGGCGGTTGCGAGGCACTCAACTGATCAACGCGCGTCCCTTCTATAATTATTTTTTCATCCCATTTGCATCTCCCGTTTCTCTAGCCTTCTGATTTTCTCGTCAGTCGCCACTCACGTTTCCGTTTCCTATGACAGAACAGTTGAATGGGCGACAATAGCAGGAGACTTTGCTTTCAATCTCCGTATTTCAATGTATACGCGCACAACCGCATGACTACAGTTACGTAATACAAGTTCACAAAGCAACACACGTGCGTTAAATATAGTGACTTTCTCTGGCAAAAGAGGCTGTTGTCAAAAAAATTTATTTTTTATATTTTGGGCTTAAAATGATTAATAATAATTTCTATTTAAAATTTTGAAAAAATTATAATTCTATCTTTATTGGTTCCAGAGATATGATGTTTAGAATATTTTGCTACTCGGAAGTACAATTTCAAGAAAAACGCATGCAAAGTTTATTATCTTAATACAAACTAAACAAAAATTGCAAAGTTTCAGTGTCTTTAACCTTAAACTTATGGAAATCACTATGGGAAACATGGCAAACGAGGCTTTTTTTTTAGCAAGCTGATTTCATAAACTTTCCAATAAGGTATTACACATGGTATTCCTAACAGGTTGAAAGCTATAAAATACTCTTGAAACTGGCGCCCAAAAAAATTAAATTCTCGGATAATTTGTATCAATCACAAAAACTTATTAAATTTCTCGTGAAATAGGTGAAATATTATTAAATCAATATTTTTTTCATACAATGTATGATCTTATTTATTGATATATGCAAAAAAACTGATTATTGAAAAATTTACACCTGATTGGTGCTTTGGCTAATTTCTCTTCCGCCTCCTTTTGCCAGAGCAAGTTATTTATTCTTCTTTCTTCTTTATTTCTCTTCCGTCAGGCCGGGGCCGACGATGAGTCCTCAACTTGACGTCTCCAAGTTTCTCTGTTCCGGATTTTTTCTATTGCCTCTCTCATATTCAGGTTATTTATTACATGACTACAATTAGGCCTACGCACTACAAGCTAACACGACAACACACTGCAACACCCAAGAAACTGTGCGCCATGTCCTCTTGCAGTGTCCTGCCCAAACCGTCAAACGGGTCTTCAGGTTCATCAGGAAGCGCACTTGTACCTGTCGGATAGGCACTAACAGGTCTACTTTGCTGGAATTCTTTCTAACCTTGGACCTATATTATGTGGCGTTCCTCAAGGGTCCAATTTGGATCCACTATTCTTATATATATACAGGCTCCAGCTTGGACTTGTGATGTTCCGGCACCACGATAGAGTCCTCTTCCTCCATTGTTTGCAAATTATTTTATTGAGAATGCCACAGTACACGATTACAATACCAGGTTTATGCACAATTACCGGTCTGGGATCTGCAGGACTAAGATCCCGCAATCTACTGTTAGAATTAAAGGCCTTCAAGTATGGAATCCTATAAATGCTGAGATTCGTGACTTACGGAATTAAAATATTTTCAAATCTGCTTTTGAATTATAATCAAGCAATTATTCGATAACTAGTAAATATAATTTAAAGCTGCTCTACGACATAAAATTTTTTACTGTTTCTTATACACTGATTTTGTTAATTACGGTATCGTGTTCTTCTTAAGATTCGAAATAAAGAAACAATTGAATTCAAACGTTGCCTCACTGTATGGTGCAGACAAAGACGTCTATAGGCTTCTACCCTCCAAAAAAACTTATATTCAGTAGGATCTGCATTTGATGAGTAAGAACAACGTGTATAGCACATCGTAACCATGATCACCAGTTTATTGGTCCGTCAGAACATTTCATAGAACAAATAGTATTTGTTAACATCACAGTATGAATGTTCACTAAGGGGCAGAATACGGACACCAGAAGGGACATAAGTCCCACTACACCGAGTGAATGAGGGCATATTAATTTGTCATAATTAATTTGTCCTCGTCTATCCCCACTTAGTGAGGGAGGTCCCATGATGGTGTGTTGAAACACAACAGCAACACAATACCGATTGCACTGCCATTTATTATTTGGTATCGGCCCCTAACCTGCAATTGCCAGGACGGAAATCGTTGATCATTAATTCTAAACGGCTGCAAAAGCTATTCAGTCGCGCCTGTTAGCAAATTTATAGGAGCTACATATTTTTAAAATAGAACTAACTTTACACGTTGATACGGTTAGAAAGTCTCGCCGATCGTGTCCTATTCCTAAAACGTTTTCTAAATCATTATTTTCGAAAGCAGCGCAGCAGAACTTTTAAGCCTTGAACCAACTCATCAGCAATCCTAATCAGAACATTGAATGGAAATTTATGCACGAACGGTGATATTGTAGACGATCGAGTGTCAGAAGCGCTCAAGTTAGCGACTACAGACAACGTGTCTTATTGGCTGAATCCTTTCTCAACCGTAGGGGAGAGTTGCCCCAAATGGACCGTTGCCTTAATTTGACCACAGCCGATTTACACCCTAGATACCTATTTAACTTCATTTTCAACTATTGTATTCTTGCGCAGTTGAATATTGATCGTATCGACGTAGGCAGTTTTACGGAATACTAAACATTTATTAAATGGCGGTTAAAACTCTATTTCATGTAGTTCTGATCTATTTTTAACCGTACCTGTCAACGAGGATATACATTTAAGATCAGCTTTTAAAAATACAATCAAATTTGTTTTAATTATAGCCAGGTTTCATGTTTGAGCGACAATAAGTGTTTTTAGGCTAAGACTGACGTGGGTTGAACTATCGCAGTGTAAGCAGAAGTAGTCCGTGTTGCCTGGAATGGACCACACTTAGTTTTATGAATTGGACCGATAATTTGGGGTGGTCCATTTAAGGACACCGGCACTTGCAATGTTATACTGTGCTTGAGGTGCTTATTTATATAATAATAAGTTCCATTGGCTTGTATTATGTCGAACAACATTTTCTTTCAGTTGTATATGTAGATTTCAACGAGTAAAAAAAATGCGGGGACTGCTTGATGATGATGTGTTCCTCTGTGCAAACTGTGTGTAATTCCTCTAAGTAGGCTCCTATTAATTGTTAAGTGTTAGGCTCAAATGGTTGTAGCTAAGTATTAATAAAAGACTTAACTAATCATTTAGTCGTAATTAAGTAGTCTATAGTTAACTATGTATAGTCTATATATAACTAGTGATTCTGACAATGTACACCTAATTAGTTCACTGGCAGTGGTTATGTTAGTCATATATTAAGTTGATTTCTACTACTTTTATAGTATTTTGACAGTTAGATACAGACGCCTTTATTGCATGTTATAGACAATTAGTGTTTTAAAACGTTTAAAGTGTTTTTTTTAAATTACACATTATCTTTAAAAAACGTCTTTAAAATAATATGTCCCATTCAGAGGAACTGGTCCAATCAAGGACACCATATGGTCCATTTAAGGAAACAGGTTGCCTTGATTGGACTTATTGGAGCTCAAGTTGTTTTAGTTATTTTTCATAAATGCATGAATACTATCTGTCCCTTGATTATTAACAACATACTTGAATAATCAACCCATCATATGGCATAATTTCCTTTTAGAAATTCGGTAGCATTCATTCAGTAAACCTCGGTTTCCCTTAGGTGGTCCATTTATGGCAACTCTCCCCTATTCCTTTTCTTGGCGTCTACGCGACTCATAGGCTTACAAGGTATTAATTTAGCCTAAATATCATGCCATTTATACAGGTGTATAAATTTACCATTGGAATTAATAAAGAGAGGTAGATACATAGGCCTAGTACTTAGTGGTCGATTAAGAAAAACATTCTGCATCGAAAGCCCTATAGGCCTACGTTACACTCAGATCTGCTTCAGGATTTCCTGGCACTTAGTGCATTCAGTGCTCTCAGCAGCGGTTCACTCAACCAGCAATAATAATTACTCGTTCGCTCATTAGCAAACATCGGGATCAAAAGAAATGGCGGTGACACCAACCATCTTCAAAAACGTTGCCAGGTTTAAGCGCCGTTGAGATCAGATGTTCTTAGAAGCGCTATATGATATTCACAAACATTGCTATACAAATACAATTACGCATACATTCATAAACACATACACACATATACATACATACATTACATACTTACATGCACAAACAAACATACATACACATATACAATTATCAGGGACGTCATTTGGGAGGACGGGGGCATTCCCTCCTGATTTTTTTTATTTTTTTTAAATATGTAAAAAAGAAAAAGAGTAAGAAGAAAGGGGTCAAAAAGGAAACAAAGGCTCATTTGGCTTACAGTTTGCACATGTAGACTAAGTACAAACATGGGCAGCGATCACGAGGGATCGAGGGGGACAAGAACCCCACCTTTAACAGTGGGGGACCAGTGTACTGTTGTCTCCCACGCGGTGAAAAGAAATTTTTCTCGTGTGAGCGTGAAAAAAATATTTCAGCTCTTTTTTGCCCCATCCTGGAAAAAGCTGAAATGACGTCCCTGACAATTATACGCACATGCATGCGTATTTACGTATGCACGTATACATACATTATAAGCATACATACATAAATGATATGCTAATCGATTCGGTTCCCAATTCAGAGGCCGGGCAAGTAAAGACAGACAGACAACGGTTACTGCGGATGAACGGTGTTTGCAATCAGAACGGAGAGAAAAACAGAGGATAAATCATGATAGTATTTTTCAGTAAGTCTGAATGAAAGACCTGAGCAGAAGTTGCAGGAGAAACAGAGTTGATGAGCTGCATGACATTCGACAGATAGTCTCTGTAGTTTTCTTGCGGGAATACATACTTCATTTAACAGAGGAGAGCAGCTTGAGCTACAGGTCGATTAAAAATTTGGCGACAGTAAGGAGGAGTAGTGCTAGGATCGACGAGGAACGGGTTAATCTGAGTGGTTAATTTGTTAATAATTTACAACTGAGAGGATTTTAATGAGCCATCCTTTCAGACAAAAACCTTCTCTTGTGCCCACAAAGAGTTTCGCTCATCCGACATTGTTTGCATAATGTAGACCTAATATATGCGCCGAATTTTAAAGTCAAATCTCATGGACGGTTACCTATCCGAGCACTTGTCATTGGCCTTACTTCGTTTATTAAAACCGTACACTAACCTTGCGGTTCTAAATGGCGCAGTTTTAACATGCATTGATAGAAACAACTGCATTGAATATCCAAAAAGATTTTGACCAAACAGTTTTAATAGACATTAGCGGTTACCAACAGTCTTGTTGTCCTCGAGACCAAGGTCTTGGTCTCGAGTGCACTCGAGTTCGTTTTTAAAAGTCTTGGTCTTGGTCTTGAGACCAAAAGTCTTGGTCTTGGTCTTGGTCTTGGGGTTCAAGGTCTTGGTCTTGGTCTTGAGGCTCAAAGTCTTGGTCTTGGTCTCGCAAGACCAAGACCAAGACCGGCTATCAATATGAACAGTCATTTAACAAAACGTAAGGATTTTAAAAATTTATCCAATAATTACTAATACAATTGCTTTAGTATTTACACGGTGTGAATGAGGCTTTACTGTTGTTTTGGACAATTATTTTGACTTCCGGCTATTTGCCATAGAATGATTTCAAAATAGACTCACGATTTGTACATTTACATCCAGTGCTTGAAAAGCTGCTCTGTGTGCCAGTGAATTCAGCACTGTAGAATGTATTTTTCACATGGCAGAATTTTTATGAGGCCCAATTCTGAGCGAATTGGTTTTTATAAAATGCAACAGGCATTTGGAATAACATTTCGCATGAAGGACTTTTGTAAATACGAATTCGAAATTCTCTGCAGTCTGCATTTGGAGTTGTTTTGTTTGAATAAAATACAAGATTCATGTTTTAATTAAAATAGCGAGTGGTCCGACTTGACAATTTTTTTAGTAAGGAATAGAAGTCTGGATAGGGTTGTGATTTTGTGGGTATTTTTCTCGGTTTTGGTCTTGAGTTTCAAAGTCTTGGTCTTGGTCTTGGTCTTGAGGTTCAAGGTCTTGGTCTTGAGGTTCAAGGTCTTGGTCTTGGTCTTGGTCTTGAGGTTCAAAGTCTTGGTCTTGGTCTTGGTCTTGAGGTTCAAGGTCTTGGTCTTGGTCTTGGTCTTGAGGTTTAAGGTCTTGACAACAAGACTGGTTACCAAGATGAAACTCGGAGACGCAATGAAAGGCAGACGTGCCCAGACTAGGTTTTCAATTCATAGACGAAACTAAAATATTTAGTGCACTTTACGGTATGCAGTACTTATGCAAACGGCTCTGAAGGTGCAGTAAGAGATTTTGTTCTGACCTACATAGGCCGACTTAGCAAGTGAGGCCTTTAGCACAATAGCCCTACACGTGATATAGAACTTAATGCAAAATCTGTAGAGTGGAGAATAATGAAAATCCAATGCAATATTACTGGAGGCGATGGAGTAACTAGAAACAGGGTCAGGGATAGAACATAAAGAAAAGAGAGGAGAGAAAGGAAGGAAGGATGAAAGAGAAGATGGAGGGCAGCGTGGGAGCAAAGAGATCCAGAAATAGGCAGAGAAATGCCCAGAGGGATGAAAATAGTATTTAAAAAGCGGATAAGAGAGAAGAGATAGAGCTACAGACATGGCGAGGAAAACAGAAAACGAGGGATGGTTAGTGATGAGATAAGACAGAGAGACAGCAGGCAGTAGAGAGTGCAAAACAGCGAGTGGATTTAGAGAACTGTAAAAAGTGTTCAGCGGGACTGAGAGACAAAAGATGAAGGCGCAAGATAGAGTTGAAGAAACCGGACAGAAAAGAAGAAAGAGAGAGGCGACCAACGTGGGAGTTGGACACGAGAAATAGAAGAGAGAGAGATATGTCGTGTTTATGGATTTATCATAAAATGATCGTGGCTCTGCAGACCATACGTCTCTTCTTATTCAAACGGACTGCAGGGAATCGAAGAACAAAAAAGAGCTGGGTACTGCAGCGGCGAACGTCACCGATCCTATTAATGGGTCATGTAGGGTTGATTGTGCACGCGACATACATCCTTGCAGAAGCCATCTATTCTGCTCGGTTCATTCGGCACATCATGAAACAGTCGACTAAGCCTTCGCTTGATCATAGCAGTAGATGCAACGCCACATTGCATGCTATCTATCTCTGGCCTTCGCTGGTGCTTTGGCGTCTGTGTGTGTGTGTTTGTGTGTTTTTGTGTTTGTGTGTTTGTGTGTTTGTGTGTGTGTGTGCGTGTGTGTGTGTGTGTGTGTGTGTGTGTGTGTGTGTGTGTGTGTGTAGGTGTGTGTGTGTAGGTGTGCGTGTGTGTGTGTGCATAATTCGTTATCAATAATAACGGACGAATGACTGCGCAGATGAAACTCCACGCAGCAAGACGATTACATCCGAGAAACGTCAAAGGCCGTCTGCACGTATATGATGCAGGAACGCAAAGATGACATCACATAATATTTCGCCACAATATTCCCTACAGTCAATATTTATCGACACACGCAATGTCTGTAACCGTCTGCGTGTGAGTATTATACATGGGCCTTTGGACATTGATACATAAACGGATATATCTATGTATGTACGTAAATATTCATGTATTTACGTATATATCTACACATGCATGTATGTATGTATATATGTATGTGTGTATGTATGTTGTATGTATATAAGGATGATGATGATGTTGATGATGATGATGAAGATGATGATGATGATGATGATGATGATGATGATGATGATGATGATGATGATGATGATGATGATGATGATGATGATGATGATGATGATGATGATGATGATGATGATGATGAATACGACGATTTCTACAGCGCCGTAACACGACACATGCCGTTACAAGGGCGCTTTGACAAGTTCAACACGGCCCATAGGCCAGCTTGAAGTAGTGTGTCTTGAGTATGTACATATGTATGTATGTATGTACGTATGTATGCATAATTATGTACGTGTATGTATGTATGTGTGAATGCATGTATGTATGTGTGTATGTATGCATAGGCTTCCGTGTAGCAAATGTCTGTTTTATAGGTAGATATAAAAACTCGTGGCATCTTCGACTGTGACTACTACTCAGCTTCCCTTCATTTGTCTTTCAAAGCATAACTGTGTCTGCGATAATGAATTCCTCAGGCAACGTTCTCTCGTCTCATTCTCTTCTCATGTTTACCCAACTGCACGACAGACTGATAAAACAAACTGTCTGAGACATGACGTAACAACATAGCTCTCAGTCAAACGTTTTTATTCCTACTAATGGTTATCAGGCCCCTATGCGCTCTCGTACAAAATCGATACTACTTAGGCTAGTTTTCGCTAATGACAGATAGGGGGGAGATGAGAGGAGAGGAGAGGAGAGGATATGAGAGGACAGCAGTCCAATGGAGACATAAATTGGTGATGCTAATGCATCAATGGACATATTGTGGTTTTACAAGTGTGTCGTTGCAATTGTTTAACAACACCTTCGACCGATCGCTGGTTCTTTCAGCCATTGAACAGCCGTCTTTTAGGATGAGATTGTTCTGATCGCACGTGGAGCGAGTGTAGTCATGAGTAACAACAAACAGGATCTGGCTTTCACATTGGAAGAGAAGAGGATCGGGGTTGGAAAAGATACACAGGAACAGAAGAGCGGATGGAAAGAGGGAAGGAGCGGAGTGGAAGGGGCTACGAAGAGAGACTGATGATTGGAGTAGCGAATGAGAAGACGGATATACAGAAGGAAGGATGAGTATGAAATTACAAAGATGACAAGATATGGATTGTTTGACGTAAGGACGGACGGAGAGTAGAGCAATGAATGAAAGAAGAAACATGCAAAATGGACACTGGACAGTCATATGAAAGGCTTAGAACTTTATAAAGAAGAGGCAGAGCAGATGCGATTCATACAAATGGCTATTTTGTTTAAAGAAGGTTACGGTTCAGATAGAAGGTCATGCTTCATGCAGCTGTAGGTCTACGTACATAATTAGCTTTTGCTTGATTGACAGTTGCATTGCAATCAGCTGGTCTATTCAGTTAGTCTGTTACGCATATCGAAAATTTGGCTCATCGAACAGAAATTGGCTGAAACAGACATGCATGGATAGATGGCTCCGCTACAACGACTTTGATACGAAGACGTCGTTAAAAATAATAATTTCATAATGTATACGCCATACCAGGTTCACGAGAACAACGTTCTCTTTGAATGAGTTATTCGTTCCAATTGTTTGAGCTGAATACACCTTTCGGTCTGAACATACAAGGGAATCTGCATTCGAAATGTCGACGAGGAGCTTAAAACGTTTGTCTTCGCCACCAGCGATGTTAAAGGCAACAGATTCACGAAGCGTAAAACCCGTTTGCTGCTTCCTCGCGTTCGCCGCCTCTTTTCTCTACATTATTAATGGCCGATATCCGTCAATTCCTACCGAAAAATAATCAATCAATCAGTTTTCAGTGATTGTGTTCGCCCGCCGACGACGACAACACTCGCGGGACTTGGTCGGCCGTCCCCTCAGTGGACGACGGGGCGAAGGGATTGCTCGTCGCAACAAACAAACGAGATTGTATTAGGGGATAGTGACCATCGTCAAGCACATCCTTCGCTCGTCTTCCCACTGTCTCTCTCCTTCTCTCGGCAGAAGCCGATGCCTATACGCCCCAAACCGATTCCATTCAAAACGCATCGTTAGGGCATGAATATCGATCTCGATCCGTTATATACACAATCGTGAGCATAATTCGATCTGTGCGACGCCGAGCATCAAGTAAATTTTTTCAGATAAAAATCGACGAAATTGCCAGAGGCGTCAGAGCACAGTCTGTACACCGTCAGATCTGCAGAAAGACCGCAAGAGAGAGCAGTCTGTATATATACGAACAGCCTGTGCATCTTCGTTACATAGACTATAGGTATATATATTTAGAAGGTTTATATACCTATCACACTGGTTATACTATGCTACGCCATTTCCTATGCTGTGTCATGATGCTAGCGGATGCAGATCTACAGACCTGCAAATATACAGGCACGAATAAAGAGGGGCTGCTGGAGACAAGATACCCGTGCATTCGGTGAGCGAAGGCTTCCCACATAAACGCATGGAAAACGAGATGAGGAAGACGAAGATGGCATCTGAAATATGCCGCAGTCCAAATAACAAACCATGTTATCATATGAATCAGTTTCTCTATCCACAAAATCGACTCCACGTCGAACGAATGTCAGATTGGGTAAAATCGATCTACTTACATTTGTTCGCAAAAATGTTCATGTATACGCATCAATGAACACGAAATGCATACACGAGATGCCTACGCATATCAAAAGTGCACAAAGCATGTTTTCTCTGTTTCGAATTTGTGCATTGACGACTAAACGCGCCGCATATTTGTTTTCTGATCTCCACAGATTGAAAATTTTGCATTTCGAATCTTGATCCCGAGTCTCTAATAACGCTTTGGTAACTGAGAATCAAAGGATTGTTTCCATTGTTTCTTTGTCTCTCTTGGCGCCTGTCTGTCTGCGTCCATCTGTCTGTATGTCTGTTTATGTGCAGGGACGTATCTAGCGTTGGGCTTGGGGGGGCTTAAGCCCCCCCAAACGAAGTTGAAGCCCCCCCAAACAAGTCAAGCCGTTGTATGCTTACGGCTAAAATTCGTAAGAACACTGTATAAATGTTGCCATGTTCAAGGCTTAAGCCCCCCCAAACGAAAAAGGCTAGTTACGTGCCTGTTTATGTGTATAACTATGCGTCTGCCATTGTCGAGCGGATCTAGTCGACTTTCGTCTCTATTTCATATCTGTCTCCCCTGCAGCAGCTGTAAGCCAGCACACCCGTTGCTCTTCAAGTTAATGTCATTCTTTGTCTCTATCTTTCTTTGTCTATCTTTACGTCTAAGTTTCTCTCTCTCGCTCTGTCTGTATCACCGTCTTCGCCTACCTACGTGAAATCCGTCTGCAGCTTCCAGTTTCAGGATATATTGAATTTCACATAATTATATGACTAACACAAGACAAAATTGCGTTGGCGAAACTCGATCGTCAAGACATAATTATTTATTTTAATAATAGAAAATAGTAATTTAAACGTTCCTGATATATAGAGGGCACCTGGCTGTATCGTTTATCACCGTTTTCATCAAACTTTTTCATTATTTGTGTATTTCTTTCTGCTTAATTCTGTATTTAACATTTAAAATACTAGAAATATAATGACGTTACAGATCCAGTAGAGTATTTCCAAATTTCACTTAGGCGCCTACACATTCACCCCTGAGTATTCCTCTTGAATAGGCGCTATATAAATGTCTTTATTCGGTAGATTTATTACGGCAAAAAACTTGATTAGGCCCAGTTTAATAAATTGGTTAATGACCTTTTTAGAACTAACTGCAGTTAAAAATTAATCTGAGGAGAAATCAAAAATAGTTCTGCTAATCGCGTACTGTGTTGACTTTTGACCTAAAACAACATAATGCTTTGGTCGATACAAATCAGAAGATTGACTTACCGTCATTGCAGTTTCTTCCAGTGAAGGAGGTCATGTCACAGTCACAGGTGAATGAATTCCACTGCTGCACGCACGCTCCTCCGTTCTCGCAGACGTGGCTTTGGCAGTCAGTTCCTGGACCTACGTACACAGACAGTCACATCGCATAGTTTCTATACCGTAAGAGTTTCAACATTTAACGCCAGTGGTCCATTAATTGCATAACAGTAAGACACGTAGTCATTCGCAGGTTGGCGTTTACAAGATCGATCTCGTTCTATAAAAGCATCGCCGCACAGGAGCAATCTGCTATCAGGCTTAGCTTTAAAGACCTCAGTTGCTCAGTCCAAGAAACGCTCCTCTCCCCACTTGATGCATACGCTGGTCGCCTGCAAGCGAATGTGGAAAATTGGTCTGCAGTCGAGACATCCTCCTTCTCCTTGTCTTACTCCTCCTGGTCCTCCTTATTGTCCTCGGCCTCCTTTTCTCCCGCTTTATCCCCACCTCCTCTTCCTCCTCGTTACAGTAAGTACAGTTCTTGCACGTAAGTAAACCGAATGGATCATGCTCAAATTAACTGAGCGTATGTTCAATCAAAAGCAAATGCTTGGCGTTTCAGTCTGTCTGTCTGTCTGTCTGTCTGTCTGTCTGTCTGTCTGTTTGTCTCTCTCTTTGGTATCAATGCGAAATCGTTACTGTCAAGGAGGCGACTGCATCGGCATCTTGTATGGTTAGGTTGAAACTGATTCGGATGGACGTCGGCGGGAAGAAAGACAGACAGAGTAATTAATGAAGGATGAAATTAATGAGCGATTGGAAGAAGGATAAAAGCAGAAAGCCAAAGAGAAACGACTCGCAACAAATCTTTCTCCTATATATATATATACACCTATGGTATAGTCTATGCTACACACACCATATATATACATATATATATACATATATATATAATTATATATGCATGGAGAGAGAGAAGAGCCGAGACTTCGATGTAGAGAACCATTCAGTCTATTCAGTCGAAGTCTTTTCAATCTAGTATATATATATATTCTGTTCGAATAGATAACGAAAACAATATACGTTGAAACATATATATATATATATATATATATATATATATTCTGATAATAAATAACTCAGAATATGTAGAGAAATATGACACTCGAAGGCAGTGTCCGCAATACGTTCATTTTAATGGTTGCTACAGAATCAAATCTCAAAGTGACGCCAAAAGTATTGGTCCTGTAATGTGCCACAGAAAACGAAATGCACAAAGTAAATACGCTCTAAAGTTTTCTCTTCTCATAAATCGCGCAAAATCTATATCCAGGTTGATCCAACTGCATGGGTACCCCCTTGTGACAGTCCCACTTTTGACCAGCTCTACCGGCAGGCTAATGATGGTCTCTTTTTAGCAGTTCTCAAAAACCAAGGCCATGTTCTACACAAGCTGCTCCCACCAAGAAAATCCACTCATTATGTTCTCCGTCCACGGTTTCACGACAGGGTCCTGAACCTTGCAGACAATAATATGAAAAAATTTATAGGAAGAATGTTGTATTCTTACTGATTCTTTAGGCCTATATATGTTTTTGACCTTGCGTGCATCGGAGTGCGGCTCTCCTGCAACCGGTTTAATAAAGAATATACTTACTTACTTACACCTTACGTGGAAAGAACAAAATATCTCAAAACCAAGTAAATTTGATAAAATCGCTGTTTCAATATTTAAAATTTATATCTTTCTTAAAGTTTGTGTAACCTTTATTACTTCTTGATTTACCAGTAGGGCTACTTGTCTGACTGCAATCTCATAACTGAATGGACCTAACATCATCCTTCCCACTTGTGTTACGTGTAGCTTGACTAGAATTGTTTTCAAAACTTTGCACGGATTGCCTACATGTACAAAATGGCTCTATTAATGTACTTCACATTTCTCTAAGTAAACTGTAATGTGCTGCTATCCACTTAAACCATCTGTCCCACCACTTCAAGAATTCCTAATCCATCATATTCCTCGCTTTCCAAGCTTTCTCTCGTCTTCAACGAGACCCGTCTTAGCAGCCTCTCTCTCTCTCTCTCTCTCTCTCTCTCTCTCTCTCTCTCTCTCTCTCTCTCTCTCTCTCTCTCTCTCTCTCTCTCTCTCTCTCTCTCTCTCTACTCTCTCGCTCTCTGTCTCGCTCTCTGTCTCTCTACTCTCTCTCCTCTCTCCTCTCTCTCTCTGCCTCTCTCTCTCTTTCCTCTCTCTCCTCTCTCTCTCTTTCCTCTCTCTCTCTTTCTCTCTCTCTCTTACTCTCTCTTTCCTCTCTCTCTCCTCTCTCTTTCTCTCTCTTTCCTCTCTCTTTCCTCTCTCTTTCCTCTCTCTCTTTCCTCTCTCTCTCTCTCTCTCTCTCTCTTCTCTCTCTCTCTCTCTCTCTCTCTCTCTCTCTCTCTCTCTCTCTCTCTCTCTCTCTCTCTGTCTCTCTCTCTCTCTCTCTGGTCTTTCTGCATGGCAACCGGACTCGATTGCCATGTCTAATTATGACTCTTGTTGGGATGCCAATTAATCAAGTGGGAACATGTGCCTCGTCGTGGTCTTCTGATAATTAATTGCTACACATGTTTTGTTGACTTTGGGATCAATGAAGATGGTGTGATGATAATGACAACGATAATGATGACAGTGACGATAATGATGATGATTATGATGATGATGGATACATACGTGCAAAAATGCATACTATGTATGCATGCATTTTATGTATTACATAATACATAGCATATATATCATAATATATTTATTGCACGCAAGCATACATACATACATACATACACGCATACAGGCGTATGTTGTAGGTAGGCTTGAAATAATATGGGCGTTTGAAAGAGAGACAGAGGCAGAGAGACAGACATACAGATAGACAGACAGACTTACGATCAAAGGCAGTGACCCGAGTGATAGATATGTGCGTAGGCTTGGATCAAAAGTGAGAGAGTATGGGAAGCCCATCCGTTGGAACTTAACGCTGAGATCTTGTCCAAACAATCTCATGATATTTGCGCCTGTCATAATCAGAATGTCTGCGGTCGATTCTGGAACGTAGCCAGTATAATTAATTAAGCAGTGATTTTCAGTATTGAAACTAGACCTTTGTTCCTGGCTGCACTGGACGTCGCCGACGTCGGTGTGGAATAAACATCTCTACAACCTAAGTTGTTTGTTCCTTCCGTTGGTCAACTACCGTGATGCATCCGGGGCGACCACCCATCACCCTTACGCTCCGGGCGACCACCCATCACTCTTATGCATCCGGGGTGACCACGCATCACCCTTACGCATCCGGGGTGACCACCCATCACCGGTACACATATGCGTATAGACTCGAATAGACGACAGCAAATACCTTCGCATCCTCCTTTGATGAGATGTTGCACACTGTCTGGAATGTCCGTCGACTGATCCATGAGGTTCCTCGTCTTTCCATTGAAGGACACGGAAGCGACGCAGCCGTGGAATCCGTCCCTGGCCTTGACCTGCTTCGGCAGGACCTGGTACATGTGGCCGGGCACTCCGCCGATGTAGACATCGTCGTTGAGGTCGAAGTGAACAGAGCGTGACTCTGGTGCCAAGGCTCCTTCGACGATGCATTCATCCACGATGAGCACCTGCCTCAGCAGGTCAGTGCGTTGGATGCCGATGTCGTGCCACTGACCGTCGTTTATAGGTCGGTTGCTGAGGCTGGTCGCCTGCAACATCTGTGGTCCGTTACCTGTGTCGAAGATGTAGCGCACTGCACCGTCGCTTAACTCGATTGCCAGGAAGTCCTTCTCAAGGACACCGGAACTACTGAACAACAACAGTCCGTTCGCCTCTAATGTTCTGATCTGCAAACAAGAAGACGCAATACATTATATGATGCACTTGAATAGGTACTTTAAAAATACAGCATCATGTACAGTAATATATATATATATATATATATATATTATTGAGAGCCTGAGATCCGGAAAGGCAGAAACGTAGGTGTTGAGCAGTATCCATTCATCCCTTTCAACCCAATAATATTCTATTTACATAATATATATATATATATATATTAGACCCTTACCTTACTTTAATATACTGTATATATATATATATATTTGTGCTAAAGCAAAGTAAGGGCTCATACATGTATAGGTAGATAGATACCTACACAAACGAAGGTAACGTCAAAGGTATCGATTAAATCATCGGCGTGAGCGAATCACAGGGACTGGTAACTTCAACTGTCTATTCATTTCTGCACGCTTGCATAATCATTAACTTCATTCGTATGTGTTTGTAGTTCTAGTATTTAATAGAAAGCATCAGTTGAGGTTGCGCAGTAAGGATCTGCCTTCTCAAGCGAGGTTCAAACCCTGACACCTGCGTTAATAGGCGAGCTCTCAGTCAATCAGTACAGTGTCACTCATTAGACCTAGTCCTCGTAGAAGCGTATGCAGTGGGGGGAGAGAGAGACAGAGACAGACAGACAGACAGACAGAGACAGAGAGAGACAGACAGACAGACAGAGACAGACAGACGGACAGAGACAGACAGACAGAGACAGACAGACAGAGAGACACACACAGAGAGAGAGAGATTGTGCTTATGCCGTTCGAGTCAACGCTTTCGTCCGTCAGCGGTCTGTCCCTGAGGATCGACTGGATTTTCGCCTTTTTCACGTTACCCGCAACGTGTCGCGTATTCTCGTGGATTGGACAACACGCTGGAAAAGGTCCCTCTTGACTCAGCTCAAAGTACTATTTCAGCCGATGTTATGTCGAACTGTTCTAATACATCAGACACACAGACACATACACAGATACACACACCCATACAAGCACACAGACACACAGACACACGCATACAGACAGACAACGCACAGACACACACAGACACACAGGCAAATACACAGACATACACAGACACACAGAGATACACATACAGACACACAGACACACACAGACGTCTCGTTGGACACACGCACGCACACACATCTGGCTTGTGAGAGATTAGGTGAAAGCGCTAAGTAAATGGCCAGTAGCATTTTGTCGAGCGTTGGCCGTACATCTGACACGTAGGCCATCAGACTCATTAATGAGTTCGACTCCAGAGAGAGCGGTGAGTAACTTCTGTTTCGGTCGCATTTAGAAATACTGCACAATCTTGGCAGATATTAAAAGGGAAAGCAGGAGGCCAGCGCAGAGACAACCAGACAGCTGTTGTGAATTGTCACATATGAAATGCCGGCTACATGTATACTAGCAACAGAAAGGAAGAGTTTTACCTTCAATAGCCATGTTCGAATTCATGGCGACTTCCCTAACTGCCTGCAGGCGGATTTATTTTCTGAGATCATTTATAGCCTATACCCATGTACAAAGGTGGTTAAAGAGTGTGATTGTATTTATGCATGTCTGAATAAAAATGCTTTATTTCATTTCGTATATCCACATATATATCTATCTATCTATCTACACACAGAAATTTGATATAACCTCATTTAAGTACATCATAAAAACCATGCATGCAATATCTCGCAAAGCTTGAATCACCTGATTCCTTCCATAAATTACACTGATAGGCGACTATTATGCATGGCTACGATTTACTGCATAAGGTAATTATATATGGCAATATAGACGATATATACATAACACGGAATTGACTGTGGTATAATGAAGTTCAGAAACACCACGACTCCAGTCATGTAAATGGTATGCTAATGGCGGCGAATGTGTCGGAAACCTTTCCTGCTCCGTGAAAGATTCTGCCTCTAGCATCCAGTAGACCAGGAATCGATCCATCCGCCTAAATGCCTGCTGTCGATCAATCAATCAGTTGGCCACGCCCCCCCCCCATCCATCACCTGATTCCGTCCATAAATAATCTATTAATGCAAACGTCAGCCAACCAATTATTATGACGCGGTCCAATGTCCACCGCTCCATCTTTCCAGAGAGAACGGTCAACTAAAATGTGGCTTCGGTTGGACAAAGGCTGTGCGTCGTTCTTGCTTGATCTCGGCGGATACGAATGGTCTTTTAGACGCCATCTTATATCACCGCACGAAGAGACAATTCGTGCCTGTAGCTCTTCACAGACTCAAGTGAAATTTTATGTTACCTTTGCTTGTTTGCTTTGTCGTTTCTCAATTAGCACAGTCTCTTTCGTTTCACTGCTAATTCTTTAGACTGGCCGTAAACCTTTCAACTTAGGCTTCACAATATTTCATACTGGTTGATGATAGTGCACTGGGGACCAGGGGCGTCTATCCCCCCCTAAGTCATTGGAGCAACGTACCTTTTACCCCTCTTCTTCCCCCCTTCCCGTTCCTTCCCGACCTAAAAGGTGGCACACACACTGACAAATCTTTCCCCCCCATTTCAAGGATGGAGCATTTGCTCCAAGGTTTCTATGGTGTAGACGCCCCTGCTGGGGACATCTCTTAACCACACTACACAGATATTTCATTTCTGCAACAGTTTGTCATAGCTGTTCAGTCGGTCCATGACCTCAATCTGATCTCATCTCAGGACTTATTTATTTCAGCAAAGCAATTCACCGTCGACTGCCTCTCTGTCGGAATCGCGGAATTAATCATATTCCAATGAAGGTTCGTGACAGCTTTTCCCACTGGTATTTGCAGCATAGGCTGACAGAGTCCTTTGTAGGGCGGCCTACTATGATCTCTTATAGGCTTTGATTCTTTGATACAAAGGGGTACTGCAAACTGTTACGCCAAGGGTTGATAGAATAAGGTAAGGCTAGGTACAATGTGAACGTACACGGTAAGGATTAGTAATGTAAGCTAAGGTAATACAAGGCAAGGTAACGTAAAGTAAAGTAAGTTAAGGTAAGGCAAGATGAAGTAGGTAAGATGCGGTAAATTAAAAATGGATTGAAATTCGTATCAGCTGCCAACATAAACCTTTTCGAAGTTATTGAGCCATAACTGTGCAATAACAAACTATTATTACCTGGAAGTAGATGGTGAATGTGGAATATATCTTCCATTTTGTGATTACATATGCAGTGGCAGCTTTGAAGGTAACTGGAAAGACGTTTCCAACTCGGCGCTGGAAAGTCACAAACGGTAGCGTTGTGTTGGCGGCAGACAGATCGACAGTCAACATCGGAGGAGTGTTCTTGGGCTGAAGAGGATCTTGCGCGAGGGTGAGGTTGGCTAGCACGTTTGGAATAAGACCCGGGTCAGCATCACGTCGTCTGAATCCACCTCCGACCATCCCTAATGCGACAATCAAACAAAAACATCGTCTCACATAAGCAAAAGAGTAAAATGTAATAATAATTACAACTGAAATTAAAGTGTGACGTGTTTCAGCACACTAGAGAGTGAACAGAACAAAAAGAACAACCAGTTCGATGTATTAAAACACATAACGATGTAAACCTATAACCGAACAAGAGGCTGATAATTAACTAATTGTTCTTAATGACTTCAACATCATTTATGCAAACATAGGTAGGGCCTATCTCTTTTCTTAAGTACTTAAAGGCGTTAAGTTTCTCGGTAACTAAGCAACTTACGAAAAGGTAAAAGGCTAAAATAAAAAGTAAATTAGGAAACATGGTGACCATATGAAATTTGAGCCATTAGATAACGGTGGATTTACAAGGACCTGATGAATCAATTCTAATTCAACAATTTACATAAAAAGAATTTACCAAAATAATTTTAAACTGAACCTAAGAATGCAAGCAAGGCTTATAGGATAACTTTAAGTTTGGAAAAACATTCATTGGACATTCTTTCTTCGTTTAGCATTGGCGTTATATCAAAACAATTTTAAGCATGCGAGTAGATTCCAAATCTATGTGCCAAAGCCCTTGGTTTGTTTCTCCTTGTAGTTTTAAATACCATATTATTCAATTGAATACTATTCAATACCATACTCGTAATTTTAAAATTTTTCTTTTCCTCCAGATTTCCATTTCGAACTCTTCTCATCAGTCACTTTAACTTCATTATTCCTCTTTTCCGTCACTATTCTTTTCCATTCAGAATGATTCATTTGCATTGCCCTTCCTAGAATACACTACTAAGCAAACTATTATTCGCGACTTTAGTCGAGATGCATATACTCTAATCATCTCAAACCAATAACAATTAACATATATACATACATTACCTCATTACTAATCAGCTCGTCTGGTACATTCAGCTGTACCTCTGGTCAACTCTTTTGCCTTTATGTTAAAATCTCGTTTAAAGTTTAGAATATAGTCGTGGGTTAAGTTGAGACGGGTATGGTCGAGATAGTTTCATATGTAAATTGTGTTTAAACCACCGCAATCTGTTGTTCTAAGTGAAACTCGATTCAGAGAAAGCCTGCAGATGAACTTGGCATACGAAGGATTGTGTTTACATTTAGAAAGCCACACTAAAGCGCACATTAAGCAACCCAGTTCTATTCAAATTCATTCCGTCAGAATCTCTAAGTGAAAAAAATCCTCGTAGGATCTCTCAAACAACCGAGACCGCAGCTCAACAAGAGGCTCTTTATGTTCCCTTTCTTCAGCTAAACACTTTCAACGTGACGCACTTGTCCTTAGGTTGTCTGGCTCTAAATAAAATACCAGCGAACGACTCCATCGTGTTGTCGTAACTGAAGCGAAGTTGTGTGTCGCCTCGGGCTGCACGGCTGAAGCAAAATCCATGTACGGCAGTATCGTGCGCTAGAAGATCTATTGCCCGTCTTTCCGACGCTGGAACGATTTGATAAAAAAAAAAGCAAGGAACAGCTTGCTCTGCAGCCGTCTTCTTCATCATCTTCATCTTCTTCTTCTTCTTCTTCACCAGCTGCCGCAGCTGTCGACTGAGCAGCAGCTGATCTAAGTACTTTGCTGATTTCTTCGCAAGAAATGCGCAGTCGTCAAATATGATTAGGAGTCGCTGATTACTTTCCTCTCCTTAACGAACGCCGTTGCTATGACAACGCCATTGCTATGACAGCGCCGCCATTGAATTAGGTTATGACTGAATGGGGCGGCGACTCGGCCAGAGAAGCGAATTAAAAGGCTGAGGCAAGGCACAACCAGCACAACCAGCACCATAGGCACCAACAACACCACCATCACCACCATCACCACCAACACCATCAGCAGGAGCAGCAGTAAAAAACCTTTGGCAGAAACGATAGAGACGGCAACGTGGGGAAAATTATGACGTACTAGGCAGAATATCAGTGAGAAGTTCGCTCAGCCCTCACCCCTTCACAATATATATGTACATGTATGTATGTACATATATATATATATATATATATATATATATATATATATATATATATATATATATATATATATATATATATATATATATATATATATATTATATATGAATATAAATACGGTACATCATCAAATTCACTCTAACTTTGTTTTCCAGAAATCTGAATACATATTGCCTAGTCACATTGCTCATAATATGTTTCAAAGAGAGCGCAGTAGAGATCGCCTATAAGGTCGTTGGGTCCGTGAACGGCACTGTGCACTTGTAGGTCTTGTATACATCAGACATGGACGTGGGATATATGGTCACAGGTTGCAGTCATGCGTGCGCTGTGCAACTTTCTTCCACTCCTGGGTTATGACACCCGGTATAGTAAGTTCTTATATGCAGCCTACTTTCTCAATAAGTGAACATGATTTGTGATTATTGCAAGTTAGGATTGAAACCAATAAATGAACACGATTCAGAGATTTACTAAATTCGTTTAAATCATTCGGTCTATTCGAAACACTAAACAGGGCCACAGTTAAAAAATTAGAGTAGTCATACAATTGAAGCCTTTGACGATAAGTGAACATTGTAACAATGACATTCTCGGTGGTCGCCTCCAACTCAGCAAGATTGATTTTGAATCTCTACATCTTAGGTTTCCCCCATTCAATTCTCCTGCTCTGTTCGTGACTTGGGGATTGTCCTTGACCCTACCCTCTCCTTTACTGATCACGTTAACCTTGTATCCAGATCTTGCTTTTATCATCTACGCCAGCTCCGATCCATCCGCAAGTCTCTTTCTTTTCATGCTGTTACTACACTGGTCCATGCTCTGATCTGCACTCGGGTAGACTTTGGCAATGCTGTGTACATTGGCCTTTCCTCCTCCAATATGCACAAACTCCAGACTATCCTTAATGCTGCTGCTCGGCTTATAGGTGACATTCCTAAGTTTGCCCACATTTCTGCCTTTATCCGTGATTCCCTCCACTGGCTCCCTGCTCAACAGCGAATTCAGTTTAAAACCCTCACCCTCATGCGTAACTGCCTTACTGCCTCTGCTCCGTCTTACCTAATGAATTTTTGCAACCCAGTTTCTTCCTTGCCTGCGAGGGCTTCCTTGCGATCTTCGGCTCGCGGCCTTATGGTTGTCCCTCGCATGCGATCTTCCACGGCACAATCCAGAAGTTTCGCCTATGTTGGCCCCTCTGCTTGGAACTGTCTCCCCTTGTTTCTCCGCCAAGAGCTTCTTGCCCTCTCTCCTCTCCAGTTCCGTAGACGCCTGAAAACTTTTCTTTTTGCCGGTGCCGGTGTAGCAGGTTGAATAGACTCCCCCTTTTAAACACTCCCGGGTCTATTTATCCTAGGATATATTGACTCGGGAGTTAATTCTTACTAGGAACAATTGAAAAGTGGAGTGTATTGTTACTAGGACTAAAACACTCCCGCTAGTGATTAGACACTCCAGCGGAGTTAATTCTTCCTAGGAAATATTGAATGGGGAGTTGATTCTTCCTAGGATCAAATGACTTGTGGAGTTGATTCTTCCTAGGATAAACTGAAAGGGGAGTTCATTCTTACTAGGACCAAATGACTCGGGGAGTTTATTCTTCCTAGGATAAACTGAAAGGGGAGTTCATTCATCCTAGGATCAAATGACTCGAGGAATTTATTCTTCCTAGGATAAACTGAAAGGGGAGTCCATTCTTCATAGGACCAAATGACTCGGGGAGTTAATTCCTCCTAGCACAAATTGAAAGGGGAGTTCATTCTTCCTAGGATCAAATGACTCGGGGAGTTTATTCTTCCTAGGACAAACTGAAAGGGGAGTCCATTCTTCCTAGGATCAAATGACTCGGGGAGTTAATTTCTCCTAGGACAAATTGAAAGGGGAGTTCATTCTTCCTAGGACCAAATGACTCGGGGAGTTTATTCTTCCTAGGATAAACTGAAAGGGGAGTTCATTCTTCCTAGGACCAAATGACTCGGGGAGTTAATTCCTCCTAGGACAATTTCAAAGGGGAGTTGATTCTTCCTAGGATCAAATGACTCGGGAGTTTATTCTTCCTAGGATAAACTGAAAGGGGAGTCCATTCTTCCTAGGACCAAATGACTCGGGGAGTTAATTCCTCCTAGGACAAATTGAAAGGGGGTTCAATCTTCCTAGGACCAAATGACTCGGGGAGTTTATTCTTTCTAGGATAAACTGAAAGTGGAGTTCATTCTTCCTTGGACCAAGTGACTCGGGGAGTTAATTCTTCCTAGGATAAACTGAAAGGGGAGTTTATTCTTCATAGGACCACATGACTCGTGGAGTTCATTCCTCCTAGGACAAATTGAAAGGGGAGTTGATTCTTCTAGGATCAAATGACTCGGGAGTTTATTCTTCCTAGGATAAACTGAAAGGGGAGTTCATTCTTCCTAGGATCAAATGACTTGTGAAGCTGATTCTTCCTAGGATAAACTGAAAGGGGAGTTCATTCTTCCTAGGACCAAATGACTCGGGGAGTTAATTCCTCCTAGGACAAATTGAAAGGGGAGTTCATTCTTCTTAGGATCAAATGACTCGGGGAGTTTATTCTTCCTAGGATAAACTGAAAGGGGAGTCCATTCTTCCTAGGACCAAATGACTCGGGGAGTTAATTCCTCCTAGGACAAATTGAAAGGGGAGTTCATTCTTCCTAGGACCAAATGACTCGGGGAGTTTATTCTTCCTAGGATAAACTGAAAGGGGAGTTCATTCTTCCTAGGACCAAATGACTCGGGGAGTTAATTCTTCCTAGGATAAACTGAAAGGGGAGTTAATTCTTCCTAGGACCAAATGACTCGGGGAGTTAATTCTTCCTAGGATAAATTGAAAGGGGAGTTGATTCTTCCTAGGATCAAATGACTCGGGAGTTTATTCTTCCTAGGATAAACTGAAAGGAGAGTCCATTATTCCTAGGACCAAATGACTCGGGAAGTTAATTCCTCCTAGCACAAATTGAAAGGGGGTTCATTCTTCCTAGGATAAACTGAAAGGGGAGTTCATTCTTCCTAGGAAGAAATGACTCGTGGAGTTCATTCTACCTAGGATAAACTGAAAGGGGAGTTCATTCTTCCTAGGACCAAATGACTCGTGGAGTTCATTCTACCTAGGATACACTGAAAGGGGAGTTCATTCTTCCTAGGACTAAATGACTCGAGGAGTTCATTCTTCCTAGGATAAACTGAAAGGGGAGTTGATTCTTCCTAGGGCCATATGACTCGTGGAATTTATTCTTACTAGGATAAACTGAATGGGGAATTCATTCTTCCTAAGACCAAATGACTCGTGGAGTTCATTCCTCCTAGGACAAATTGAAAGGGGAGTTGATTCTTCCTAGGACCAAATGACTCGGGGAGTTTATTCTTCCTAGGATAAACTGAAAGGGGAGTTTATTCTTCCTAGGACCAAATGACTCGTGGAGTTCATTCTACCTAGGAGCAAATGACTTGTAGAGTTCATTCTTCCTAGGATAAACTGAAAGTGGAGTTCATTCTTCCTCAGACCGACTGACTTGTGGAGTAGGGTGTGTTAATGTGACGGGTTAAATGATGTTTATTCGAACCTCACAAGCTACTAGTCATAAAATTGTAATTGTAATTGTAATTGCAATTACGACAATTTATATAGCATCGTTGGTAGCAAACTACTTCTAGGATGCTTCACACAAATCTAGCCTCAGAAACAGCTTATAAGGAGCCCTGGCTACTTCAATTTAAAGTTAAAATTAGGTACAATTACATACTATTGATTTGAACGTACATTAGAACTTAACAAAATCTGTAGCCACACAGTGTCATAGCAAATGTCATTTGCGAGGTCAAATTAATGGACAAAATCAACCAAATCATCTTCACCTCTTTACTCTGTCCTGTTAGCTTCTGTTTCGGCCCATATGAGCTCTCAGCTTACCATTTGACCTTTGATGTAGTGGTTCCTCCTCTCATGACTGTACACATGAGAAGCAGCCTCAGTTGTCATTTTCACAGACCTTTCCACAGACTGGGTGCGTGATGGCCAGTCAGGAACCACCATTGGGTTGCTAAAAGAAACCTTGGTCTCTGCTGTTGCTAGGGAGCAGGTTAAAGGGGGCTCAGAGACTCCAGAGCTCCAGTCAATCAGTTGCAAGATCGTAGTCGCCTCAGAGTTGATGGTTGGTGTTTTCCTGGGTCTCACACTGCTGTCTCCAAGCTGTGTCATATGATCTCCTTCACCTCTGATCTTCAGTATATTCTCCAATGCATCTCTTCTCTACTGTTCATCCCCACAGCACAACATTCCTTGCAGCACAGACTCGCTAAAACCATACCAAGCAGATCTGTTCACTGTAGGCATGACCTTCATTTTCACCTCTTCACTCTGTTCTTTAAGCACTTGTAGCTGGAAAAGGAGATGCTTGGGTCCTTGTGTCCATTTGCTATTTATCTTTATCACCCTAGACAATAGTAAGAGTGACAACTATCGAGGTATCACACTGAGTTCCAATCTGTCTGAACTCTTTGAAATGTGTTTGCTGGAGCTGTATGATACCTACTTGCTGACTTCAGACCTGCAGTTTGGTTTCAAAAAGGGGTTGGGCTGTTCTCATGCATTGCTTGATTTAAGATGGGTAGTTCATTACTTTTGTGTGTTCATTACTTTTGTGTGTTCATTACTTGGCTCTAATGTAAACCTGTGTGCATAAGACATGTCTAAAGCTTTTGATAAAGTCAATCACTATGCATTATTTAGCAGGTTAATGGATAGATCAGTCCCTCGTGAGTTTATGCATCCTCATAAGTTGGTATAGGCTAGCATGAGACAGCATATGTCAGGATGGCACAACATGTCTGATATGATAAATCGAGTCTGTGGAGTTAGGCAGGGTGGTGTCCTCTCTCACCAATACTTTTTGCTGTGTATGTGAATGATATTATAGAGAAACTGAGTAGGTCCAATCATGGGTGTCGGATGGCGGAGCTATTTTTGGGATGCGTTATGTATTCTCACGACCGTATCTTGTTAATGGATGAAGAAACATCCATATAGAGCATAACATCTCTCTGTGACATACCAGCAATGGTCGACATTTGTGTGGAAGAATTAGAGAGAACTGACATGAAATTAAATGTAGCAAAATCTCAGGTGATTGAGAATTTTTATACTCCATGTAAAATGATTAGTGTAAATAGTGTGCAAATTAACTATGTTTACAAACTTAAATACTTGGGTTGTTGTCTTGTTTCTGCCAAGTCATTAAAAGTCAGTTTGCATGAAATGAGAGTCAAGTTCTACAAATCTTTCAACTCTCTGCGTAGTATATGTTGCAAATTCACTGACCCAGTATTACTGCATCTTGTTAGTGCTTATTGCAAGCCATTCTTGCTTTACGGAAGCCTCAGCAACAGTGAACTTAACACACTAAACTACACCTACAGCAATGCCAGCTGTAAGATCTTCAAGGTCAGCCACTGCAGTGTCGAGGAGATACTGCACTTCATGCAGGAATCTAACATTAAGGACTGCTGGATGTTAAGATGAACAAGACTCTTTCGAAGAGGCCCAAATATAGGGAACACTGTGGTAAATTTTATGTGTGATCTCCTATGCACATAGTATAATTTGCATTAAAGAAATGTGGACTATGTAGTTGAATTAGTATGGTACGGGCAGGTCTGCTGTCCAGTGAATGCTGTATCGTTTGTTTTGTGCTACCATATTTGGTGAATAAAAGATTGGTGTATATATATTGAACCAGTTTACAAAATAGGCCTACACCCCAACACAGAACTCCACAATCATCCTCACATTGTTCAGATTCTTTCCTTTTAGATTATGCTTTGAGATTCAAATTCTGTTGAAACCCAGAGCTGTTGTGAGCCACCTGCTGTGGGACACAATCACACGGGTTTTAACTCCAACATAGCCAGATCCTTTGGCAGAACTCCATTCCTAATTGAAGTGACAATCCTGTAGCAATAGCCTTGATCTGTGATCAAGTCTTTCATCACTTCATCGCTGAGCTGAGGGAGAGCAGGGTCAACACAGACTTTTGCAAAATCAGGATTGATGTCTAGCTCAGTTACATAATCCAACATTTCCCTAAGGGACCTGACCATTTGTTGTTGCTTAGAATCTTGCCATTTAAAGCAGTCACTAGGTGCCTCAGTGGCAGTTCTCCTGTGTGCAGATCACGAACAATCCACACGAGCTGCCTTTGCAGCTTCTCCTCGACATGATGCACTACTTGCCTACCCAACCATTTGTTACATTACAGGTATCACCTTCAATAGCTTGAAGAGCCTTGTCTGCTCTTCTTTCTTTCAACCACTCAACTAGACTATCAGCAATTATTTCAGCACGTTTTTTCTCCGCTGTCTCCCTCAGCCCAGTGTGGTGTCTTAGACTGGCCAGGGCTATGTTGGTTATGTCTGCAGAATTGTATTTTGCCCTCTTCATAGTTTTTACAGAATCAGCAGAAGACTTAGCTTCAGGAAGCAAGTACTTTTTGTCTTCATCACCACAATAGTCATTCACTTATTCTTCCATGATATCCTGCTACTCTTCAAACTCTTTCTCTGGTCCACTTCAAACACTGTCATCTCTTCCTCTTCTGTGGTTCGTTTTTCATTCTTCATTCTCCATTTCTTCTCATCAACCTTCCATTTTGCCTGCCTTTCCTTATGTGACACTTGTCTTATAGTCTCATGGAGGTCAACTAGTTCTATCTGATGAGGTCCAATGCTTCCAACTTTTTCAGTTTATCTTAGGAAGAATTAACTCCCCGAGTCATTTGGTCCTAGGAAGAATCAACTCCCCTTTCAGTTTATCCTAGGGAGAATGAACTCCACAAGTCACTTGGTCATAGGAAGAATGAACTCCCCTTTCAGTTTATCTTATGAAGAATTAACTCCCCGAGTCATTTGGTCCTAGGAAGAATCAACTCCCCTTTCAATTTGTCCTAGGAGGAATTAACTCCCCGAGTCATTTGGTCCTAGGAAGAATGGACTCCCCTTTCAGTTGATCCTAGGAAGAATTAACTCCCCGAGTCATTTGGTCCTAGGAAGAATCAACTCCCCTTTCAATTTGTCCTAGGAGGAATTAACTCCCCGAGTCATTTGGTCCTAGGAAGAATGGACTCCCCTTTCAGTTGATCCTAGGAAGAATTAACTCCCCGAGTCATTTGGTCCTAGGAAGAATGAACTCCCCTTTCAATTTGTCCTAGGAGGAATTAACTCCCCGAGTCATTTGGTCCTAGGAAGAATGGACACCCCTTTCAGTTGATCCTAGGAAGAATTAACTCCCCGAGTCATTTGATCCTAGGAAGAATCAACTCCCCTTTCAATTTGTGCTAGGAGGAATTAACTGCCCGAGTCATATGGTCCTAGGAAGAATGAACTCCCCTTTCAGTTTATCCTAGGAAGAATAAACTCCCCGAGTCATTTGGTCCTAGGAAGAATGAACTCTCCTTTCAATTTGTCCTAGGAGGAATTAACTCCCCGAGTCATTTGGTCCTAGGAAGAATGGACTCCCCTTTCAGTTTATCCTAGGAAGAATAAACTCCCCGAGTCATTTGATCCTAGAAGAATCAACTCCCCTTTCAATTTGCCCTAGTAGGAATGAACTCCCCGAGTCATTTTGTACTAGGAAGAATCAACTCCCCTTTCAATTTGTCCTAGAAGGAATGAACTCCACGAGTCGTGTGGTCCTAGGAAGAATGAACTCCCCTTTCAGTTCATCCTAGGAAGAATAAACTCCCCGAGTCATTTGGTCCTAGGAAGAATGGACTCCCCTTTCAGTTTATCCTAGGAAGAATAAACTCCCCGAGTCATTTGATCCTAGGAATAATGAACTCCCCTTTCAGTTGATCCTAGGAAGAATTAACTCCCGAGTCATTTGATCCTGGGAAGAATCAACTCCCCCTTTCAATTTGTCCTAGGAGGAATTAACTCCCAGAGTCATTTGGTCCTAGGAAGAATGAACTCCCCTTTCAGTTTATCCTAGGAAGAATAAACTCCCCGAATCATTTGGTCCTAGGAAGAATGAACTCCCCTTTCAATTTGTCCTAGGAGGAATTAACTCCCCGAGTCATTTGGTCCTAGGAAGAATCAACTCCGCTTTCAGTTTGTCTTAGGAGGAATAAACTCCCCGAGTCATTTGGTCCTAGGAAGAATGGACTCCCCTTTCAGTTGATCCTAGGAAGAATTAACTCCCCGAGTCATTTGGTCCTAGGAAGAATGAACTACCCTTTCAATTTGCCCTAGGAGGAATGAACTCCACGAGTCATTTGGCCCTAGGAAGAATGGACTCCCCTTTCAGTTTATCCTAGGAAGAATAAACTCCCGAGTCATTTGATCCTAGAAGAATCAACTCCCCTTTCAATTTGTCCTAGTAGGAATTAACTCCCCGAGTCATTTTGTACTAGGAAGAATCAACTCCCCTTTCAATTTGTCCTAGGAGGAATGAACTCCACGAGTCATGTGGTCCTAGGAAGAATGAACTCCCCTTTCAGTTCATCCTAGGAAGAATAAACTCCCCGAGTCATTTGGTCCTAGGAAGAATCAACTCCCCCATTCAATATGTCCTAGGATGAATTAACTCCACCAGTCATTTTGGTGCGATCTCAAGCAAAGACACTAGGGGAGTGTTTATTCGCAGGGTGGAGTGTTTTTGTCCTAGTATCAATTAACTCCCGAGTCATTCTGTCCTAGGATATATACACTCCGGGAGTGTTTATTTAGGGGGAGTCTATTCAGCCTCCTACACCGGCATTGATGCGGGTTGAAAGCGCCGCTGATTTGAGTGGCGCTATATAAGTTTTCGGTTACAATTACAATTACAATTCTGCACCACACATGTTCGTATATAATATAATGAAGCGATACTGTGATCTAATGTAATCTAATGCTATTATGTAGTGTAAAAACTCTCGGCTTTTCAAATCAATCAAATCAAAATGCTTTCATTGTTCACCATAAACATATAGGCATGAAAATAATATGTATTTTGACCGAACTTATATATCTTGGGATGTGTAGTAGGCCTACCAATGTGCACTATCGCTAGTTCTTGGATTATTATATGTATTATCAATATTATTAAGCATAAGTTTTGCGATGGCGTATCGTGACTTATGGTGCCCATGCCATGACAAATGATGATGTGTCTATAGTCTGAATCTCTAAGCAGTCGACGGCTTCATGATAGAAAAAAAACGTGAAAATAGAAGCATATTAGGAAGCTGACCACCATATTAATAGGATTGCACCAACTGAAGAGACAGCCTTGCTATCGCGTATGTATGATTATAATATACGATATATATATGTCCTATATATATGTATATATATGTCCTGTTTACCACTCTTAGGAGGAGCAAGCAGGGCAAAGATACCTTCTAAATATAAATGATATAGAGCAATGATACCTTCTAAAAACCTCTGTGAATTTTAGGGCTTCGTGACAGGCGCCTGGCAAATATAAAGATCCACACATACGTATACATCTATGCATATATACATATATAACTATAAGAAGCGCATTAATTAAGTAGGCTATACCTATATATATATATGTATTTAATTATATCAAGTATGAATATGAATGATTGTTGCGCCTGCGTTTGCAGGTGATGAACAGTGTACATTAGCAGGTGTAAAGAAACATGATAATGGGTACAAAATAGAGAGGCCTATGCACGTGTAACACAACGGTATGCATGCAGCGTGTGGACAAAAGTCGTTATCATGATCGTAATCTAGAGATTTCTATAGCGCTCAAAAAGGCAAGGTCGCAGGAACAAGCTTATTGACAGGCGCTCAGTAAAACAGAATTGATAGGCTGGTAAGGTCAAAATCGGTTTCAGGTCATGACTCAAGGATCAGTTGGGCGTGAAATCGGACAGACTGTGACGGTGGGTGGTGTTCCGAGTTGGGCGAAAAAGATCAGTCTTGTTGTCAAGACCTTAAACCTCAAGACCAAGACCAAGACCAAGACCTTGAACCTCAAGACCAAGACCAAGACCTTGAACCTCGAGACCAAGACCAAGACCAAGACCTTGAACCTCAAGACCAAGACCAAGACAAAGACCTTGAACCTCGAGACCAAGACCAAGACCAAGACTTTGAACCTCGAGACCAAGACCAAGACCAAGACCTTGAACCTCAAGACCAAGACCAAGACCAAGACCCAAAAAATCGAAATCAGGTCAAGACTTCTAAAAATTGTCAAGTCGGAATATTCGCTATTTTAATGAAAACATGAGTCTTTTATTTTATTCAAGCAAATTAGCTTTAAATGCAAACTGCAGAGAAATCCGAATTTGTATTCAAAAGTCCTTCATGCAAACTATTATTCCAAATGCCTTTTGTATTTTATAAAAACCAATTCGCTCAGAATTTTCTGACCAAGACGTGCCTGGTGGGCCTAATAAAAATTCCCCCAAGTAAAAAAAATACGTTCTATACAGGTGCTGAAGTCGCTGACACACACAGAGTAGCTTTTCAAGCACTGGATGTAAATGTACAGATAGTGAGTCCTTTTGAAATCTTCCCATGGTTTATCATACCGTGTGATACAGAATAACTGTTGCTGCTGCCAATGGGTTTTCCTGACCAGCATGACTTGTATTCATCCATAGATATTGGTCGTATGATGCAAGCGGGCTTGATACAGAATTCTTGAGTTTTGTTAAATGACTGTTCCTATTGACAGCCGGTCTTGGTCTTGGTCTTGCAAAACAAGACCAAGACCTTGAACCTCAAGACCAAGACCAAGACCTTGAACCTCAAGACCAAGACCAAGACCAAGACCTTGAACCTCAAGACCAAGACCAAGACCAAGACTTTTAAAAACGAACTCGAGTGCACTCGAGACCAAGACCTTGGTCTCGAGGACAACAAGACTGAAAAAGATAAGGGGAGAGGAGCAAACAGCATAGGATTTGTGGAAAGAATGGCTTTCAGCTTAAATGAAAGACCAATTTAGAGATAGCAAGAGGCCAGTTTAAACTTCATGTAGTTTATATTGCTGTAGACACAGTGCAGTTTTAAATCTTTTCCACGCGATGTATACCCACGCACTTATGCTACATCTGTTTGAGCCTACCTTTTTTATATCCATTGTCACGTTTCTTTGCACAGGCGGAAAGTCTAATCTGCATGACAATTACGCGTGCTCATCACAAACGTTGGTTTCTATTTTTTGAGTTGCTCATTAAGATGACCTAGTTTTAAGCGAGGCCCAGTTTTCCGCCCAATCAGCAGAGCTCTGACGATAAACCTGTACATAATCCGGTCATCGCTGCGGAAATGTAGGATGGTGCATTGCAGAGAGAAAAGTCACCAAAAAGTGATTAATCAGACAGAGAGAAAGACAAAGAGACTTACGGAAAGACAGACTGGTTCTTAAGCACCAAAACGCACAACATGCACGCGAACAATTCCTGGTCGGAGACTGAAGAAAATCTGCTTGGTCTTTAATCCAGAATCGAAATAACTTTTAATGGGACGCATACGCACGCACATCCACAATGCTCCCCGAACTGTAAATTGGAATTGCTTTCACTTGTAATTACCGAACATATTGATGGTTCTTGTGGCAGTGAAATAACAATTGTCACGCGCAATGTTTTGGTTGAATTTCTTTTGGATGACGTGGAAAACTTGAAAATAATCATTATCAGTAATATCGGAACCTTAAAATATTAAAAATTTCGAGCAATACAACCACACTACAAAATGAGGCTACAACTTGTACTTGAGCATTGAATTTGACAAATTATATTGTTGTCAACCAAAATGAGCAAAAAGCAATTTTAAAATATTTAGATTAAGAATCTTGCGCATTAGTTTGAAGTGGAAAGTCTGAGGGGTAATATTTAGAGGGGCGTGGTAAATGAACATGCTATACAAAGACGTGGCTTTAGACGATAGCCAGGCACACGAAACGTCTGAATAAAGTATCCAGATTAGCTTCCATATTAGAATCAGATGAAAAGCAACAAAATGACATCCGATGAAAACTGACGAGATCAGATCCGATAAGATCGAATGAGATTAAATCAGATTACATCAGTTTATGCCAGATTAGATTAGATCATATTAGAGTGGATATTACTTCTCATGGATATTAACTATTTCTCATCGTTCATATCGAGTATATTCACACCTATTCATACATGTTTTATACGATGTTTCGGCGCATATTTACAAGACCGCTCCGGCATAACTGGACGTTGTCATCTTAGCCGGCGGCAGCATTATATGGTCATTGTTGGTTGAATCTTTGGCTCCTGGCCTATCCATATTTTTCCATCAGTCGTCCGCAGTTGCAGCCATAATGTATTCGAACTCTATTGCCTGTTCTCTGCTCGGTGCGGCAGTAAAATCGATTTCGTTTCTTTCCTCCATTTTCCCATGTGTCCTGTTCATTATGACTCCCACTCAATCCTCAATCAAACTGACCGTTGCTGACCGGCCGCTGCATTGGTCAACAGTCATATCCATTGCCTCCACTCAGACTAATAAATTGGTCGCGTAAATTAAAGTCGGTTGAGCGAGAGTCTGTATAGACACAATAAAGAGAAAGGAGAGAGGGAGGGAGAGAGAGGGAGAGAGACGAATGAATGCAGAAGCCAAAAGAAAGCGAAAGAAAAGAAAGTAATAGAAGGACACAGGACATCAAGACCAAGAAAAGAAATAGGAAAACATAAAAGACGTAGAAAGAAGAGAAGACAAAGAGAAAGAAAGGTGGAATGTATATTGAAAACGTATAAAGGAAAGAGAAAGGAAACAGCAAGAAATAAAAATTAAGTTCCAAACTTTTTAGAATCCTGAATATCTTCTTTGAATTGATTCGTTAAAATAATGAAACCTTCTCAAAGTTGTGCATCATGTGTTCGCCATTCGCTGAAGCCTTAGTGCCTCTCTTATAGACGCTTAAAAATTAATTTGTCGTTCTTAGCATTCACTAATAAGGATTGACATCTGCTTTTCAATTGCTTGGCCCAGAAGACTTTAAATTCCAAAAGAAACTGCAATGCAAAAATTCTTAAGCTGGCAAAGCACCAGGGATCTAAGGTATTACGGCTGAGCTGCTCAAGGCAAGGAGCGGACGGACATCCGATGATGGCTCATGCGCATTTTCAAAGGCATATGGTAGCCTATAACGTATCCGCGACTTATTGGACTAAAGACATCAACCTTCCGTTCTACATGGGTAAAGGAAACCGTTTGGACTGTCAGAACTTCCGCGGCACTACTCTACTATTCTTGCCTGGAAAGTTGTTTGCAGCTGTCCTCTTGCTGGTGATAAAGGATCGCTTGTTACAACTCAGACGTATAGAGCAGCGGTTCCCAAACTTTTTTTGGTCTCAACCCACTTGTGAATATCTTGGCAGTCTCGATACCCACTGTGTAAAATAAAGCATTGTGTACTAAAATTTGCTTCATAAATTGGTATCGAAATATGCGGATTTAGGCCCTACGTACGTATAGCGCTAAGAAATTTAAAGCAATAAAAGGAAATTTAGATAAAAAGAGTTTACAATTCATTGCAATCCAGCTAGTTATAGCCAAATCGTAGCCAAATGTTGGTGCTGCATAAAATAAATGTTTCTCGAAGAAATTTGGCAACCCACTTGCCAAATCTTCGCGACCCACTTTTGGGTCGCGACCCACAGTTTGGGAAACTCTGGTATAGAGAACAGAGAGGCTTCAGATCTGGCAGATCCATTATGAATTGCAGCTTCACTCTGAATAGCCAGATTCGTTCCTTACATTCTTGTTCGGAGTGGACAAGGAACGCGTAGGCCTTAGCCTTAGTTAGCCTCTCCGCAATAAATAATCTGACAAACCTAGCAATTTTCAATTCACGCTGCTTCAGCGATACTCCGGTTTTTGCCACTCCTTCCCATGGTGTAGGTGAACCTATACTTGCCATTATATGCTAACAATCATGCAATTGATTTAACAGCCTAGAAAGCTGTACGTTTGTACCCAGCTCACCAAAGTTACGAGTAGGCCTAGCGATCGCCTAAGCGTCAGTTCTAATGAAGCGCATGGGTGAAATATTCCTTTGTTACAAGTAAAAGTATTTTTTAAATATTTACATGTGAGTGAAAGTACCAAAACTTCGCTTAAATACACTGGTGAATGTGGTAACGCTTACCTTTACTCCTTGACTGATTAGCACTGATAGCCTAATAAATAGGACTTGTTTCAACAGAGACTCAAAATAGCACACCAGTTTCGAGCATCAGACTCAAGGGGAGTCAAATTGTAATTGTAATTGTAACATTTATAAAGCGCCACACTGAAAGGTCAGTGGCGCCCCCACCCGCCCTACTAAGTGAACGGCTATGTTGTCAAGTGCATTCATCTGTTATGTGTAAAATCACAAAAGATCTGCTCTTGGTGCTTCATATATTTACTTCTGCATGTTGGACAGCTGAAGCATTTGCTTAAGACTGTATACGCCAGTGCTTCCCAATCTTTTTAGACTTCGGCACCCTTTTGACTTGAAATTTTTTGACGGAACCCCTACCTAAACAAAACACATTTTGGTACAATATTTTAAAACATTGATCCAGGTATGTAGAGTTTAATCGATAAAAGTTAGACTAGAAATTGTTTTAAATAAATTTAATTTTCCCACGGAACCCTTATCTTTACCTCGGAGTCTGATTTATAATGCTACAACACTTCAAACAACATTAATCCAGCTGCTTCATGGATCCCTTGTCTTCCGCTCACGGAACCCTAGGGTTCCGTGGAACCCACTTTGGGAAACACTGGCATACGCCTACATCTCGTGTACATAGTAGACTAAGTAGAGTTACTGTAGAAGGCTACCAATAAGCGCGTGCACGATTGTCATACAGCTTTGTCAAGTGTTTTATGTTGAAGGTCACACTTTTTTATTTATCACATTTATGAGGCTGATCAAATGCACGTTTGCCCTTTCACGTGTATACAGGAACCAAGCATCGAACCACCGCAGAGTTACTAGGTTAACGTTCAATCAAAAAGCCACCATATATATATATATATATATATATATATAAATAAATATATACAGTCTTGTTGTCAAGAACTTAAACCTCAAGACCAAGACCAAGACCAAGACCTTGAACCTCAAGACCAAGACCAAGACCAAGACCAAGACCAAGACTTTGAACCTCGAGACCAAGACCAAGAGTTTGAACCTCGAGACCAAGACCAAGACCAAGATCTTGAACCTCAAGACCAAGACCAAGACTTTGAAACTCAAGACCAGCACCGAGAACAATACCAAAAAATCACAACCATTTGCAGACTTATAGGCCTAGGCCTATTACTTATTAAAAAAATTGCCAAGTCGGACTACTCGCTATTTTAATTAAAACATGAATCTTTTATTTTATTCACAAAAAAACAACTCCAAATGCAGACTGCAGAGAATTTCGAATTCGTATTTACAAAAGTCCTTCATGCGAAATGTTATTCCAATTGCCTGTTGCATTTAAAAAAACAATTCGCTCAGAATTTTCTGACCAAGACGTGACCTGTGGGGCCTCATAAAAATTCTGCCATGTGAAAAATACGTTCTACAGGACCTGGTGCTAAAATCACTGGCACACAGAGCAGCTTTTCAAGCACTGGATGTAAATGTACAAATTGTGAGTCTGTTTTGAAATCATTCCATGGTAAATAAAATGAAATCAAGATAACTGTCCAAAACAACAGTAAAGCCTCATTCACGCCGTGTAAATACTAAAGCAATTGTATTAGTAATTACTAATTATTGGATAAATTTTTTAAATCCTTGCGTTTTGTCAGATGACTGTTAACATTGTCAATAGTCTTGGTCTTGGTCTTGCAAAACCAAGACCAAGACTTTGAACCTCAAGACCAAGACCAAGACCAAGACCTTGAACCTCAAGACCGAGACCAAGACTAAGACCTTGAACCTCAAGACCAAGACCAAGACCAAGACTTTTAAAAACGAGGACAACAAGACTGAATATATATAGTTATCTACATGTGCATACATACACGTACATATATATACGGAGTTAATATGACACACGAGAACGTTTATTAATAGTCGAAAGAAAAGATATTTCGTCTTCTGGCTTCCAGTGAACGTCTAATGACATGCGAGCGAAAATGTCATTGAGGAAATATTATCAGCAAAACAAACCTTCAACTTACTGATAATGGTCTGCCTAGATGTCGCCAGCATACTGGTGGGTGGAACCGCAGCCAACTTAGCCAAATGACAGCTGACGACACAAGGTTAACGAAAGATAGCACAAGGTTGCTGTTTGAAAGCAGATGTTATTTCTTCCCTATAAGGAACGTCGAAAAATCACATATATAACGAGATCAGATTACAATATGGAACAATTTGATTTTCGTTTCTTTTGGATCCATTTTTCAGATGATAGAAGTCTTGTTGTTTCGCCTTCAGGTCTGTCTGTTTTATTAACTTTTCTCTTTCTCACTCCCTCTCTCTCTCTCTCTCTCTCTCTCTCTCTCTCTCTCTCTCTCTCTCTCTCTCTCTCTCTCTCTCTCTCTCTCTCTCTCTCTCTCTCTCTCTCTCTCTCTCTCTCTCTCTCTCTCTCTCTCTCTCTCTCTCTCTCTCTCTCTCTCTCTCTCTCTCTCTCTGTTCTTTCTGCATGGCAACCGTAGTTAGACTACGCGATGTAACATTATATATAAGTTACACTGGATTTGTTACGGACCCCGTAGCAGTGGCCACTGAGGCCGCCGTATAAATGGGCTTTGGCAGGTAGTGACGGGATCCTGACTAAGAGGGTCCGAAGTAATGAAGCGGAGGTCCCTGCCAAATTGACCTCTCTCTCTCTCTCTCTCTCTCTCCCTCTCTCTCTCTCTCTCTCTCTCTCTCTCTCGCTCTCGCTCTCGCTCTCGCTCTCGCTCTCGCTTTCTCTCTCTCTCTCTCTCGCTCTCGCTCTCTCTCTCTCGCTCTCTCTCTCTCTCTCTCTCGCTCTCGCTCTCGCTCTCGCGCTCTCTCTCTCTCTCTCTCTCTCTCTCGCTCTCGCTCTCGCGCGCTCTCTCTCTCTCTCTCGCTCTCGCTCTCGCTCTCGCTCTCGCTCTCGCTCTCGCTCTCTCTCTCTCGCTCTCTCTCTCTCTCTCTCTCTCTCTCTCTCTCTCTCTCTCTCTCTCTCTCTCTCTCTCTCTCTCTCTCTCTCTCTCTCTCTCTCTCTCTCTCTCTCTCTGTATGTATAGATATCTGGTGACGAACTGAGCCGAGCGCAGCCATGCTCAAGATGCAGCGCCACACTGTTCAATCCTGGCCTTTCCCGCATGCTCTATGAAGGCCGATTTAGATCTACCAGATTCTATGACTCTATTCCAAGTTGTCATTTTTATTTATTTATTCCGGATATTTCTATAGCGCCTCTCGAAGTCAACTACTACTCAGAGGCGCTCCCGACTACAGCATTTGATACTGTGCCGGAATTTTCACGCCGAAGCGCCACGAGCAATTGCGAGTGAAGGACTTGCCCAAGGTCCGTACGCAGCGGCTAGAGTGGGATTCGAACCTGCAACCCTCCGGTCACAAGGCGCCGAACTTACCACTGAGCGACCACGCCCCACCAAGTTGTCCTGGTTCAATCGCGTGGTCTTCCCCCAGTCCCTCCGCGGCTTGTTCACTGAGGCCCACTTGTGGCTGCCCGACGGTCCTTCTCTTCTGCAGCTCGAATGACCTGCTCAAAGATGCACAGTTTGTATTTTCACACTGTGGTTGACACTGACGTCATCGCTGCTCCCGAGCGTCCAAGCAGGATCTGGTGATTGCAATTCCGATCCTGATCTCCTGTTCGCTGCAGCCATTCTGTACTGTTTGATTGGCAATTAAAGAGAGGCATCAACAACCTGCAACTTGCCACCTGCAGTCGTTGACAGTCTGTTGGTTTGGCTCGGCGTGTGTGCGCAGGCCGCGGTCTCTAGTGACTCTGCTAGTCATCTGAGCAATGTTTGCTAATAGATGAATGTTCTCTTCGTAAATTAAATTCAATATGGTTTACGTTAGGTTTAGGTTAGCGCAGAGTGGTTTTCTTCAATAGCGCTATATAAATTTTCTTTATAAGTAATAAATAAATAGTAGCTGACTAGGCGTATAATCAGAACTAGTCTGTGTTTTGGACCAGTTCTAGTTGAGCATCGGATCAAAGGCCTTGGCGTCTTTGCCCAAAACCTCCAGCGTCTGAAGTAACATTTCTGTTATGTCTATCAGTTGTGAAACATCATCTCTAAGATCTAAGAAGACCTCCTCCACGATCCATGTTACAGTGAACAGTGGGATCCTCAATTTCGTCCATTAAGGCTGCAAATAAATTTTGAGCGGATCACCCTGCCGTAGCTCAATGTAGCCTGTGAACAAGTGAGGTGTTTCTGTATGAGCTCAGAGGGTTAGTATGCAAGGCGCACATAAGTTTGACAATGTTGGTGGGAGCTGTGAAATAACACCATAGCGCCTACCTATCCATCGTGTTGAATGCGGCCTTCGCGTCCACATAAGCAATCCAAAGCGGTTTTTAGAACTGGCACAGGATCTGGATGAGGATGCCTAGGTTGAAAATCCTGTCTTTTGTGGAGTAAATCCAATTTGCTCTCGTCTCCGATGCTTCAGGAGAACGTTCTTCACACGCTTTAAAATACCCTTCCCTGAGATAGGCAGAATGGAAATTCCACAACATTTTCTGCATTCCCTACTATTGCCCTTGTCTTTATATAACGGAATCCCTCTCCACCAGTTCTTTCGGACTATTCCTGTCTGCCATGCAGGCGCAGCTTCTTTTCATGTTTTTCATATGAGTAGCGTTACATGACAAAAGAGGCTTCAAGGCAGCCACGAGAAAGACACTGCTACTCATGCAAACTTGACCGCAGGCATAGGCACACACGAAGAGAGCGACACATCAATAGCGGCATAGACAGAGACAAAGACAAAGACAAGGACAGAGACAAGAAAGAGAAGCCAGACGTTTGTGCCAATTAATGGACTGTCTCTTAACAAGAACTGTTTCTTCTAATCTTGCCTCACGGAAATGACTTCTGTGAAATAAATTATCGATGCAGACATGTTCGACTTCTTGAACTGCTTCAGCTGTTGCAAATCGCTTAAACGATGATTGCTTGTCAAATTAAAGAAGCAATAATGTCTGCACTCTTTCTGGTCTTCCTAAATTAAATCGGCTTCAACGTCGGGTGGATTTCTATGCGTATAGGATAGTAAATATGTCGGTCCGCAAGAATCTGCCACTTTTCTGTTTACGAGAGTAACTCAGTCTTATAAGCTTGTAAGCTTATATAATGCGTGTTTGCTTGTCTGTGTATCTGTCTGTCTGTCTCTATTTGTATGTCTGTCATAATTTTACAATCAGATTCCTGTCTTTGCGTGGTGCAAGATGCCTTTTGCAACTATACCTGTGTCATTTGCTCATTAGTGAATTCCTCAGTATTCAACATGTCACCACATAATGAAGTAGTGAACAAAGCGCGCTCCAGCATAGAGGTCCATGCCAGTGTAAGAAGCTGACCTAGTTTTTTTACATTGTATTAGCTTATTTATGCCTCCATCAATTAACTAACCTTGCTGATGAGGATATTGTGAAATTTATCATAAATGAGATAGTACATCATCGTCTTTTGGTTTTCTTCTATGCAAAGAAAACTTTCTCACTTCCAGATCTATGTATTCTGTACCTACATGGGCCTAGTTAGCTCCTTGTGTAAGCGGGCTAAGTTGCCGTACCTTTGTGCACGAGGAAGCAAATTCACTATAGAAAAATGTGCATTGATTATATGTGCACACAAGTAAATTGCGAAGGATGATTGTTCTTATGCTGGATTATTGCTATAGCTACACTTCGGCCGCCACTGGTGGACCAGGAGTTGAGAAATGTGGACAATTTTAACAGTGGTTGAGGTAGGTCTAATGGTGATAAAAATTTACTATCGGGTTAGTATGGGCATCTATCTGGCATGGCGTCCATTGAAACGGGCAGTGAGGGTAAAGGATACCGTTCCACAACCATACGGTCGTTATAGAACATACGTACTTTGTTATTAAGAAAATATTAATATTCACATGCGTATGGTCGATATACAAGATATTGCGTAGTTTGAGGAATTCATAAACTATACTTCCTCAGCATTCTGTATCGCCTGCTGAGGCCTGGATTATTGCAGACAATCTTAAAAAGTTTATCAACGATGTCTGCTCTTATTTTCTTCAAAAACATCTCAAATTTCAATTAAATAATTTACTTTGGCTTTATTAAATTCATGAAACTGTTCGCTCGTGTCGTGCTCCAAATCATTTTTTTTAATAAATACGGAACATCGATCCGTCTCAAAAGTTGACAAACTCTGTGAAGTTTCAAGTTTACAATCTGTAATAATAAGCTGCGAGATTCAATACGCTTGAGCATGACATGTTGAAATGTGTCAACATGTAGCAAGTCAATGTCTGGGGTATTTTGACCTCCGTCTCGTGTGACAAATTAATAAAGCCCAACCAAGCCTTACCTGCCCCTTCCCTTACCTCATCTTTACTGGCTTGCATGATCTCACCTACTTACAATATCACCTAAGCTCACCTAACCTCACTTCACCTTAACTGGATTTTACATGACCTTACGTTGCTCTGTCTTGTCGTGCCTTACTCAACTTTACCGTGCTTTGTCTTCACATTAGTATCAACATCAGGATTAATTCAGAATTTGAGTGAATATTTATTCAGATATACGACATATTATGCGTATATATGTATATATATATTTGTTGTTTAAACTATATGAAATATAAACACCCATTTGTTTGAAATTGTAGTGTATGGTATTAAATATGTTTAAAGCTTACGTATGCTTAAATATGTTTAAATAGCTTACGTGGTATTAAAATATAAAAATATAAAAAATAATATGCACAACAATATATGAACAATATCAAATGGAGCTACAGTGAGAATCGAGCGGGAATTCAGTTGCATGTCCATTGGCCAGATACTGAACCTGGCATATGTCCTGGCATATGTCCTGGCATATGTCTTGGCATATGTCCTGGCATATGTCCTGGTATATGTACAGAATAATGATGCTGCTTGGTTGGTTGCCTTCATTCTGCAGCCTAACAGCAAATCTCTTCCAGGCAACAAAGAGAAAACCTGTCTCAACGAGAGTCTGTTCTCTACGGGAACGACGGTTTCTAAATGCAGGCGGCGTATAAGAGCGCTTATTTATATGTCATTTATATAGCGCAGGCATGTTTGTTGTCAGCTCTATATTTAGCTTGATCTGTAGATACAGCTGACTCGAGTGCGTGTGTTTATTGGGACGTGGTGAGGCTATATGTGGATCCGAGCAGCTGTTGGTCCATTGTATGTAACATGAATCTACTACTGCTTAGGACCCACGTATCAAATCGTGTAAGAGAACTGTTATGCATGTTGTGTACTTTACAGCCGGGGTCGGGAGCGCTTCAGAGTAGATACCTTGAAGAGCCGCTATATAAATCCTCGCAATGAATGAATGAATGGATAATTGCAATGACTTCGATCATAGCGGTATCGTTTTGTAGGTATAGGGCTGCAAGACGATCGAGGCCACGGATAAGACTGCAACTGAAAAAGGACTTGACATTTGGGATGACCTCAGAGAAACTGCTCCTTAATCTATGCTACAGAGGCTGAAGAACCAAGGCTTTGAGGACGCAATGCAACACACTCACAATTTCCATACGACTCTAATGGAATCGGTTGCCTATAGGCTCAGACTCAGAAAAACATGCCAATGCTATTCACGGGCATCGATCGCCTGTCCAAGTCAGTTGTTTGAGATACAAAACAACATGGCCATAAAATATCAGTGAATGGGTTGCCTATTTGAGACTTGTACTCTGAGCAGAATACCAATACTATGTCAGTAGATTGGTTGCCCATCTGAGTCCTCTTCCTTAGACTCAGGGCACAGCTAAGTCTCGAATGAAGAGGAACGACACCGTTGGTATGTTTTCAAAGAAACTGCTGCGCATTATATTATACTACAGAGGCTAAAGAGCAATAATTTATAAGATGCAGTGCAACATGCTCAACACTTGCAAACAACTTTAAAGGAATCGCTATCAATGCAGTGTCATTGGATCGGTTCCCTATTCCAGCCAGCTGTCAGGGAAATACACCCACACAATGTCAATGGACCGGTTGCCTCCTCGAATCCTCTATTCTCTGCTCGGATTCATGAGACAGAGTCGTATGAAAGGAGCGCGTGCATACATGTCAAGAATGTCGAGTGCTTGGCTCAGCTAAATAGCAACGCCGCTGCAAAGCATTCAGTGGCTGTATCATAAGAAATCGTCAACGAAGGAACGAAGGAGGAGTGGACGCGGCCGATGCATCATCGATTTCCTGCCTCTCTTATACAATAAATACAAATGAAGCAAGTTTATCATCATACATGCGACCATAAGTATGTGATAAGCGCAGTTCGATGCTTCACTTCTATATATAAACCAAAGTCTTTTGCTCGCACAGTTAACTTAGACATCAGACGTTGTATAATATATAGCAACACACATAATTTACACACATGTATATAATTTAACATCCAAGATAGTCTGTGTATAATGAAAAATATTTCTATGTGTTGCATGCCTACAAGTGGTTGTAAAGTTCTATACATAAGCTTAGTTCTGTATGGTCCCACTTTCTCTATGGGAGAAAATGCAATCTCTTACAATTAACGTGACTTTCACTTTCTTCCTAAAGGCAGTTCAAAATTCGAGGACAGTAATTATTGCAGATGTTTAATAAATAGATGCTGGTTTTAGAGATGATAAATAAATGCTCTTTACTGTTACATTTACAGCACTATATATCGCTATGATTTACTGCTTGGTTTAAATAAGTATTGTATATAATAAGAAAATATTGCCCCTATTAAGAATGTATGCTATCTAGCAATAACATAGACCTCAAAAAGAGTATAATTATGTTTAGCATATAGGGCCTATATTCAGTTTTTTAAACTATCCTCATACCTTATTTGAGTCTATTAGTTGTTGAAACCATGCAAACTACAAGTCCAGGTTACCCACAATTATTTTCTACCATTGACGTGTATCGTCCAACGGCCATTTTGCTCTTTTTCTAAAGATGATTCAGCTACCTAAATCTATGATTGAAATAAGTCTCAATACATCACAATTATATTTTATTTGACCAAATCAGGCAACGCAGTCAGGCAGAGCTGTTGGTTTGTGTAATTGGACAAGATGCACTTACTGATAGTTACATCTAGGGAATATAGCCTATCTGTTATTAAATTATATCAGAAAAAGTTACTCACGCAAGCGAAGGCATACAATTACAAAAGTTGTTGGGTAACACCAGTCATTTGTCTAGCAGTAATGCGCTTGACTTGGAGCCTCTAAATAGACCACCAAAATGATGCATAGACTTTCATGATCCATCTAACCTAAGTTGGATGGATAATGATGAGCCTGACTATTTATATTATGCCTGGCCCTTGAATCTCGACCTGGAACCTTACCTGGCCTGTCCTGCCTACCGAGTTTGCTTTGACTGAGCGCCGGTGAATAGCTAGTTCCCGGGACTTAGTTTTCTTTGGGCGTTGTAGAAATCTCGAGATTATGATTATGAATCCAGACTTTTGGATTGGCTGGGTGAAGGCCAGTGGGGCAGTGCTTAATTGCCAGTACATGAGATTCCACGCCAGTGCTTGTTATACAAGAGAAAAATGCTTTAAGGTATCTTATAGATTTATTGTAGCTCTGTGCGCAGTAGAAACTTAGTTTCTATTAGGTCATAAATGGAATAAGGAACATAATTTGCAAGAATGCGATGGGCAAAGACTCGCGTTTGGCTGCGTAGCATTTGAACTGTTTACGACATCAAAGCATGCCAAATAACATCCAAGACTACTTCAGAATGGGAGCCTTGGGAAGTAAGTGTAAAAGAATTACATCATAAATCTACCAACTGGGGTTAGTAACAGTTTAGCTGGACAACAAAAGTAGGCCTACATGCTTCAGTTTCGGAAACGTTGAAAATGTAACAATTTTTAATACACATTTGACGAATAGATTTATGTTAGCACTTAGAAGTCTACTACCCCTTTTACTATTTCTATTAATATTCCCTATTTTATTCTTATTATTATGCAAGTAATTATGCTATACATTCCTATTACTCATAATAATTGTTATTCTTATTATATTTCATATTGTTGTTGTTGTTACTACTACTACTACTACTACTACTACTACTACTACTACTACTACTACTACTACTACTACTACTACTACTACTACTACTACTACTACTACTACTACTACTACTACTACTACTACTACTACTACTACTACTACTACTACTACTACTACTACTACTACTACTACTACTACTACTACTACTACTACTACTACTACTACTACTACTACTACTACTACTACTACTACTACTACTACTACTACTACTATTAGGCCTACTACTACTTCTACTACTACTACTATTACTACTACTACTACTACAACTAACACTGCTGCTGCTGCTGCTATACTGCTACTACTACTACTACTACTACTATTAGGCCCTACTACTCCTACAACTACTATTATTTTAAATACCATCATCAACAGCATCATTATCATTTTTTCCATCCATATTCTTACTACTAACCTTAAACTCCTCGTACGGAGCAGATTAGTGATTTGATCATTAGAATAATTGCACAAAGATTACAGCTCAGCCTAACAAGAGATTTTTTAAGAGTTTCTGCCTTGAAACGACGCGACGATGCGTTGGCTTCTGCTCTCCTTCGGTCCTTGCAAACCAAGAACCATTTGAAGATTGCTTTTCTTTTACACAAGATGCAAGCGCCTTTCTGATTCTGATGTTGCCACTTTGGAACTAGCAAGCTTTTATGACGACGTGAACTTTTACGTCATGTGTATTTATGACGTCATGAACCGTGACGTAATGTGCATTTTTTTATGACGCCATGAACTGATTGTGACGCCGTTACATTATATATTTCTCGGTCGCATATCTACCTTTATCGTATTTATAATTATAAATCTCCATGTTTATACATGTGGATAAGCTACACAGTGCAGCGTCATTCTATATATAGCCTATTATTATCATACATCGTTAAATAAGTTGCAGAAAAATGCTTAAGTTCTGGTTATAGATGTACGATTACCTTGTGACTTTATGATATGTATCAGGACAAGAAGTACTACATAAGATAGAAAGTGCACAGGAAAAGCAACGTGGAAAAAGCAACAGCTGCATGGGAACGCCATTCTATCTGCCATCGGTTTAGCTGTGGAAGGATAGCTAGAGACATACAGAGAGGCAGGCAGGCAGACATGAACTTTTAGCAATGACGACAGACGTAGATTGAGACTGATAGACACCCACTTAGAGATAACAAGAACAAATAAGATAGGCAGACATAGGGGTAGAGAGAGGGATAGAGTTGATCATTCCATCCTCTATCGGCAACGTCCTTCGCGACTATCAGAAAAGCCTTGCGGTTTAATCTAGTCTTTATGTCGGAGGCGCCGAAGAGGATCTTTGATCAGCGAAATGGATGACCGCAGTCAGGTGCAAAAGAACCGCCCTTTAAGAACCGGAAGACCACTCGGGCGTTGTCTCCCTATCAGCCCAAGCCTCCGCCTCAGTACCACGACCAGCGGCAGGGGCCGAGAAGCTGTTTGCTTTATCAGCGTCAGACGCCGATGCTTAGCAGTCCTTGCATCCGGAAACTGCGCCGAATAAAATTGGCAAAAATATCGATCGAAGCTCTACACAAATACATAATATATACATGCATGTGGATGTACAATTCTACATCCATATGTATGTATAATATATATACATCGCGTATGGTCTCAGATATACAGTTATAAATACGTATACTTTGTGTTACATATATAGATATATCGGTGTGCATGTACTTAGGTATAGTAAATGGCGTATGGTCCATATATATAAACTTTCATGTATGTACTTCAGCATGTATATAGAGGCCTAAGTGGTATTAATATATCGGAAAGCGTCCTTGGATTAGGAGTAGCATTGAGGGGATGATGCCGCCGTTAGGACGATGAATGAGGAGCAGGTGGCGTGAAAAGAGGACTGGACTCACAAAGCCGGGCGGATATACGCCGAGCGGATAGGATAGAGAGTGGATTGAAGAGAGGGGGTTATCGGCCAATCCCTGTTGATATGTCCTTACTTAGTCCCTCGCAGACCAGGTAGATTAGTGAGATTGAGGACAAACGGTTGTTGGTTACAAATGGACGTGAATTAGGTAGGAAGTGTGATCCATCGCATGCTGACCAACCCGATGATATAGCTGCTGTCACTGACACGGTTCCTGAACACGACCTTCGGCTGGACACGCACTAGTAGTTTACCATGAGAAACCACACGGGACTTAATACATGTCAAGTAAAGAAAGAGTTTCGAACTCTAAGCCATAGCATGTGGGCTTGAATCAGATACAATAAAGCTGTACTTGGTCTACTTTTGAATAATTATCTATTTATATGCATGTATAAGGTGCAACTTCTGCTTTCTTTTGAACAAGTATAGTAGTAGCAGCAGCAGCAGCAGCAGCAGCAGCAGCAGCAGCAGCAGCAGCAGCAGCAGCAGCAGCAGCAGTAGCAGTAGCAGTAGTAGTAGTAATGATGATGTTGATTATGATGATGATGATAATAATAATAATAATTATTATTATTATTATTATTATTGCAATATTAATTATATATATAAAAATAAAATTACAGAAACTGAAATTGTAGAAGGCCTATGACTGATTACCTATTCATATTCGTATTGAAGGTGAGGTAGGCCATATTATAACTTCTGTTTATTATGTAACATATCTACGAAGCGACACTGGCTTCTACGGAAAATCCCCATGCAAATAAATAAACAATAGACGGACGGAAATAACTCTGAAAATGAGCTACAAAATTGTTTTCTATCTTCAGAATTAATTCGTTGATCATTTCCTACTTATTTGTTTCAACATGACGTCAGCAACTGACGCAACACAAAAATACAAAGTCGACCATTTATAAATAAAGCAATGCATATCTATATATTAATAGGCTAATGGACATTTGGCTTAAGACTGAACGCGTAAACATCTTACCTCACAGAGTTTCGAAAACAAAGCGATGACGTCATCGAATGGGCCTACTATATTGCTGGTAGCTGCTAATCCTGCCGTAAAACGTAGGTTGAAAGATCAACAGAAGACAGAAACGTAATCGCTAATTAGCTTCAAAGCTAGATCAGCGGACTGTACACGCTACAATAATGTGTGTTGCAATCAGTCTCGAATAATTATACTGGTCAGCAGATGTTTTCGTTGTAAGAACGAACTAGTTAGTAATCATAGGCAATAAAGACCTACCAGTGGCGTCACTATGGCTGGTGTCACCCAGTGCGGTAAGTCATGGTGTCACCCTATTAAAGGTTCAAAAAAGTAAATTAGCATAGAGTTTCAGAAAAGAAGTGAAATTTGATGACCTTTTTTAGGGATTCGTCTCAAAAAAAGATCTGATGACCTTTTTTAGCAATTCGTCTCGCAAAAAAGATGACCTTTTTAGGAATTCATCTCGCAAAAAATGATCACCTTTTTTAATGAGTTCGTCATGTTACAAAAATTTCATCATTTTGTCGTGACACTTGGGTGTCACCCCCTCTGAGGGTGTCACCCGGTGCGGTCCGCACCCCCCGCACCCCCCTCGTGACGCCACTGAGACCTACATTGGCATGTTTGAGATATGTTGCATGTATTTTGAATAGTCCACATACGTACATGGTTATTCTTCATTTGCTGCTTATTTTTTGTTGTTGCTTATCAGCTGTCCAAAAGGCAGAGACTACATCTACAAATGTCACAAGCTATAGGCTCTTTTCATTCTTTCATGTGCCTGAGTCTAATTAGAAATCGGCTTTGTGCTTTCTGTCCCTATATTGAATACACATTTTCAATATCCTCTGACCAACTTACAGGTGTATTCTTGATAAGATTGGTTTTATTTATGTCTAAAATCATGACTAATGATTTAACTTGCCTGTAGTAAATATTTTCAGGGCACGAATTCTACGAGGAAGAAAAATTCAACCTTCATCGCTTCAGACAATTCCACACTGGACTGTGTGTTTCGACATTCCAATGGTCAAACTAGATCTCCCGGGTACTCGTTATTCTAAACGGTGTGATCAACGGCTCTTTCTTTCCATTCCCAATTAACGCTGTCGTGTCACAACAATATTTTAACGTGGCCAAATGGTGGTGGTGACTGTCACCAGCACTTTTAGTGGTGGTGACCGGACACTACCGTCACAATACAAAGTTACACCCATGGACGTGATACAGAATGTACGGGAGGTCGCGCCCAAATAAATCGTAAAAATTATTTAAGACGATCGTAACAACTATTTAGAAAGGTTTAGGAGGAAACTGTCGTCTCACAGTCTAGAAACTTACACCCACAGATCACATCCTGGTATTATGTTGCTAATGTATACCTATGTGCATTGCAATCTGTATTCTTTCTTTATATAAAACAGTCTGTTTGTGCGTATGCATGACTGCGCTTTCTTAAGCATGTTTACATATCCGTCATAAGGATTGCACTGAATTAAGTCGTGATCTGACTGATCTGTTGTCGAGACTTACTGCCTCAGATAATTTCGTGGCCGATGACACCATCTTTGATGCAGGGGAAATTTTTAAATAAGATATCTTTTTAAGTTCATTCTTCAGCTGCTGTTTAACTGTTGTTTGATCAGTTGTCCGAGACTATAACTTCAGTTTCACAAGTAAACCAATTTTCAATTATTTTTCAGCCGCCAAAGTGTAACTATAAATAGGGAATTGAATGAAACTTGTGAAAACCCGTTAATATACAAGTACAAGGCAGAAATGACATTAATTATCAACTACTCGGCCCAAAAGCTCTTTTAAAACACTGATATAATATCATTGCTTCGAGCGATAGTTTCCACTTGAAACCCAATCGTATATTTGAGAGTGAGGTATCTTTAGTGTAACAGATTTGCAATACACTCATGCAGTGTCTTTATAAGAAGCGATGGTGATGACTGTGGTGATGGTGATATGGCATGTTCTGTTGAACACAGTATGCTGTCAGAATTCCACATCTGGCTACAAAGAGAACTGATTTTACAAGATTAAGAATTGGACATGCGGCAAAGGCAGAATGCTCCCATAAACGTCCGAACACTAAGCCTTCTGCTTTCATTCCTTCGCAGTAATTAACCGCCGCTTCATTCTTCTTCGGAGACACGTAGTCTGAATCGTCGTCGACTCCTTCTCAGGCGCTTATTAATCCGACCCCAATCAGGGATTTGACCGGCGCGGCTCTGTTCCTCAGATGCAAATAAAAAAAATGTCTGAACAACTCACACACTACACTAACGTTGTTTTAATACGCAATGTATTATACTGTCTGATGGCAAAACATTGTGGCCAACAGCCATCCATTGTTGTCAAATCAGAAGAAAATATGCAACTGGACTGCGTGATGGGCTAAGGAACAGACTGAACAAAAGAGAATTACAAGAGAGGACACAGAGCAGGAAAGATCGACCAGTGGCGTCACTAAAGAGGTGCGGGGGTTCGGACCGCACCGGGTGACACCTTCAGAGAGGGTGACATCAAAATGACAAGATGACTGTCTAAAGACTTCTTGTGCAAATTAAGTTTCAGAAGAAATTTATTATTTTAAAATTAACAATAACAGATAACTACGAAAACAGTTTTCGTAGGCCCAGCTTATATGTAGGCCTACTGTATCAGTATCAAGTTACCTAAAGCTGAAACATAGATGCTAATTTACCGCACTAGGTGACACAACCCCTAGTGACGCCACTGAGAATGACATCGCTCGATTTATGGACCTACCACAAGAGTTTGACATCCACACAGATCTTATGTCTCAAACATCATCACATTGGCGCTATAGAAGTTCCCAGAGTAGATTAAACGTGTCTATTCTAACCATTCTTCTGCTACAATTTTCACCAACACCGTAGCTTGACTTCTGTTTCCTTTGACTCAGCGTATATTTCCCTGGCTTTTCCAACAGATCACGATTGTTTAACTAGGCCTACATACAGCGGCCCTCGACTAATGTCATATGCACTACTGTAAATGCGCTACATAAGTCATTAGATTACATCCAAAGGTAGAAAAAAAATTAAAAAGAAAAACCACGTCAGCTGAACGGTTGTATACATAAGTCACAAACTATACGAAACATCGACTGGCTGAATGTAGACCACAAGCAATTCGTGTGATCATTTTCCAGATCGTGAAGTGTCTGCAGTTAGTAAATAAGTTCAGAGGATACACATCCGACTCGCTCCACGTCGTAACCTTGTGAGTCTGTGGGCGCCAGAGTGTTGCTAGACAACTGTGCATCTGCTAAAAAAAGATCCCGACAAACAGTATCTGTTCTGTCAACACCGTCTGTATTCGGCAAACTACGACCCACGAACGACACCATGCAGTGGACACAATGTCCGTCGAGATGGACAGCGCCTGACAGACCGTGTCGACCGACGACGGATGAGAGTCATCGTTAGACATGCGACGCGTATAATGACAATAATCTGGCTTAGGTGTCTAAGGAGCCGACGACCTTCCATCCGTCTTCATCTCGGATTCTCTACGACCGAAATTTCAGTGCTGAATAAATGATAGTCAACAGGGAAGAACGGATGAAGCTGATATCCTCTCGCAAAGGCATGCTGTCGTTGTGGATGCTACACTCGCTTCGCAACGCAAATCCTTGTAGTGAACCCGGCAGCAGCAGCAGCAGCAGCTGTAGTGTATAGATGGAGGCAGCTGGTCTTGCTTATTAGTGCTTAATCAGATGTCAACGTTTTGCATGACCGGCGCTTCGCTTTAGGGTGGCGGACTGCTAATGCGTTTACCTGTTGCCTCTGCGCTCGGGATTAAAAACACATTTGAAATTTACAGAAGAGGAGTTTGATCCGTTTGTCGATTTCTGTTGTTGCTTCAGTCGAAACAGCCTTCAAAGTCTGCAGCGGTCCTCTTTGATTCACATTTATCCGTGTTTTATGTGTGTATATAATTGTATTGATTTTATAATACTAATTAGAATTATATATTTATATATATGGTAGTTTAATTACAGGTTATGTATAGTAAATAATAACCATAATTATATACAATACAAGTAAACATTTATAGAGCGCTTTAACAAGACAAGTCTTGCACGAGAGCGCGTTGCGCTACATTCATAGTCATAGAACCATGTAACAAGTAGTAATCACTTAAATTGCCCGCATCATTGAATAGACCAGAATCATAAGGCAAAATAATATTAGGTTAGGCTATAGGAAAGACTGCTAACCGCATATTGGATTAACATGGCCAGCAGGGTTTCAGTTGAAGAAATTTGAATTAACGGTCAGCGTCGATCGTTTGGCTGCAGGCAGACGAAATTTATTAAGGGCGCGAGACTCTGCTTGGAGATTTTCAGTTACGCGATATCCGTCGGAGTAGTTAGACGCTCACTTCGAAGAACGTTTACCTTAGTTATCGTTATCTCGACATTCCTACAGCGCTCAGAAGTAAATTCACTGGAACAAACTTATTCACCCTTGCAACTGGAGATCGAATGGAAGCGAACTGTTGTATTGTTTGTGTAGGGTAGTTTCGATCCGTATCCCTCGGCGATCATTTGAGTTGTGCGATCGAGCGAAGCATGAGACGTGTTAATCGACGATAGCGAAGTCATCTCCTCCTCCTCGGTTAACGTGCGTCAACGGTGATTACTTGTCGGGAGACACGAGACGTAAGGCATGGTCGAGAATTGATTCGTATCTCGAAGAAATTGGTCCGAATCGGATCAACTACATGGCTTGCGACTGTTGGGAGAAGTTCTGCTGCAAATTATCTCTAATTTTTTCGTTTGAACTTAATAGCTCGCTTTTTAGTTAACAACCATTTCTAACTAAGCTAGACAAGCTTTAGCCTATAATAGCAGTTGCACGCTTGGCAGCCAACTATGTTTGCCTTAACTTGTTACGATTTCTCAGAATCTCAGTTACATACGCTAATCATGCTTTAGGATTTGGCTCGTCCGCCACAGACTTTACTGGATTAAACTAAGAAATGATCCGTTGAAATTCATTTTAAAAGGCGGATACTGTAAAAACATCAGACTGTTACAGTGACTGTCCAGTGAATGAAAATTGCTGGGAGAATGTGTGCTAAGTCTGACCACTGGTAAATGCACTTTGTATCTCTGACCACTTTAAGGAAGCTGGCTGCACTACGCCAGATCTTAGCTGACGAATAAAGTGAAATCACTTGTCAACTCTTATTGATTTGGAATGCCAATCTCAGCTTTTGAATCAGTCTTGCACTTATGATCACAAACTGGGCCACCAAACACTGAAAATGACAGAATCCCCTTTGATCCAAGTATTCAGTCGCTCTTGGTCCATTCCATATTCGTCCAGTCGGCAAGTATATTGTACCACTTACCTTTTCCTTCAATAACACTTCACAACACTGGCAGAGACCACTGTTTCACTTTAGCAGACCTTGTCAAAATATGCGGAAGAGCGGGTAAAGGTCAAACCCTGCAGTCGGGCCAATCATAAATTAGCTGTTAAAATCGTTCTGATAGAGTTATCAATGAACCGCAACGTAAATACGATCTGGTGTTCGTGTGCATTCGTGTGAAACAGCAATCAATCAAGCGTGAAGAATGCAAACTCAGCACACACGCCGCATCCATCCAAGAGGCGTCTGCATTAGACGGCTGCTGCTGAAGCTGCATTATTATCTCCGTCGACGATGGGTCTGTATAATGCGACCATAAAATTTCCTCTTACCGCCCCACCCCGCAACTGCATACATTCTTAAAACAAGCTCTGCCAACGACAGACACCGAAGCTTCGGTAGTCTATTGCCTGTAGACATATTCGTCTGGTACATGAACACAGTGACAGTGGTCTGTAATCAGACATAAATGGGTCATTTAGTACTTGTAATCAGACACAGGTGAATACATGTCGTCAGCAGTACTTGCTCTTTTACTATTACCAGATAGCATGTGTCGATGAGCACACTGGCCACACTGCAAGTAATAAATCAGTACCTGACTCTCTGTATACATTGACGATATACATATATAGACGCTGAAATGCAGAGACCGGCTGCATCCTGTTTTCAATGACTCGCATGTAATAGTGTTCCTCGCATTGAACTCACGTAACGTAAAGCATTACGTAACCCCGACTGATAAACACCCAACTAAGAGCAGCAAAGCGTCGAGCTCAGTGCAAGCAAACGACCCCGAGCTTCGCGCTGATTGGTGCTGAGGGAACAGCAACCCCTTCAGCCACGCATTGGCTGAGGGGTCAGAGGTTGGTGGCATCAATTCATCACTCAACCCCAAATGAAAACGGTTACGTTCTAAGCAAACAGAAAGGGTCAAGGATAGCCTTTAACGTTCTCAATAATGCTGTTCAGTTAAAAATGCCAATCTAATAGGTTTCTGCTGCCTACTGTGTATGTATACCCATTGACAAAGTTATAGACCTACATACTATTTTCAATTAAGCTAATACAGAATGAGTGTCATCGCAAACATCTAAGAAATAAAGTATGTATAACAGTAAATATTAAGCGTCAGTGGTTTTTTTAAACCACGCTACCGTCCGCCATCGCTATTGTTATCAGGAAAGTTTCAGAAGTATCGGCACTTATTTGTTGCTGTTCTCTATTCATTCTTGGAGTTTATATATCTAGAACTTAAGCCAAGAACATACCTTCTAAGAATATATTTTCATACTATACTGCCGACCCCACCAACTCATCGCTTTTCTTGTAAAAAAAAACCCCTACAAACGAATAATTAAAGGTTATTTTGAGATTCTAACAATACAACTTTAATTCGCCAGGAAATTTCCTGGACGACAAAGAAATTCCGTGATACTGTGGGGACGAACTGACTGAGAAAGTAAGAAAGTTGACATGAAGATTGGAATACTATGAACGCAGAAATTTTTGCATATTATATATGTTAACACTGACTTGAATAGTAATCTTACAATATTCACACTCCGTGGTATACAAACTAAATATATCTTCAGTATCGTAATCGTAATCGTAATCTCGAGACTTCTACAGCGCCCAAAAAAGCTACGTCGCGGGAACCAGCTTATTCACAGGCGCGAGTGAGACTAGTGTGTGACAGCGGAAAAGAGCAGCTGTTGCATAATCGAGAAGCAACGATTCCCTTTCATTAGAAATTGAACCACGATGATGATGGTATTAGAGAGAAGGCTGTTCCAGAATCTATGCCTGAAGTAAATAAATAAATATGTAAGTTAGAAAGCAAGTAGTTAATGTATATTTGTATGTAGACATGTATGTATGCATGTACTATGTGTATTTTTGTACGGTTAGTGTATATATGCGTGTATGTGTGGATGTATGTATGTGTGTATGTATGTATGTATGCATGTATATATGCGTGTATGTATGTATGTATGTATGTATGTATGTATGTATGTATGTATGTATGTATGTATGTATGTATGTATGTATGTATGTATGTATGTATGTATGTATGTATGTATGTATGTATGCATGTATGTATGTATCTATGCGTGTTTGTATGTATGTATGTATGTATGTATGTATGTATATATGCGTGTATGTATGCATGTATGTATGTATGTATGTATGTATGTATATATGCGTGTATGTATGTATGTATGTATGTATTTATGTATGTATGTATGTATGTATGTATGTATGAATGTATGTATAATACGCGTGTATGTATGTATGTATGTATGTATGTATGTATGTATGTATGTATGTATGTATGTATGTATGTATGTATGTATGTATGTATGTATGTATGTATGTATGTATGTATGTATGTATGTATGTATGTATATATGCGTGTATGTATGTATGTATGTATGTATGTATGTATATATGCGTGTATGTATGCATGTATGTATGTATGTATGTATGTATGTATGTATATATGCGTGTATGTATGTATGTATGTATGTATTTATGTATGTATGTATGTATGTATGTATGTATGTATGTATGTATGTATGTATGTATGTATGTATGTATGTATGTATGTATGTATGTATGTATGAATGTATGTATAATACGCGTGTATGTATGTATGTATGTATGTATGTATGTATGTATGTATGTATGTATGTATGTATATATGCGTGTATGTATGTATGTATGTATGTATGTATGTATGTATGTATGTATGTATGTATGTATGTATATATGCGTGTATGTATGTATGTATGTATGTATGTATGTATGTATTTATGTATGTATGTATGTATGTATATATGCGTGTATGCATGTATGTATGTATGTATGTATGTAACTATGTATGTATGTATATATGCATGTATGTATGTATGTATGTTTGCATGTATGTATGTATGTATGTATGTATGTATGTATGTATGTATGTATGTATGTATGTATGTTTGCATGTATGTATGTATGTATGTATGTATGTATGTATGTATGTATGTATGTATGTATGTATGTATGTATGTATAATACGCGTGTATGTATGTATGTATGTATGTATGTATGTATGTATGTATGTATGTATGTATGTATATATGCGTGTATGTATGTATGTATGTATGTATGTATGTATATATGCGTGTATGTATGTATGTATGTATGTATGTATGTATTTATGTATGTATGTATGTATGTATGTATATATGCGTGTATGCATGTATGTATGTATGTATGTATGTAACTATGTATGTATGTATATATGCATGTATGTATGTATGTATGTTTGCATGTATGTATGTATGTATGTATGTATGTATGTATGTATGTATGTATGTATGTATGTATGTTTGCATGTATGTATGTATGTATGTATGTATGTATGTATGTATGTATGTATGTATGTATGTATGTATGTATGTATGTATGTATGTATGTATGTATGTATTTATGCGTGTATGTACGCGTGTGTCTATATTCTACAGATGATAAAAAGAAACAGACTAATTTGAAATTTATTAGAAGGATATTGCGAGTAGAATGGCTCATAAGAAATATAGCTGGAGTAATTGCTCATTATGAAACTCCATCGAAGCGACAGAGAAGAAGACTCTGGGGAGTAGGAGAAGCAAACGGAGGAGGAGAAGGAGAGGGACAAGTGGAGGAGACAGACGAATCTCTTCCTTAAAGGATGTAATAAGGCTGATCGAACGTGCGCATAATGCAGGCGCTATATAATCTGGGCCAAAATAAAAAGAGAAACATGGCAAGAAAACTAGTGTAAGATGGCATATGTGCAGAAACTCAGATGGAACAGGAGAAGCAAAGACATAAAAGACGAGCGAACAAGACAGGAATAAACGTAGACAAAGATCATAATGACACGGGAGAAGAGACAGAAGCAGCTATAGTGAGGAGGGGACTTGGTCGTCACATGTTGTTTTTCCCTAAACCAGCTAAATTGCTGCGATGCTGAAGGCGCAAATTGGATATTACGGTGAGAGTAACAGTCGTCGAAACGCTAGCGGCATCTGGTGTCTCGACGGCAGATCGCCCTTGTATCGTAGCCATCATCATTCCAAAGCATGGAGACTGTACAAGAGCAATCCAACGGACGTACTAGGCTCAGTCTTGGCAGGTACACATCACGCACACTGCCAATACATCACTTGCCAATAATATTCGCCTTTATTGCCTGGACTATGGATCATTTATATAACCTAGAGCCCGGCATATCTGATATCCGTTGGCGTATATAGGACGAACGTAGCTATTTAATGAACAAGATTAGTTGGCCATTCATGTTATGTCACCAGCGCAAAATCATAATAAGGACACGGTGTTGTAAAACATACACGACGGATATATATAGATTCTGTCTCTCTCTCTCTCTCTCCTTTCCATTTTCCTATTGCGTCTATCCCACACTGCACTTCTGCGCTTTGTGTCTCTTCTTTTGCCCTTTCTATATCACTAGTTGTCTGTGTCTGCCACCTCCACCTACCCATCCGTTCATCCATGCATCAACTCATCGCTCGATCAATCCATCCACCTACTCACCTACCAACGCATCACTTACTCACCCACCGACCCATCCACTCACCTACCCGTTCATCCATCTAGCCATCCATCCATCCAGCCATCCATCTATCCAGCCATCCATCCCCTATCCAGCCATCCAGCCTTCCATCCATCCGTTTCTACATATCTCTCTCTCTTCTCTCTCTTCTTCTTGTCTTCTTCTTCTTGTTCTCTTCGTTTCCTGCATCTCTCTGGAATGTTGTTTTTGTTTTATTTTTTTTATCTTTTAATATATTTATTTATTAGCTATTTATATAGCGCCACCCAAGTAATCAGCCCTAGCCTAGAAGAAGTGCAGTTTCTTAATCCAGATCTGAAACAGCCATGAGCATGAAGCATTAGCGACTTCATTTTCTGAGTCTCGGCTTATGAATAAGAGTGGCCAGTCCTCCCCCTCGCCGTCTCATCTTTCCACCGACAATGTACAACACAAGCGACTGCACTCATTATAGCTGAGTTCTCTAGGGGGTTCACGTGGAGCAGAAATCTCTAACCAAATTTCTGTCATGGCGGCGATTCGAACCTCCGACCTCTCGATTACAGTCCAGCACGCTAACCACTACACTATGGAGCACCCCACTAAGCTAACATCATAGTTAAGCACTATTCTAACTGGTGTTAGATGTAATTAAGACTAGAAACTTCAGCACTGAACAACACAATGCTCAGAATACTACATATAGCAGGGTCACCAGCAGCGGGCTGACGCACTCACGCGAGCCTAACCAATGGATTCCCAAGTTAACAGATGACGTCATGTCCAGTGTCCTCGACCACGTTACATCGATAGTGTGGAACGAAGGCAGTTGGTAGCGTCAACGAAACACGATAACGCCACCGTCCAGTAGTCCTACATTGATGGTTCTCGCGCCGCCGGATCTACCTAGAGAATAGGTATATTTGGCGCCTACCGATCGGTGCGAAGAAATTGATGCGATTGATGAGAAGAAACTACCGTTAAAACGCACAAAACCCACAGAGAAACGAAGGATACTCCAGCGTGTTAGACATCAATTAGCAAATTCCGCAATTGCACAAAACATCTTTGTGTCTATCTCTCCGTATGTGTTCATGTGTGTATAGGACTATAGGTGTGCGTAGGCGTGTGTGTAGGCGTGTGTGTGTGTAGGTGTGTGTGTGTGCGTGTGCGTGTGCGTGTGCGTGTGCGTGTGCGTGTGCGTGCGTGCGTGCGTGCGTGCGTGCGTGCGTGCGTGCGTGCGTGCGTGCGTGCGTGCGTGTGTGTGTGTGTGTGTGTGTGTGTGTGTGTGTGTGTGTGTGTGTGTGTGTGTGTGTGTGTGTGTGTGTGTGTGTTCTTTCCTCTGTGGCTTTATTGAGCACAGTGACTAAAATGTAAGAAAAACAGAATTATTTAAACAGGTGCATTAGCTTTGAAAACCCCCGGACGATCTGCGTGTGCGACCCCCGCAGCGACGTTAGATAAGCGAAGCGCAACAACTACGACGTCTCTCCTACGCTGATCAAAGATCGGCGACTCAGACAAGCTATCCGTCATCATGTTCTACGTCAACGTTATCTTTAGCGTCCGGTTTATACAGGACTTGCAGCTTCGCAGCCGCTTTGCCACTGATCCAGACCATGAAAGAGAGGTGAGACAGTAGTGAGTCCTTTTGGTCGTCCAACTGCCAAACGCATCGTGGTTTTGTTTTCGGTTGCGAAAGCCTGAATGACATGGTCCAGTTAGCTGTAGCGTATCGTCAGCTCAAACGCCTTTTGGAATTCTAAAAGCCATATATGTATGTATGTATGACTCTGGCCATGTCACATCATCGCACATAATATACAGTTTCTGTGCTCAAGGACCTTAATTTGTACTTATGTTTTCATCTAAGCATTTATATAACGCCCTTTTTAAACCAGTCAAAGGCACTATCTGCTGCCTTGACTTGGCTTTGTCGACCGAAAGTTGAATTGGTCTCTTGTGCATCTTGTCTACAGTTGTTTTCTCCGTGTGCATTGACTAGGTCGACATCGCCTCCACTTGGCTTCCAAACGAGCGCTATAAAAACTTCTATATTGGAATTGATTTGATCCGATTTTATCCCGAACAATTGAAGTACGGGCTGAGATACATGGCGCTGGATCTAAACGCCGATACAACGGACGCTAGGGAGACAGGCTGAAGCTACGCCATGGTTATTCCACGTCTGCCATTGCGAATGACGCCGGTGAGGCCTTGCATGACATGGCCAATGCTGCGTGGAGACCCAAGTACAGCAAATGACAAGCCTTCAGTATAAGAGGTCAGTAGCATGGGCGTCCGGAGGGGGAGGGGCAAATTTCTGCGGACGCACATGGTCAGTAGGCCTTGCTTTACGCATTTTCATGCTTCTTGTAGTAGGAAGTTAAATTCTCGATTGATTCTACTGCGTGAGTTCTGGAATCCTTACAAACTGTTCGGCATCTTCGAGAGGATGGCAGGGTTTCCTCTGTCTGTGCTTGTCGCCATAGCAACGAGTTACATCCTCAATTGATTTTAATGCAAAAATCAACCAAAATCAACCAAACAATCAACCAAAATCGACCAAAGGCGACCAAAGAATCGACCAAAATCGACCAAAGATAAGACCAAACATTTACCAAAATCGACCAAAATCAACCAAAGATTTGACCATATATATATATATATATATATATATATAGTATTAAAACAGTTAATTCGGAAATAATTGCGAAGACGTTGCAATAGGCTGAAGCCATAAACATTTGAGCTCCAAATTGGTGGCAATTGGTTCCTGCATTAAAATCAATTGAGGATGTAACTCGTTGCTATGGCGACAAGCACAGACAGAGGAAACCCTGCCATCCTCTCGAAGATGCCGAACAGTTTGTAAGGATTCCACACACACACACACACACACACACACACACACACACACACACACACACACACACACACACACACACACACACACACACACACACACACACACACACACACACACACACACACACACACACACACACACACACACACACACATATATATATATATATATATATATATATATGTATGTATATATATTGTTGGGAGTTGGCCTTCAGCCATCCCGCCATTATCATCCTCACGTGCACTTACTAACCTTAGTTAAGACGCACCTCGTTTGAAGCTAAATGTAGGATGGTCTCGTTGACTATATATAGCATGGTTCTTATGTCGACGGGGAGACCGGTTTTAGTTAAGTAAGGCGTAAGACGTGCACTGGTTGTGTCACGCATTGTAAGTACCCTTTTTCTTGTCATTTTCAGAGAGTGTACCCTGCGTGGTCGCTACTCATGTTTAATTGCCGGTTCTCGAGTTGTATCTTCCTTTGTGGAGTTTGTGCAGGCGTCTTCTCGGAGAGTCTGTCTTTTGACGTTTCGTTTGTCTTGTATGTGTGAGTATCGTTTCAATTTTGTACATAGTGTAAATATACGTTTTATTAATATTGCGAAAGTCTTCGTTTTTCTTGTCATTTCTCATATCATTCTAACTCACATTTCACCTCTAGACTAACAAGCTAACATATGGGGGCTCGTCCGAAGCTATTTGATATTTTGAAAGTAGAATTTTGAAATTGAATTTTGAGAGTGAAGTTTAAAGTACGGAAATTGGGAATTTTGAATAGAAGAATTTTGAATTGTTATAGTCGTTTTGTTTGAATTGAGTGCATAAGTTTCTAAAATGGAAAATTCGCTATCGTTTAAGCCTTTGAACATTGAAGATATTTTCGATATGTCTGTCGAAGAGATGAGGGAAAGTTTAAATAGTTTAGGACTAGGAATAAAAACTTGGAATGAGGTAGAGCTGCAGAAAATGGTCTGGGTAGCTCTTGACGAGTTAAACAGGAAAAATTTTGAAATTTGGGCACAGAAGGTTGACGAAGATATGTCTGTACAAGTGAAGGATGGGCCGACTAAAATGGTCGACGCTGGCTACTTGTCATTCTGTTCGTCTGGCTATGTGTATACGCCCACTGGACTTTCTCGCAATATTGTTGTGTTGAGAGATACTAGTTCTTTGCAAAGCTTGGCTAGCAAGGAATTGTTGCATGCTAATGAGTTCTGTGACGCCGGTGAGGTACGACTTATTGGGGGTTTTTCGGGCGTCGCGTTTTGGGTTTCTTTGGTTGAAATTCGAGTCGAGTCTAAATTTGCTAACGGCACTATCTTGTGTGGGTTGGTAGACCATTTGCCACCTGGCATTCACGTTCTAATTGGTAACGACTTGGATAGTCCACAAGATGAGATAAATGTGGGAGTGACGACGCGCGCTCAAACTAAATTGACCGATTCTGGCTCTTTACCTGTGTCGCATACTCAATTTGTAGAAGATAAGTCTGCTGATATAAATGTGCAGTTAGACGTAGACTTGAGTGCCTTATTCAAAGAGTCTACTGCAGTGCATGCTGATTTAACCAATATAGAGTCGCGTGTTGATTGTACGCCTACACTTGATGTCGGTTTGGTTGTGCCTGCAAGTGTGAATGTGTCTGAGTCGCCTAAATTAGAAGAGGTGGTCGCAAATAGTCCTTTGGATTTTGTGCAACGGAATGAATTACTGGGCATGCTTAGTACGTTTAAGGGTGTGTTTAGCGATGTACCTGGCAAGACTTCACTTATTTCACACCGTATTGAGTTGATACCTGGTGCACGACCAGTACGGCAGACAGCCTATCGGTTGCATCCTGAGCGTATGGCACAGGTAGACAAAGAGATTAAAGGCCTAATTGAAGAAGGCATTGTAGAGGAATCCGAAAGTGCGTGGGCTTCGCCTATTGTACTTGTACCTAAATCGGATGGGTCTTTGCGGCTGTGCACAGACTTTCGTAAGTTGAATGCGCTTACGGTAGCCGATCCTTTTCCGATGCCACGTGTGGAATCGTTAATTGACAAGGTTGGACAAGCCAAATTTCTGACTAAGCTTGACGCGACACGGGGCTTCTGGCAAGTTCCGATTGATAGTCAATCAATCCCTTTAACTGGATTTGTTACCCCACATGGTCATTACCAGTGGCGCTATATGGCGTTCGGTTTAAGAAATGCACCTGCCTCGTTTTCACGTTTGGTTGCGAAACTGTTGCATGGTTTAGATGAGTTTTGTGACGGATATTTAGATGACTTGATAATTTTCAGTTCTTCGTGGAATGATCATTTATCTCACTTGAAAAGAGTGTTGACACGCATTGCTAACGCTAAACTTACATTGAATTTGAAGAAGTGTGTCTTTGCTAATGCAGAGATAGATTTTCTGGGTCACCATATTGGTTTGAACTCTATTCAGCCACGCATGCAGAAGGTCGAGTCTTTGCTAAAATTTCCGCGTCCTGAAAATAAGAAGCAGGTTCAATCTTTTCTGGGTTTGGCTGGTTATTACCGCAAGTTCCTGCCGCATTACTCTCAGTTAACCTTACCTCTTACTTTGTTACTTAAGAAAGGTCACCGGTTTACTTGGTCTCCTGAGGCTGAGAATGCATTCATTGATTTGAAGTCTAGGATGGCTTCACGGCCTATACTTAAACCGCCAGATTTTGACAAACCCTTTTATTTGGCTGTAGATGCTTCGTACTTTTGTTTGGGAGGTTGTCTATTTCAGATAACGGACGAGATTGAACATCCGGTCTGCTACCTGAGTCGGAAGTTGAGTTCGGCGGAAGTACGCTATTCGACCATTGAGAAGGAGGCACTTGCGCTGGTGGTCGGTGTACGCGCGTTCAGCGTGTACTTTGGTTCCGCTCCAGTGGTTGTTTATACGGACCATAGTCCACTACCGTTCATAAATCGCATGGCTCCTTCGAATGCGAAACTTTTGCGATGGAGTCTTGAACTCCAACAATATTCCTTGAACATTAAGCATCGGCGTGGTCGAGACAATGTGTTACCAGACATATTAAGTCGCCCCTCAGTTTTAATGTACGAACTTTCCATAGATTTCTACGGACTGTCAGTCTCTTTCATTAAGCCTACATAGATGATTCTCTTTTTGTGTTGTAAACGTTTCTAGTGGACTGTTATGTTGAACTTTCGAGTTAGTTTAAATTCATGTACATTTGTAGTTTCTGCATGGTCGGAAACACTTTCAATGTTTCCTCTTTTTCGTAGTGGGGGGGTCTGTTGGGAGTTGGCCTTCAGCCATCCCGCCATTATCATCCTCACGTGCACTTACTAACCTTAGTTAAGACGCACCTCGTTTGAAGCTAAATGTAGGATGGTCTCGTTGACTATATATAGCAGTGTTCTTGTGTCTACAAGGAGACCGATTTTAGTTAAGTAAGGCGTAAGACGTGCACTGGTTGTGTCACGCATTGTAAGTACCCTTTTTCTTGTCATTTTCAGAGAGTGTACCCTGCGTGGTCGCTACTCATGTTTAATTGCCGGTTCTCGAGTTGTATCTTCCTTTGTGGAGTTTGTGCAGGCGTCTTCTCGGAGAGTCTGTCTTTTGACGTTTCGTTTGTCTTGTATGTGTGAGTATCGTTTCAATTTTGTACATAGTGTAAATATACGTTTTATTAATATTGCGAAAGTCTTCGTTTTTCTTGTCATTTCTCATATCATTCTAACTCACATTTCACCTCTAGACTAACAAGCTAACAATATATATATATATATATATATATATAATGAAGCAGTGTGTATGTAGTACACAGAAATGTAGAGATACAACCGAGAACATGCGAAGGTGCTAAATGTTAATTTAGCAAGGAACATGTAGAGGGTCATACGAGGATAGCATACAAAATCATCTACTGTTCTACATTGTGCTTTTATCGCATTGCATTGCCAACAATAGGTTGCTGCCCATTTTGCTACGTATTCTAGCTCTGTTTTTACTGTATCCCCAATTTTACTGAATCTCCATCGACCAAAGATTTGGCCAAAATCGACCAAAGAATCGACCAAAATCGACCAAAGAATAGGCCAAAATCGTCCAAAATCGACTAAAATTTGGCCAAAATCAACCAAACAATCAACCAAAATCGACCAAAGGCGACCAAAGAATCGACCAAAATCGACCAAAGATTCGACCAAACATTTACCAAAATCGACCAAAATCAACCAAAGATTTGACCAAAATCGACCAAAGAATCGGCCAAACTCGACCAAAATTAAGTAAGTAAGTAAGTATATTCTTTATTTGACCAGTGGACCAAACGCACTCTGGTTTACATACATGTCAGACAATTAGAACATATACAGCATCCTAATCAAAAAGTCCTTCTCATCAGCCTTAGGTTATGTTCGATTGTGAGTTCTTGGTCGCAAGGTATATCCAGTGTTCTTTATTGGTGGTAATAATCCATGCAAAGCATGTCCCCGATTAGTCAAAACATCAGGAAAAGGTAGGAATCAACTTTGTTACATAAATAATCAACAGTCGGGTTATCACTAGGGAGATATCCCAGTCGAATCAGCTTGTTCATAACCGACTGAAGTCTATTTTATCCTGTTGCCCTGCAAATCCACACCAACAGTCGGGCAACAGTTGTGGCTCGCGCCACATCATCGAGATTAATTTTAGACAGGCCACGTGGGGAAATAATGCGTAATGCATATAAGGACTGCTTTACTTTACTGCATATACTGCTCAAAACTAAGGGTTCCAGAAATTTGGACTCCCAGAACATTTAGGCTACCAGGAATTACTGCAGGCAAGTCAATCCAACCTTAGTATTATTAAGATTTGGCCAAAATCGACCAACGAATCAACCAAAATCGACAAAAGAATCGTCCAAAATCGACCAAAGAATCGACCAAAATCGACCAAATAATCGACCAATATCGGCCAATATCGACCATAGATTCGGCCAAAATCGACCAAAATCGACCAAGATTTGGCCAAAATCGACCAAACAATCAAAAGGCGACCAAAAGCGACCAAAGAATCGACCAAAATCGACCAAAGATTCGACCAAAGTCGACCAAAATCGACCAAACATTTCGCCAAAATCGACCAAAATCAACCAAAGATTTGACCAAAATCGACCAAAGAATCGGCCAAACTCGACCAAAATTAAGTAAGTAAGTAAGTATATTCTTTATTTGACCAGTGGACCAAACGCACTCTGGTTTACATACATGTCAGACAATTAGAACATATAAAGTATCCTAATCAAAAAGTCCTTCTCATCAGCCTTAGGTTATGTTCGATTGTGAGTTCTTGGTCGCAAGGTATATCCAGTGTTTTTTACTGGTGGTAATAATCCATGCAAAACATGTCCCCGGTTAGTCAAAACACCAGAAAAAAGGCAGGCGCCAAAGAAAAGAGTAATAATTCGTAATTGTTTAGCAACTTCTATAGCGTCGATATGCATCAACCGATGGCGCACGAAAATGACCCGAAATCCGATCAATGTATCCACTAAGACAAAGAGGCAGCCTATATATGGTGGAAAAGCAAGTTCAGAAAAGTTAAGTCTTACGTTGAGACCGAACTGACAGAAGCGACTGAGCTGTAGGAGCAGATACAGGTAGAGATTTACAAGATCTAGCTCAGCCAACTGAGAAAGCTCTTTCATCGAGAATAGTTCCAATTTTTAAGTACGATCAGAAAGAGGCACTCAAATGATCCAGTTTAACTGCTATAAGACTGGGAAGAAAGGACTGATTTTAAATGTCGTGGTTCGCTACAATCAGCGGCGGCGCTATCATGGGTTGCGGTAGGTCATTTGACCTGCGCATTTTACTCATGACCTGCCTTATGGACAGCCTATTTTACTCTTGACCTGTTCTATATCCTGCCTACTACCTACTGCTGCGTAAAATTCTTTGGAATTGTTAATATCTCTTTACATTTAAAACAACAGCATCTGTCCCATAGCATCACTAGTGCAATTATTAGATCTAATTTAAACTACTTTTTACGTTTTGTCTAGTATATCCATACAAGTCTATGCTGTAACTCTAAAATGAAATGAGTAAGTATTCTTTGCCGCCGTTGCGTCAGAAATTCGTGGAATAGTGTGTCGTCGATTATGCTGCTTGATGCGTCAAACTCAGACATTACTTTCTTCGACCTGCTCAAAAACTCCCATGACCCTGACGCGACCTCTTGAAATGAAATTGTATAGCTGGCGCCGCCACTGGCTATGATTCAATGTTTTTGACCATTAGTCCGGATTTAGAAGCAAATTTTTGCTGAACAGGAAGCCAATGCAGTGACTAAGTATCGGTTCTATGCTTATATCTTGATGTAGATAATATGCTCATTCCCTGATGCTACTGAAGAGGCGTTCTCAGTTTTTCACCGTGTCCTACATATTTGGAGCGATTAGGCTTAGCCGTGAACTTCTCTATACATTAAGCATGGCTTAGCCTATAATAAGAATGCGTTTCTAGTTAATCTGGCTATGAGATAATACTGTCATGGCTGCGTCAAGAAGGGAATTGAAACCATTAAAGTTAATAAGTGCAACAGTTGAGCTGACTAGATGTTGACTGTCCTAAAGTTGTCGTTAAACGACCTCAATCCTCTCTCTCTCTCTTCGGTTGGTTTAAACTGCAAGTGGCGAGGTCCATGGGCGCCGACTCTGCGAGGCCCGTGAGTGCCCAGCACCACCAGAAATAGGCCATGCGAGGCCCGCCTATACCTGGGCACCACCAGAAATCGGTCCGCAAAGAGAGCTTTTTAAGAGATTATTTTGCTAATAGCATTACTTGTCAATAAAATAATATAACGTCTTTGTTTCAATTAACTATTATCACTCGTGCTGTAAGTTTAATGCTCTGAGCTAGGCTATGTCTCAAAAACGATTGACACACTTGTCTAAACTAGCCTGTAGACAAAGGGAAGAAACTGCTAACTTATCGCTTGAATAAAATCTGCAACGATTTGATCTCATGCAATAGGCTTTGCAAAAAGAAATTTGCAATTTTTAAAATACGGCCAGGGAGACCTACAGAGAAGCCATTTAGTTGTGAATCATTGTAACATGTAAAGACATTATAATTATGGGGGGCCCGATAGCGCATTGGGGGGCCCGATAGCGCATGGGGGGCCCGATAGCGCATTGGATAACATCTGGCGTAGAGTGCGAGAGGTACAGAGATCGAGTCCCATAGGCGGACATGCTTTGTAGGCTGCAATTTGCGCCGTGTATTGCAAGCTGTCTGTTCTGTTAGTAGTTAAGGTTTATCGCATAACATGTACATGTACAGCGCAGTGCGTTTGCAGGCGCTTAATTAAATAATAAATATTATTATTATTATTATTTTATAAAACAAAAAATTTAGAATTGATTCTGGAGAGAACAATGGGATTTTGTAGCATTGCAACATTCCATTGGAAGTTTGGAAATAAGAAATTTCAATAATAATATTTAAATCAGTTTCAAGTTATATCATTTTGCACTTGTTCTGTTTTTTCAATGCTCTCTAGGCCTATCTATCTACAATCTTAAATTTGGCTTATGAAATTATTCAGAGAAAATAGTTCATCTGATTTTTGTGTGTGCGAAATTTGACCTTGTAGACCCATTCTACCCAAGCTTATGGATATATTAAATTATGATTATGCTAATCTCCTAGACTTTTTTGAATTAGTTTGCATGTGATTATATGACTTGATGAATCATGAAACTATATATCTGCATGCCGTTACACAGTGCCTGCCCCTTGCTTTTTCAACGTATTTTTCGTGTACAAAAAAGTCCAAAAAAATTTTCGCGCTCACGCGCGAATTAGTATTTACCCTTTTCTAGTGCCTGTCAAGCAAGATCGCAACCTCTGTATAGATTGCACAGCAGATTCTACTTTCGAAGGGATAATTTCAATGAGTGTGTCCTAAAGATTCCAACAAAGCAGAAATAGAAAATCTAAAAAGGTCCAAAAAGTTAAGAATTGACATTGGACGAGAAGAGTCACGTATTCGTAATTTGATAAAAAAATTATGCCATTATAATTATAAAACAAAAGAATTGAGAATAATATTGATATTGAAGAGAACTCTGATATTAGCATTGTAGACCTAACATATCGTAGAATAAAAGGTCAAAAAAATGTTTCGCGCTTCAGCGCGATAATTTATTTTACTTCCTTTGGGCACTCACACTTTTGGGCTCAACTCGGCGCCTATGGCGAGGTCCAAACTATTGAGTGAGAGCTGAGTTATCTAAGCAGGCCCAAATTAAGGGGGTGCTAAGGGTCCTGCAGCACCCGGGCCCGCAGTTTTGAGGGGCCCGCATTTCGGAAGTACATTAAAAAAATTATTGTACTTGTAAGCGGGCCCCGCGCTGATGGCTTTTGTATAGGTAATCACAGTACCCGGGCCCGCACTATATCCTTAATGCGGCCCTGTATCTAGGCTTCTATACGTTGCTCAGCGGCTTATGGCATCGAATGCTTTCCGCCTTCCTGATGCCATTTTAAGCCAACGAGCTTCGCAAAGCCATGCTTTAGTCACGTGGTTTCTCTTACGAAACAGGAATCTGTCTCATCGAAATGGATTCAATTCAATTCAATTTTTATTTGGCAAAAACATTTTTGAAGAAACCAGTTCACATTAAAAGCAGGGAAAAAGTTAGTATAAGCTTACCTGGTTACACGGGGAATCTAAAGGGGCTTGCCAGGACCCCATGTGATATACGAATTATGCAGGCGGCCTAACAGCACGGATTCCAATCACAGATTTCATATACAAGCGAGTAAATAATAAGAAAAAACCCTTAACTACGGAAAACGTAGGCTTTATCATGTGCTTCTACTCTATACATGTATGTAAGGCGCCCTGCGTGGCTGCCGTTTCTACTATATATATATGTTCAGTTGTTCACTGTACAGCGCAGTGCGGTTAGCAGGCACTTAAATAAAGAAAAGATTATTATTATTTTTAACTAAAGGCTCCCAAAGCTCCGATGGAGCACCAGACAAGAAGCTCTATAAAAAAATCAAGTAAAGTCTGTTCGTGCATCTTTTATAAACAGACGGAGATGACTTTTGAAGCAAGTAATATATCGTTGGCTAGAAACATGTAAAGGAAGCTGATTCCATAAATGGGGTCCGGTACACTGAATAGAAAATAGACGTAATAATATGTTGGTATGTGCGTAGGGAGGATTGTATTAAGATAGGCTTCTAATTTGGTATGGGTGGCGATCTAGAGCAGAGTTAAGGAAGGCGATGTTTAAGCATGACCTACATAAATAAGTTTATCTACGGTGTGTGGCGTAAAGCCATTTAAGAATTTTACGAATCGAAAGAAATTAGCAGGAGCTGGTTATTATAGTTTAATCTGTTTTAATCTGGAAGGAATGGTATGGCGTCGCTTTGATTGCTTTCTAAAACTATTTATCTATTATTCAGGAACGCGAAGGCGCCGTTGAACGGTTGGTCGGCCAGCAAAGACGTAGTATACATTTGGCCGTTGGAATCAGGTCTTGTCGTTCGATGCCTCAGACGCCAAAAGCGCCATCTGCCGGACGAAACCATCTCTCAGATAACAATTTAATTACAGACTGGCGGTGTAATTGTCGGACCAGTTCACCGTGGTCCGAGATTGCGGATTGATCTTGTCTACAAGATCGAAATTAAGCTATTCGGGTGCGGTGAAAGTGAATACAATCGAATAGAATCGGCATCGTTTCGTGGGCCTCCTGCAGTTGCGGTGATATGGACGAAATCTCCCAGATACTGGTCTACTCAGAGCATGATCAACTACATAGAGGATTATGAGCGAGGATTATGAAATGTAAATCTAAGTTACTGCTTGATTAAGTCCGACGGACAGCTACAAAGGGCATGAAAGTTAAACTGAATTTGAGAGAAAAGAAGCTATATAAAAAGCCTTCTGCAGTGCACGTGGTAGGTTTCACGAAGTGCATTGTATAAATATACAGATGCATAGTTTAGCTACACACATATAAATACGCTTACCTTTGGCTGAGACTGGCGGCCAGTCAACGAGGGGCTTAAGAGTTCGCTGTCGTAAGATTTCGCCGTTTCTGAGGAGGAGGTTCTCAGCCCCGCCAGTCTGTAAGACAAGGCCGACTATAACCAAACCGATCCATCGCAGTTGGTTTGCATAAACATCCTTCGATGACTTATCCATCGTCATCTTCATTATCAACACCAGAGGCAGCAGCTGATCGCCATCTTATGTGTGTACGTCGTTAGTAAACATCTTCTAGTAAGCATCTTCCTCATGACACAAGCAGAATCCCTGTACTCCCCCACAATGACACAAAATCTCAGCGCCCGAAGCCTACTCTGTTTATCTTATGTCGTGTATTCATGTGTATTTTACAATGCGTCTATTCCACGCGATCACAAAGGTGCAGTTGCACCTCTGTTACACGTCACACAGATTAAGTTCTTAAGCTCCATCATCGTGCACCTGGAAACTGAAAGACAGGTATCTGCGGTGATCCTAAGACTCAGTCTCGGTCAGTTCCTTTGGCTTGCTCCGATGTTCCTTTGAAATGAAGACATTCAGGGAACTAAACTCCTTGTAATCTAAATTTAATGACTTAACGAATCCTCTTTATGGTCTATCAATGTCTGTAGCGCGAAAGAAGCAAGACTCACGTGATTACTAGTCCTCAAGCGATCAGATCATGTTGTATGCTGCTTGCAACGTATACTTAAATGCGTCGATACATGTACATACAGTACATATCTCTGGATATACAACAGAATGGAGTCTTATGGGTGATTTGTGAGACAGTAATGCGTCCCTTGCGACCACCGGCGTCTCTGTTGTTCCTTCCAGTTGCATACGAATCCAAGTCGAAAGATACTTGTCGACGCTGCTTGGCTAAAGGCGCGGGACAAGTGTGTAGTAGACGCAGCGAAAGAGTCCAGGCGAGTCTCCTGTCAGAACCGTTTTTCAAGACAGCCAGTCAAACAAACAGTTCAAAGCGACGAGGGATGATGACACTACAACCCCGAGAGCCACCAACGTAAGGACGAACGAACGGACGGGCGAGTGTGGCCTGGTCGAGGGGTCGATTTAATGGCGTTTAGGTTTATCAACGTCGATGTCTTCTTGGTTGGTGGCCGTTTCGAGGAGTTTCTCTGGTCTCTACGCTGCGGCTGATAATGAAGCGAGTCGTTATCGACGAACCTAACGCCGCAACGACGTCTATCTTGACCCCACAGCAGACAGTCCGCCTCTCCGAAGGCGACCGATGAAAGCCGACGAGAGCCGAAGAAACCCATCAAACTCCAGATGCAGCGATCGCATTCTCCTCTTCCTGCGAGTCGTTGTATTCAGTGGACGCGAGGCGTAAAACTTACGCTGCTGGATAGATGCACGAAGATGAACCGGAAGTGATCGGATCAGCGACCGAGGGAACGAGGAACAAGACGACAGACGTGGAAGTCTCTGGATGACTCGACTCTTTTCTATCGCTGCTGCTGCCGCTGATCTGGCTGGCGGTGGTGGTAGTATTGATGATGGTATTCCATGCATCGCTCCTTGACGATTGCTCAGTGCGCCAATGCACTGAGAGCTGCTGTTGCTGCTAATACTACTGCTGCTGCTGCTGCTGCTTCTGCTGCTGCTGCTGCTGCTTGTAGGCCTGTCTTCGTTGTCGCTTGGCGTCGCCTCTGTTATTGGCATCAGAAGATGATTGGTTCTCCGCCCGATCGACCAGACATGTCACCCTCCTCAGTTCCTCATTCTCCTCTGACTATAAATCACTCTCCTCAATTTCTCTTCCTCCTCTGGCTGTACGTCACCCTCCTCAATTCCAACCTCCTCTGAAAACACATCGCCCTATTCAGTCCATACTCTTCTCTCCTTTTTTCCTTTTCTCTAATTTGCTTCGCTGCTTTTCCCCTTCGTCTTCTTCTGTTCTCATTCTACCTTAATATTTCCCTACTCCTGATCCTTTTTCTCTTCTTCCTCTTAATCCTATCCTTCCTTCCTGTCTTTCCCGCACTTTTTTCTGTCGTCTCTCTCCTCATGTGGTCCTTCTCCGTCTCAGTGTCTTTGTCTTCTTCCTTCTCATTTTCATTTGCTTCATCTCCTTTTAATTTTCGTCCTCTCCTTATTTCCTTCCTTAGCTCACAGCTGTCGACATGTTTCTTCCCTCGGGAATGAGTCTGAAGCGAGTAGGGACAAACTGTGGGATCAGCAACTGTATTTAAATCCTCTGAATGCCCGTCTGCCACCCACTCACCCCCCATACTACCCTGTAACCAATAAACTCACAAGACTGTACGCCACCCACCTATACGTTTATCCTTACCTACCTCCGTTGTGACAACACTTCTTCGGGAAAACACTTCGACTGGTAATCGTGCACATTGCGTGACGACTAATCAAGCGGGCAATGTGCATCTGCAATGTCTGCATGCAACAAGGCTGAAGTAAACCAGGACAAGTGTCATACATGTAGTCTACGCAATTGATATTCGGTTTTGATTCTGTTAGATGCTGCAAGTTGAGTTGGAGATTTTTCAGAAATAATTCGTCGATAAGTGACGCAGCATCATAACGTATCGATACCGTAGTCTGTTAAGAGCATTTTGAGGTTTTGTGTAAAACTGCACGGTAGTGGAGTTAAGAACAATGTCCACTCTCTTCGTCATTGAAATATTAGCCAGTGTATGAGCAAGTACCGACTTTCCGGCTGCAAGTCTGTTGCTCTAAGATATATTGATTTGCGTATCTGTAGTGACTCGAAAATTCCACACTGAAACACACGTTTCAAAATGCCTCTGCGAAGTGGCAATGCGAAATTGGGACAGACACGGGAGATTAATTTTAATTTTTTTTTCGCTAAAACTTACTGCAACTCGACGAAAAGCAATCCGCACAGGAAGCGTAGGAGGAGAAACCTTAGTCTACAGAAGACTCTACAGCCATCGCAACTGACGTCCTGAGTAATTTGAGCAGTGCAGCACTATGCCGGGAGATTAACAGAACTGCAACCGAATATGGCGCAAGCTTTGTCAGGTACGCCTTAACTAACCGATGTACTTAGACTGTTTCTTGAACACATTTTAAGAGACACGTGTTGCTCCTCTGTCTGGAATTGAATAATGAAGTCTTATAATACCCGTGTCTAGCGGTTTTGAGAGGCTTGCAAAGGCACTGTTTTTAGACCTAAATGCGTGGGTATGCATGTACATGCTTGTGTTCTTAGTGAAATATCTCTGTGCTTTTCTCAACCCTCTCCACTCAGCTAATGAAACTGTACAACTGGTAATTTTCTTAGTTAAGGATGTCTAGAGAAACTTTCTTTCAGACTTAGTAAATTAACTGCTCGGAACAACAGATGGAAGTACTCTTTCAGATTATAAAGGAAAATTAATAAATCAGTTAGAATTCAGTTACAGGTAAATGAAAATAATAAAAATATTAGAATGGAAAATCGAAATGAACATATCGAAAACCTGATAAAAATGTCCACCAGCCACGCATCGATCCGAATAGGGGCCCATATTGTTTCTCTCGAATGTCGCAACCTGGGTTCATAGCTTATATACTTTATTTTGGCATGGGTATGGTCAATCATATCGTCAATTCTGGCGTCAATCCATGAATGCAAAAGATGGGAAACCACCATAGTAAGGCCCTGCGGGATGAGCCTCCACTCCATGGCCTGAGAACATCATCGTTCGAAAACCCAGTCAAGAAGATTTCTGTTCGCCGGATATTTGCTCGCAGATAAATTCTTTAAACTTCACCGTTATCTAATGTGACCCTAACTCTATCTAGGATGATGTAGCAACCAAGTGTATCAAGGAAAACCCGTCCAACCTATGTACCAAACCCAATTTATGCAGCAAGCAGTGAGGTCTGCTTCTACAGCGCCCGTGATAAAACGGTAAATATTTAAATTTCTCCTCAGTGTGTACAGAGTTAGTTGCCAAATGCCCATTCGAAGAAGGTATGTATCCTGAGTTGGAGACAAAACGTCAATCCAAGTATGCCGAAAGAATAGCTACCTTTTCAACCGAAGTTCCAGGGAACGCTTATCACCAATTCTAGTATGTGGGCGTCAGACTTCGGCGATGAAAGCATTGTGAAATTAGATTTATTACCCTAAGTAAATGGGAACCCTATTGACTGTTACTTTGACACGGATGAACACTATTTGAAGGTTCCACAGTGGCGGGTAGACCTGTGGGAACGACAATCGACAATAAATATTGAATTAGTGGAACTTCATTTCATTTGAGTGACTACACACAACAAAGAAACATTACTAAGACCTACATAACTGCGGCTAAGCATATTCATGCATGGACAGTCGTTTTCAACCGAAGTTCCAGGGAACGCTTATGTTCCGTGGCCAGAGGTTCCGCCGTTCCTTATGTGTATAGAAGTGATCAAAGGGTAGAATTAGGACAACTATGTCATTGGCATTAAGGAATGGATGCCTTCAATTCATCCGAATAAGTTCTGGAGCAATTGAATCGTGTATCCTTTCGATTATTCAGGCTCGTCTTTAAACTATGAAGTGTAGGATTTAATGAATGCTGAATCTGAATGAAGTTGAAGCGGAATGATGCTGAATACTAAAGTTATCTGATATCCATAAGCGTTCTGGTGACACAGGTGTCTGATACTCAGCAGACATTTCTTTTACTAGATCTCCGTTCTTCTGAATCTCTTCGTAGACACGAATTTGTCCTCGTGTCTGTTCGGATGCGTTCCTCTATCCGTGCGAATGTTCTTTGCATTTCAGTTCCACTGTTATCCTCCTGTGGTGTAGGCCCCTACTTTGTATTCTTGCATGTCTGTGTGCATCTATCTTTTAAAAATTTCTCACCCGACCAAGACAAATATAATATAATTCTATAAAAAAAGAGATCATTTCGAACCAGAGTGAAGTAAAATCGATTGGGAATGGGTATTCACGCAGCCAAAAGACTCGAATTCATCGTTCAGTCACAGTAGAGACCAGGCCATTAAAGTAGCGCTTTGGAATGGAGATGAATAGCAATGCGCGGAGAATAGCTCAGGACAAAGCAGATGACTGAAGGAAGACGCGGCGGAGGACAGAGCCGAGGACGGCATACGCGTCTAGAGACACAAAGCAGAGTGCGACAAGAATGCCGCAGTGAAGCAACGTTATATTGAGGCGCTACAAAAGACCTGTTCCATGATAATCAACAGCTTTTACCAGATGGAACTACGACGCTGTGTGCCGACTGTCAACGTAATGTGTTCTTCCAAAGCACACCGAGGAAAATAGAAATTGTAATTAGGTAAACACTTTGCATGATGCAACACGCCTAACAATATGACTTCGCATAACAATGTATTCCTAGGCATGTTGCAGTATATATACGTAAGGAAAATTGAAGAGTGGAAATGAGACTTTGGAAATTTCATAAGAGGAAATAATTATAACTGAATTATACGACACGATGGTCAGTTCGACAGCTCGCTTCTTGCTCTGTGTTGCAACGCCGCTGGGTCGATTCTGCCGAACAGTGTCTGTGTATCGACCTTGGACACATGTTTGCGCACATTTGTCTAGTAGTCTATTCTGGCGTCGGTCGGAAAGTTAACGTTTTAGCTTAGATCATACATTTAGACTGTTGTTATAGGCTTTACTACTACACGATTGAGGCGTTAATCTCTGCGCGTGCTCCTGACTCGTGTTAATAAGAGACGTTTTGTAAACATAGGTAATTGTAATTAAAAATTTATATATATATATATATATGCTAGCCTTAATGAAGATAAATATCATGAACAACTGAAAGTTCATCAGTAAACAATGTAATCCTATAGTCGGTTAACGAGCAACGTCACCAAGTATAACGAACCGGATTCCTATCTAGAGAAAAGTTCTTAGTTGATATCGTGTTCAAAGTTCCGGAACCGCGTGGTGTTGAGGATACGGATCAGTAGGTTACGTAGTGTCTGAAATCAGCCGTTAATTGCAATTTCTCACTCTACTTTTCAACAAGTTGCGTTATTGTCAGCTTGATTGTTTGATTTAAACAAAAATTGATTGATTAATAAAATTTAATTCAGTTGAAACATCAATATAAAAAAGTGGTACTTGTGAACGCCTTCTCCAACTAAAAGAACTTATCATTTCGGACGGAACTAGATTATTGGCGTACACTTTCAGACAAAGTTGGAGTAGGTTGCATAGAGTTATTCGGTCTTTCTCAGAAGAAGTCTTTTCTCAACCGACAATAATTGCAGTTCTCATCATTAGTAATACAATAATTATAATACAACTGAAACTTGATAATGTCTTTTTTTTACTATAGTTCAGCAACATTACATAAAGTCTGTTTATGGTGCCTGTAAGAAATCAGCGTGGTCTAATAACTAACCTGTCGTAGGAACACGATGATAGATCGATCGATAAACCTTATGAAGCCTTACGCAGAGTACGCTACACATGGTGTCTCAAGAAATAGTTCCCATTGCATATAATCATAACGAGACATGATAGACGTCGGTAGAGTTTACTGTGCATGGTTTTGCTAACTGATGCAATAATCCAGTTCTTAATGACATTTAACATCGAATAGACTGACGCAGAAAATGCCTCTGAGTTGTTTTGCTCTTCTAGTGACGCTGTATAAATTACAATAACTGACATGAATCGACTAAGCTTACTCGAAACTGACTGTACTGGCCGGTGTGCTTTCTAAAAACCGAGACCTATCCTAATCAAAAACCTACATTTCTGATAAAAAAAAAGGTTGAGCATTTCTAACAATTGTGTCGTTGACGGTAGGTTTGGAGCTTCTATCTTTTCATTGCGAGCCATAATATTCAACGGGGCGTGTAATGAAAAATCCAGTAGAATCCAGCCATCTGTGTGCGGCAGGGCATTGCACAGACCCTTAGTCGAACAGAGAGACGTTATGCACATCATATAAATGTTTCGTGTAGATCATATTTATTCTTAACGTGGTTGCCTATTCCTACATCAAGTTGAGGAACATATCTGCTGCATAAGTGTTTCAGATTTAGTCTTAACTATCACAAAAGAGAAAAACAAGACTGCTAAGTAACAAGACAACAGCAAAGTGGTGCATAGACACAACCTTCATACTGTCTGAGCCATCAGTACATTGGAACAGTTGATACCAACAGCATTTCGGCCCAGTGCCTAAAGTACTCAGAAGTGTGTCGATTGCACACTCTTCATTAAACTGTCAAACTCTACTTGAACTGATAAGTAAAATTGCAGGTATTAGAATGAAATAGTATGTAGTTGACTTGAGCTGATCTCTCAGAAAACTCATGCTACACATTACGCACTCCAGACCATCAACCGCACAATCGACTATGTCAACTGTACGCTCTGTGTCAGAAAACGTACTTCTTGGCCTGCATGGTTCTTAAAGGCATCCAAACACTACAGAGTAATGTAAAATTAGTAAATACCCGTTAATCCACATATCTACGTCAGTGCTGGCGTATAGGAATACTTCTGGGCCTACGCGAGGTTAAGGAATAATATTCGTGTAACAACACAAATCCTTAATATACATGTAAGCCTACAGTTAAGGTTAACCTGAATGAAAGTCGACAGTCAGAAATGAATAGACGCATAAATTATCAAAACATATGTATCTACCGTAGATACATTCAATCATATAGGCTATCGTAAACTTCCAGAAGCCCTTATTTGTATTGGCCATTAATCAATAATCATTAATTCATTAATCAAATATACAACAACTCAAGGTTCCCCTATGCAAGTAGACACGCGTAAGCACAAATAAACGAGATTAATCTAGCAAATTGAATCCGACAGTGATATATGAGCTAAGCATAATAATGAAACCAGAATTACATAAAAAGAAAGCCTATATTTTTATACGAACACATATTAGCCTGTACGAACTACACTACACAGACATAGGCCTATATATGGGCCTATATATATATACACACATCTATGTAGGCCTACCATTATATTAACGCCTGCATCTTTTATAGAAATAATTGTGTGCATACTTAGGTAAAATGATTAGCACAGATGGGAAGCAGTTTCCAGGAAAGCCATTCTTCATCTGGCTCTCAACAACTTCCTCTGCCTCTAAAGACGACGCAAGAATTAAGCCTTCACTAACGCGTTATCCCATCCATTATACACAGACAGACAGGCAGACAGGCAGGCGGACAGGAAGACAGACAGACAGACAGACAGGCAAACAGTGAAGAAATATGGCTTGGCAGGAACAGGCCGAGAGGCAGGCAAACAGATAAACAACCAGGCAAGCAGTAACACAGCCAGTGAGTCTTGAAGAAAACAAAATGACAAGCATTGAGGCTTGAAGAAAAGACGAGGACAGGCAGTTAAACAGGTAGTGAGGTTTGAAGAAAACAAGATGGCAGGCCGTGAAACAGGCATTGAAGCGTTGAAGAAAAGACGAGGTAGGTAGCGAACGATGAAAGCAGAAAGACACGAGGCAGGCCGAAGCAAACAGATAAACAGATAGGCCAACAGACAGTCAACGAGGCAGATATACAGGCAGGCAGATAGGCATGCAGAAGGCAAGCAGGCAAGGAAGGGACTAACCAATGAAGCCAAGTTGCAACGGCGCCGCTGCCGCAGAAGCTGAGCTCAACGTGAGAGACCGACCGAAGCGCCGTCTGAAACTGGAACTGCAGCGCACGCGTTGTAATGGCTTTGCAATTTAACGTCGACCGGATAATTAACTGGACAGTTACGGTTGTTATTGTGTCCCTCTGGCTTTTCGATCACTCGCTTTAACAGCAGACGAAACGAAATTCCATCGTCCGTTTATTTACTCGCGAAAATGGGTTGCGAAATATCGGCTCGCTCACTCTTCTGCTGTTGCTATCGTGATCAATAAAGACTCGGAGATACTGCCAGCCAATCTTCACCTGATCAGCAGACCAACTACCTCTACGCCCGACTTTAAATACCATGGGCTCCAATGTTAAACAGGTGCCGTCATCACTGACGTCATCTATGTATGTATGTATGTATGTATGTATGTATGTATGTATGTATGTATGTATGTATGTATGTATGTATGTATGTATGTATGTATGTATGTATGTATGTATGTATGTATGTATGTATGTATGTATGTATGTATGTATGTATGTATGTATGTGTGTATGCATGTATTGTATGTATGTATGTATGTATCTATGTATCTATGTATCTATGTATATATGTATGTGTTTCTGTTTCTGTTAATAATCGTTATCAACAATCTAGCCTGATCGTAGTTGGCTTCTTGTCTAAATGATTCATCTGGTCTGTTCTTATCGACTGCAACCTAACCAAAGAAATCTAAACTCATGCGAAAACCTTTCGCAAATGTGGTGATACACAAGACAACAAAATCGATGATCGCTATAAGTTACAATTGTAGGACAGGTCAACTTCTGGAATAGTCAGGTCGGCAACATCCTTTAGGTTTTTACACGCATCAGTAGCAACAATAAAGTTTTTGTCATATCGTATTTACCATCTGATTAAGCTGACAAGGAAATGAAGATTCTTTAAGACGGATGTCATGTCACCTGCTACTCCAAATAATGCAGCTGAGGCATCATTGTTTTTGTGTAACCCTATCTTTTGTTTTTCTGCAGATACAATTACTGAAATGGCACTCCACCTGTTTATTCCTCCGCCTGTTCGTCCCTGCGTTCATAGTTTTGAAAACACTAAACGTGATAAGAAACAGACGAGCGATCTGTTGGTAAAGTGATCAGATGTGAGTAGGCAAAAACTGAAAGGTGACTCGGTGGCAGAACTGACGAACTCCCACAGCCAAGCAACTCAAGTGGCTCTACAGCAATACTAGAAACGCCGTGTCCGTCTCTTCTCCCCTCTGACTCACGCTGTCGTTTTCTCTCTAAATCCTCTTCTGTCTGTCAGGCTGTCCATTTTCTTTCTTTCTTTGTTTTCTGTCTGTCTACATTCTTTCTGTCTTTGTTTTTGCTGTCTGTCTATTTTCTTTTTTTCTTTGGTTCTTTCTGACTCAGATCAATCTCCTTGTCTCTGTGTGTCTCTCTCTTTCTTTATATTCCTCTTTTAATGTTCTGTTTCCTGCTGCCAGTTCACATTCTTTCTGTGTTCCTGTCTCTCTGTCTCTCTGTCTCTCTGTCTTTCTGTCTTTCTGTCTCTGTCTTTGTCTCTGTCTTTGTCTCTGTCTCTGTCTCTTTCTCTCTGCTTTTCTCCCTTAATCGTCATCTGATTTTGCATCTAACTATCTGTGTTTCATCTTTCGTATACAACTCGGTGTGCTTCTATAGGCCAAAGAATCCTTCTGATTGTGTACAGAGTAAATTTAAGATTTCTAGTGGTTTAAAACGCTGGCATTTACGGTGGCAGAGAAACCGTTCGTTAGAATGATCAACGTCGTCACAGAACAGAAGAAGGTTTTTCTAACGTTTAAGCTTCTATTGAACTGAATTTATGGCGAGTGTTTGTACAGAGGCTTTCGCCCGATGTTGCCATGGAAATTGCAGCCGTGAAGACAGATGTAGGTCCGACGAAGCCAAGGACTGAATTCCTTCTAATACGCTCCTTTACAGGAAAGCATTTCCTGGAGTTAGTCTGCTTCGCAAAGGCCCGTCTTGATTTTCATGCGCATTAAACGACAAAGGAGTGACCGATTCCAATCCGATTCCTAGACCGCCTCCAAGTACGCCACTGCTGCTGCTGGACAATTTATCAGCGGCCACACAGTATAAGGACGACTCCAGTAAATTCCCGGCTGCTCCGTTTCCCCGCAGATGTCGCCCAGCTATTTGCATGCCAACGAACTCCGGCAGACAGAGTGGACGCCGCCTAACGGTTAATTTGGAAAACGATGTTTTCGAGCGGGCGCCGGTTCGATCTCATCTCCCCTGGGTCGACAGACAATTTTCTCCAATTAGGGCACAAACTCACTGGACCGGGTTCAATGTTGCAGCGCAAATAGACCGACTCCATTTATCAATTCTAGCGCAAGCTAATTGTGATATTCGATGAACGTATAGTGTTGCCGAACATTTTGTGATGCTTTATACTGGCGCAGTACAAATGCCAACGTATTAAAAGTTTCCCAGCTTAGAGGTAGGGCCTACAACGCTGCTGAATGGATGATACTCAATAATTAATTAAATGATTAAATCAACTACACATCTATTTATAGATTAATTACGAATAGGCATTTTGCAGGCATGTGTACGGATATGCATATTTAAAAGACACGCGTAAGCATTAAAAAGGTTCTTTGATCCGTGACTAGAATTCAACGAAGCTTACAGAAGCAAAACTGACCACAGGCAAAGTTTGTGTTTCTGCTCAAAGAATAAGAGCTGTTGCTGTGTTTGGCAGAGGATGCGAACTGAGAGTACAGCTGTTTTATAGTATAACGACTTTCTGCAGTTGCACGCGAGGAACTGACATAACATGGTCGACCTAAATGGACGGACAGAAGTGGAAACGCTCAGCAAACGCTCAACGTCACACTCGTTTCTTCTCGTAATCGTGAACTTCTTTAGCGCCCACATTTTTGTGAAACCGCCTTAGTTAGGCCTACAGGTGCTCAAGACATAATTATGGACATTGAAGATTGGTTCACATTCGTTTCCCAGTCGAAATCTAAAAATCGAACAGGTATACAGACGAAAACGGTGGTGACTTTGGAGCAAAAGCTACGAAGAAGATTAAGAATAGAGGAAGAATTTTATGAAAAATTATCTTCAGTTTCTGCTGAAAGGCGTGACATGAAAACAAGTTTTCAGACACAGGACTTTCATCATCAACAGATAATGAGAAAGATTATGTTGCAATGAAGAAAGTGAGTGCGGTCATCTTCTTATATTATTTTAATGGATTTCCTTACACTCACAAGATACTATTAATAGTTACCTTTGACACTATAATGACCCTACTCCCGATGGGTAGCAGAGTTTCCTATTATTGCGCCATCGTCACGCACGTAATATTGTATAAATCTAGTTGTCTCGTGTCGCATTAGTTCTGCACTTAGATGTTAGGAAGAATCCAGGTATACGATTTGCTGGCGTGTGACAATATTTGCAAAACGAATCTTTGGTCTCTTGTTCATCCATGCGTGACGACAACCTCGTGATTGGCCAGCAGGTGCACGTTCATTTGCGCGCCAAAACCAAACCAGTTTAAATTACAATCTGGCTGACTGTTGCAACACCGTCGCAATGCTTATGTTGCATGCACAGAAACAATTAACCGACGTCGAAAACTCTAAGCAACTGCTGCACAGCATGCAGGTATTATAGCTGGTCAATCATTCAGTATTCGTTTATTCCAAAGATACAGATTGACAAAGACGCAACTTTTAACATGTAAAAGTCTCTACCTGACGCGCCAGGGTACAACAAGCACGGGAAGCAGCAATCAATCAACCACCTGTACTCTATACTTTTAGGAGAATTGAATCATAAATTGATTCATTAATATTATGGCTAGTGCACTAATTGTGATTCTTAAAAGATGCTACGCAAATAGCCAGATGATACATACATACAACATACATACATACAACAAACATACATACATACGACATACATACATATAGACTTGCATGCATTCACGCATGTTAAGGCGTGTACGTGCATGTAGGCCTATGTGCGTGCATACATACAATGGAATCAATTCTTTTTTTATACTAAAGAACAGTTCTTATATCCTCGGAATTTTCCTGATTGCCAGTAAAAGCCAAATGAATTCTGGTAAAATGACTGGGTTTATTTTTACAAAACGCTTCGTGTTTGCGTGCTTAATAACTCAGACGTCTGAGTTATCAAGCACGCAAACACTAGATATTACTTTACGATTGTAAACCTGACCACTATTACCAAATTGGATGCGACAGTTATCTCTAGCAAGAAATGATTTCGATGAAGATCGGATCTGACTTTATAGCCATCGTCAATATCCTTATAATGGCTTTATTATGTGCATCACGTCATTTTCAATCGTTCTTGTATTAAATCTCTCCATCTACGCCGGTCCTTAAGGCGTTTTCTGATGGGCTGAGCGATGCTTCGCTGAAGAACAACTCTGACAACAGCAATGCAACAGTCGGACAACCATTCCTTACGGGTTACACGGCTTGACTTTCAGCTATGAATTTCACGTGACGCATCAGGATTCTAAACCAGGACGCAGAAGTGAAAGCAAATAGGGGCCTATATTTAACAATCTGTAATATCGGAAAATGTATTTCTTTTGTCTGGGCATTTACGTAGGCCTACGACATGTTAGGAACCTCCCGAAAGTGGTTTACGTTTACAAATGCGTGTTGGAAAAATTCATTTAATCATAAATTTTCTGATTAATTATCAACATTATCAACATTATCATCATAATCATCACCATCATCATCATCATCATCATCATCATCATCATCATCCTCATAATCATTATCATCTTAATCATTATCATCACCATCATCATCACCACCATCATCATCACCATCGTCATTATAATCATTATCGCCATCGTCATCACTACCACCACCATGACCACCACCACCATCATCATCATCATAATCACTATCATTCTTATCATAGTCGTGATTATAACAATCATCATCATCATCATCATCATCACCACCACCACCCTACCACCATCATCATCATAATCACTATCAATCTCATCATAGTCGTAATCATAACAATCACCATCATCATCATAATCGTCATCACCATCATCACCACAACCATCATCACCATCATTGGCATAATCATTATCATCATCATCACTGCCACCACCAACAACACCATAATCATCATCATCATCATCATCATAATCACTATCATTTTCATCATGGTCGTAATCATAGCAATCATCATCATCATCATTGTCATCCTTTTATTCGGTTGTAACTTTACAATCTCTCCTCTTGTATAACTAGTGACAAAGTCAGCTTGTGCTGACGGCGGGGCCATGCATTCGCGACTCATAAGCAAGAGTGAGAGAGAAGAGAGACAGAGAGACAGAGACAGAGACAGACAGAGACGGAGACAGAGAAAGAGAGAGAGACTATCTGAAAATCCTACGAGAATAAGTACATGTATATAAGCCGATGTCTGCCACGCGAACAGTTCAGCCAGTTTGAAAGGTCTTGAACTCAGCGAAGCGTTGAGTCTTTGTGGTGAACATCTGTCCCTGGATGGATAGATGACTTAGGTCCGATCAGAATAAACAATGTTGTTGTCTTCATTTAAGTCTTTACAGTGCGCAACTTCAAATCATCTTAAGCTGACGATAACTCCTGATTTCTACATTTTTAGAGGCGCTGTATAAATCTATGATCACATTACTGTGATTGCATTAGCGTCAAACGAAGAGCAACATAACTTAAAACTTCATACAGACAATGCGCTTTTGCGATGTAATGTAATGTTGCGTTGTGCCGTGCAGAGCATCACATTACCTAGCGATGTAATTCTATGTGTAATTGCTATGCATGCCTAGTATCATGTTATGTTACATTTATATTGCGATGTGCGCACATTATGTCGTATGTGCTATGCTAAGCTACGATATGCAGTTACAGGTTACAACATGCGTGCAATAATATTTTATTCTGTTTTATATTGTTATGTCATGCTATGGGATTTTCTGCTATTTATATTATGTTACTTCTGTTACGTTTTATTTGGTTATGTTCTTTTTTAATGTTATGCTATGTTGTGCTGTATTATGCTATCTTATGTTATGTTATCTTATCTTATGCTGTAACATAAGAATTTTGTAAGATCGCTATAGGCCTACCAATGAGCTCCGCAACGGGTGAGACTTGACAGTCACAAAATAATCGGGCAAGTTGTTGATGTTGCGTTGGTGACACGATAACCTTGTTGCCATCTTCCATCCTTCCTTTTTTCTTCCTTTCTTCCTTCCTTCCTTCTCTTTTTTCATTCTTCCTTTCATTCATTCTTTCTTCCTTACTTTATTTAGCTCCCATTCTTGTTCAGTCCTTATAAACGAAAATATGTACTACTTAAAAAGTCGCAAACGAACTGTTTCTCAAGCGTTTCATATATTAATTCATAATGTAATTGCTCTGTTAGTCATAATTGCGATTGAATATAGATGCATGAGAGAGAATATTAAAAACTTAACTTATAATGCGCTCGTAAGGGACAAACATTTACTAAGCGATCCGACAGCTTCGCTCTATTCTGGATTCAGTATTGGTGAAAACACTGAATCAATGAGGAGACTCGACTGCTGCTACTCTATACTTCATGGTCTTCATGACTGCGCACTGCTACCTCTAACTAGTATGATGCTCGAGGCTGAAAGAGTGTGCGTTGGACTCTCGTACAGAAACCATTTCACACCTGCTATTCATTTTCTACACACTGACTTCCTGTGAGTGTATCCTCCTCAAAGCATGTGAAAATCATTTGCCATCCTACTTATCTTCCATAATTAAATATACTAGCTTTCTTAAAAACCTGTTATTCCTTCGATCAACATCTGCTGGGAACTATATTGCTTCTTGTACATGTCCTGCCTTTGGCCGGCGTTCATTCACGGTTGATGGTCCCGCCATTTGGAACTCTCTCCTCATGTTCGCAAGTCTCTTACCGAGACTGTCTCTTGCTCTAAACTGACAACTTGCCTTTTCCAGTTGGAAAACCGTTTCAATGTTTGTCTGGCTTTAAGTACGCATCAATACAAATTAAAATTATATTTTTATTGTAATTTTAAGCAGATAACTTACAATTTCAAATAAACACGACAAAGATGCAAAGTTTCTAAACCTTAAAGACTTTCGCAAAGTAATTTTTAAAATGTGCCATTACAATAGAAACTCTACGATTGTAATCATATGTCTCCTATAAACATAGTGGTTGATTCTTACAGATGCACGAATTCTAGAAAGGATAGGCTACAGTCAGTGGAATGGAGGACTTTTTCTTGTATCTGTGACTACAGGGCGTTGATTGAACTATTGTTCATCTGCTTGGTCAATTAGTTCTGCTACCTCGCAAAGCGTTCTTGCAATCTCTGGATGACGACTTGCCAGGCGTGTCAGCCATTGTCCGAAGTCATGCATATCGTCATCGTTGCTATCTTCACACGTCGTCCTGTTCTTCGGACTGGTTTGTTCGGCAGTCCTTCTGTCTTCGTCACATTTGATGCCACTCTCATCGCTTAGGACTCGGGTGCATCCTTGTGACCGCGGCGAAGCGTCATCATGATGGCCATTCATGCAACACGGCTCTTGCGTTTCGAGGTCTGTAGCCTGTGAAGCTGAAGGACCGGGCTGAACGACAGGATCATGCCCCGAACCTAAGCCGCTTGTCCCACTGGATCGGTCAGACGCCGAGGTTCTGGTCAGTTTGGATATCAAGAGCTTCACTATCTCCACGACGACAGGACTGTTGAGGTCGATATCGGTGTTCTCTATTAGGTAGAGGATCGCCTGGAGACCGCAATCGTGGTAACCCAGCAGTTCTGCAAACGAATGAGACATGTCTGCAAAACGCAAAACAATCATTTAAAAGAAACTCGCAAGAGGTTATCTAATGCGATTTCAATTGCCAAACACACAAAGGATCTTTGATTTAAAAGCGAGCAAATTCTTAACATGAAACATTGAAGTCGGTTTTTGTTTGGTCTTAAAACAAACAAAGCGTTTTTTATTTTTTTTATTGAAAATTAAAATCAGGTCTTAACTGTAACCTTATATCCGTCAAGAGAACCTTAAGGGTCTCGAATTCCTTATCAAGATTCACAGGGTAGAGCTGCACGACTACGTTGGATAGTTTCATTAAACAAATGAAGGCGCTACTAAAATGTCCAGGTGCAATATATGACACTGCATTTAATTACATTATATCATATTGCTTGCAACGAAAATGGTTTGGGTAAAGCCATTTGGACCTATGACTATAGTAAGTCTAAGTGGTATGAGTATGAATAGGTAAAGGGTGTGGTAGGCCTAATCGCTAATTTATTACGCGCTTATCGACTCAAGACTTTAGAGGTTATGCCCCCTGTGAAGCTGTGGTGAAGAATTTTGAGCTGTAGTATAAACAAGACATAAACCCTTGCGAGTTGCATACATTGACAACAAATTTGGATGTGGCACCGGGATTCGATAATTGGACGCTGTGGTGAAAGACCAGCGCGTTACCACGAGACGGCTGTTTGCGTCACACACCATCGACGAATGCATAGCAACAAATGCGAACCTTTGTTGAAACCCTCCATACGTTCCTCCTTTGTTGAGTGGCTCTGAATCATTGAACTGGAAAGTTAAGATGAGTTAAGTTGGGTAATTGCCCGATCTTAGCGGGGACGTTTCGATAGACAAACTATGTTGTAGATTCTCGAGCATCATATTTAAGAGAAGCCAATAGATCTATTGGCGTTCGCAATATATTCTGGTTTCTTTTGAAGAGAATGCACTTAAAATGTCAAGAGCCAGACTGTATTCACATTCGCTAACTCTTGCGAAGGAGTTTTTACATGAAGGTTCTTTTCCTTGGACGCTGATGGCGGTATACGATTCTAATTCAAATAAAAGAGCCTACATGAATCTTCTGGCCTTAACTGGGTCCAAGCTTTTCATGTAACACTGCACATTTTAATAATGAAGGACATGAGTCTGCCAAAATTAACAGTGTTCAAGAATCGATATGAATTTGTAACCAACGGGAGGAAACGATTGGCGCGGACTGGAGAGGAATTAATAGACAAATGCGACTCCCATAGACACAGTCTGAAGCTATGAGAATGAAGTTTCTCCATCCTCTTCGTAAACTGTATCTCAAACGAACAGCGCACATTTCTTTACACGGTAGCTTAAGTCACAAGAATAGACAAATAATATGGATAACAGCACCATAGTTGGCTTAAGCAGTACCGATATTCCCGATATAGAAAAGACATCAGTTCAAACGCGCAGGTTGCATAGCCATCCACTTAAGACTTCATTAAAATCATCTTAGTAATCTAGTATTAAGCCAAAGCAAAGAGCATTTTTTTACTTGGTCAAAAGAGACGTGCGGCGTAGGGGACGATCGCTTTGCGCACAGTCAACGGAAGAAGCAGCTTACCTGGACGGCCGACTGCAGTAGACACGCGTCTCCGTCGTAGTAAAGCAAGGCTCGCTTATAGTAAGTCACGACCCACAACCATTTACTAATAATAATCGACGCTCGAATGCAAACTTGCGTGACCCGTTCTAAAATAAGACGTCATGGCCTAGCTTATCTAGCGTTGCGTCTGTACATCTGTCTATACATCTGTCTCTCACTCTTCCTATGTCTACCTCTCTGCCTTGGTTCCTCCGTTCCTCCCTCCTCCCTCTCTCACGGGCGCATCGTGGGTGCCTGGGACGGCAGGCGTCATCCGTCTTGTCGGCCTCGACCTGTGAAGCGTCGGACGCAGTGTAAGCGTTGTTGTCTGATTGGTCGCCGCCGTAACAAAGACCAACAAGAGTCACTACGAGTGAGATAATGGTGACGATGACGACGATGGAGGTTGGGGTTTTTGATGATGATGATGATGACGATGATGATGATGATGATGATGATGATGATGATGATGAAGTATATGGTCTCCCTGTATATGCACACTGCTTCCTATAACTAGAGAAATGCATCAGGCTGCAAGACTATGTCTTGAATTCTCTTACCAAGACCATATCACGCCTGCTCTTCGCTCTCTACACTGGCTTCCTCTCTGTGAGCATATCCGCTTCAAGCTAGCACTCCTCATGTACGAAGCACGAGCAAATCGTCTGCCATCAATCCTATTTATGGGTCGTCCATTAATGACGTCAACAAATTTTAGGCAATTTTGAACCCCTCACTCCCTTTTGTCAACAACTCTCAAACATTCAAGGACCCACTAATAAAATTATGTCAAAACATATTTACCCTCACATCCTAAGTCAATTTAAATCCAGCGTTCTATTTAATTTATCAGAAGACATTCACATTCTCTAACCGTGTCGAAATTGGTAACACCCGTCGCTAAGTTTGTTTAATTGACTGGCAGTAAAACGATGAAAATTCCAAGAACAGGGGTCGGCTGCGGCCATAATATAGTGTGCATCGTGATGGGACACCTGAGACCTCAAGGTAAGAACTATTACGTTCGAGCCCGCGTGCCTAGTCAATTGAAGACGTGTGGCTTTCATTGAAAGCGGCACTTGGCACTCTGCCAAGCTACGCATGCCACTTAGTTGGGTAACGATACGTACATGCATGAAAGAGACTGCTTAAATCAACTGGCTTGTCCAATTCAGTCTGATTAAAAAGATTTCGGTGCATTTTTGATCTAACCGAAGTTCACAATCCAGTGCATCAAACGTAAAGTCTGTCCTTCGAAAGATTAGGCCTATGCCCACAGTATAAATAATTACACAGTACGTCGACTCGCATCGCTAACTGTTGACAAATTTTTGGGGTGACGCCATTTTGAAACTGAGCTTTTGAATTATAGATTTAAGCTGAAATTAACGTTAAAAATAATATTGATAATTCTTATGAAGTCCTCGATGTTGTTGTAACCTTTAAAAAATATTTGATGTGATGGATTCCGGTGTATCGGCGTGTAGACCTCTATTTTGTTGTAGGCTAACGTTTAAAAATATTTGATGGGATGGGTTCCGGTGTATCGACGTGAAAAAGCTCATATTCAAAATGGCGGTCGGTCACACATTCTGACTGCTGCATCGGCCGGCAGTCGACGTACTGTGTAATTATTTATACTGTGCTATGCCTATGAAAACGCCACTTTCAAGCCACAATTCGAGGAGAACAATTGCCATCTCTATCTATATCTGTCTGTCTGTCTGTGTCTTTTTTTTCTCTCTATCTCTTTCTCTCTCTCTTTCTCTCTCTCAAATCTAGAGATTTTCATCCACCTATGGCTCGTCTGACTCAGCGATGTGTCCTCCAAATGAAATTCTTCTGACAAAGATTACAGGAAATTGGCGTCTGACTTCCATTATCTTCATGTATTATCTTTGTAAATGATCCAGCCGAGTCCTTAGCGGATTTGTTTGACTCTTTTCTGATTCATTGACCTGCTGCACCTATGTTGTGCACAGTTACAGTTAGATTGTATCTGTTCTGACACTTTATTTACGCTGGTGCTGAAACTGCTGGTATGTCAAAGAGAGTCTAAATCAAAACAAATAAGGGAAAATAATTTTGTTAGCATGTTGGGTGTGGTAGAACTAAAATCATAGCTATTTCGGTTAAAGTCCTTTAGCTTTAGCGCTTTTTTAATTTCTTTGTCTAAAGACCACCTTTAGTCCCTTTATTACGCAGTATTACCATTACTCAGAAGATCATATATTAGCTTTTATCTGGTCATACTTTGAAGTGGGACTGTTTTTGCCAAACGAACTTTTTTACTGGACCTAGATTTTGGAATTCCCTTCCGTCAACTGTGTCATTTCGCTCTCTACTTAAGACTTATGTCACTGTTTCAAATTGCTCATCCACCATAAGTAGTCTCTCCGTCTTGGCCGACCGATGTGGATGTTAACCTGATTGCACCTTTGCTTTGGAGTATGCATCGAGTCACGACTGATACCTGTTTGCATCAAGCAAGCGGTCGACTGCAAGAAAAAGCTGTTGGATTGTTGGATGGCTAATTAGCTTGTCTTTCTGCCGAAGTAATTATTCAGTAGCCACTATAAAAGTTGTTGCGTTAGAACGACGTTTGAAGTTCGATCTAAACTTCCAAAGAGCTGCCTTCGCTGCGCCAAGTCAGTGGTTAAATTGAGCCGGATCTTCCGGATCTAAGTTCCGGTACCTCTGATTTGAGATCCGCCACCTGAACTATGAGATCCGCCACTCGAATTATGAGATCGGCCACCTAAAAAAGGTGACCTGACCCATCACCTCAACAGGGAGATCCATCACCGAAACTCAGATAAGCATTCGTCAGCCTCGCAGTGCGTTTCAATATTCACTAGCATCATAGAAAACTAAGTAGAGCCTACGTGTTTACTTAATCATCCGCTGTTTTATAATCGCTGCCGGCGGGTAAAAGCCCAAGGCTGTGGCAACAGAAGTAGATCACATCCGTGAGATAACACAATACTTTGCTTCATTAATGACTCGTTTGCGGAATCTCGGAAGGCGTAGCTGTAATCGTTTGAAAATCTGAAACAACACGTCTTTTGTTTAGTTATAGTTATCGCGCCTTGGCCTTCAACTATAGGCCTAACTAAACAAAAGACGTGTTTGGGTTTGGCCGAATCATGATCCAGAAATCGATTTCGTCGGATTTTGCCCTATACCGATTAATCGGAATCGTAGTATCCCTGGATTACCTATACAAATAACCAAAAATAATTTCTTTTTTCATTATTACAAAAATAGTAACCTGTTTCAGCGACCTCCTGCAGTAAGTAATCTTTATCATTGAAAATTCGTGTTAAATAATAAAACTACGAGTCGACGCATAGAAAATGGAGGACATTCAGTCTTTTTTTTCTTAAGCTACGAGGTTTAAATTGTAATTTAGTGCTTAGAACCAAATAAAAATAATTATTGCCGTTTAAGCAGGCCAAATATCGGAAATCGGAAATCGGCAATAATGCCAATCGGCCAAACCCTACTGCAGATAACGTCGAATGTGTCTAGAACGACCAGATATAGGTTATAACCTCCGTTACCGGCCTCACTCGTTTGTTTTGCCTCATAAAGACACAAAGAACTTCCTACACAGAATGCTGTTCAAAGGCATTTATTAACTGTCTTTTCTTAATGGAACATAGCAAGCAGCGAAGCTGGGCTGCATGTGAACGATTAGATAAGTCTTATCATATGCTAACTTAATCCATCCTGTCAAAATAGATATTATGAGAGACCCGTAACTTCTATTCGATATAACAGTTGCTACTCATGAATCGCTTGTAAATTGTTGTGTTCTGATAGCAGTATTTTATTTTGAATAAACGAATATACAATACATACAATACAATACAAAAGAAAAGTTGGACAGCGTGCAAAGAAAGCTGAAAGATCTATTTGCAAGCAAAAAGTCCAGCAACAGATGAGTTTTGCGTTTTATTGTCATTTGTTATGGCATTAGCAAGAACAAGGTGACTGGGGCTCTAACCGAAACTCTGAAACCCAATTCTGTGATTAACTGATGAGCTTGATGAACTGCGACCAAGTGCATGAAATCCCGAACTAGTGGTAAAATTTTCTGGATATTAGCCTATAATCATTCGGAAAATATTCCGAAAAGTTATATCTGCGCTATTAATTTTGTTTTCGGTAATTGCTTCGGGGTTCTCGTAAAAAGTCAAAAGCACAAAGAAAGAGACACAAACCAGTTCTATCAAGCTTTGGCTGATTATATTTCTGCACGACTTATGTCAGAGTTTGAGAAGCCCACAATTGAATGCGTTAGCATTGTGTTGACCACTTCTTGGCCTTCAACTGTTTCAAGAGAATATGGGGAAAATGAACTGAGGCTGGCATGCAGTAAATTTTTGGTTTTATATACTAATGACTTAAAGCAGAAATATAGAGACTTAGGCTAGAAGATGTGAAAGGAGCTGGGGTATCAGAAAGGAACTTTACAAGACTTATCGGTGCTATCCACACACTGCCTCTGTTAGCCCTGCTAAATGTGAACGTGGATTTAGCCAAATGAACTTAATTTGCACACCTTTAAGGTCTTGTATAAGCGTATAACATATTCTCCTCTTCTTTTCATTTCCATTGTATAAGTGTATAACATATTCCCCTCTTCTTTTCATTTCCATTGTTGGGCCGCCTTTGCATGAGTGGCATCCACTACTGTACGTGCAGTCATGGATAAAGGGTCGTCAGGCAGCAACAGTAACTTTAGATGAACTAGTTGCATCTAGCAATACATCCACCGCCTTCATCTAACCTTACATAATCAAGTTCATCTAACTTTGCACTGGCTATCTTCGTCGTCTAATTTTTAAATGGGGCGCATTAACATTATCCACCTTCGTCTAATTTTTAAACGGAGTGCATTAACATTATCCACCTTCATCTAATTTTTAAATGGAGTGCATTAACATTATCCACCTTTATCTAATTTTTAAATGGGGTGCATTAACATTATCCACCTTCCTCCAACACTGCATTAACTATCTTTACCTAATTTTACAGTAAATATAAAAGCTTGCGTTCCCAGTTGTTCGTTTAATTCATGATGGTAAAACTGCGGGCTTTCAAAATTGATCGGTAGGGCCTAGGTCGACGTTTACCAAGCGAAGCGGCGCCGCAGAACAGGCGCCAAGCCTTCACCTGTTCAGCCATTGTTAGGCGACCGAGGAGCAGGTGCACGAGACATGCACGCTTCAGAAGGGTGACTGGATTTATGCGACTTCTCTCCGGGTCACATCAACGTCCAGTGCGCGCCGTCGTCGTCGACTCACAAAGACCCTCACAACAAAAGCCAGCAAAGATGATGTCAGCGTAGATCACACGCCGCACGGACGCAAGCGGACAGGCGGACTCACCGACGCGCATAGGCAGGCATACGCTCGCGCAACCATGTCTCTACAGCGAAGACGCGATTCATTTCACGCAACAATGGATGAACCGATGGAGATTTTGAAAGCTATAGCCACTGACCACGTGTTTAGGACCTGGATTGGCTTGACAGCAACGGTGTATTTATAGAAGCAGTCTGGACTATTCGCTTCAGTGGCTGAAGAGGCAGGCCTTACAGAAACGATGCTGGTGACGGGTGGTGAACCGCCCAGAAGCGGAATTCTCTTGATCAGCAATCTATAGGCGTTTTGTATTGCACACAATCCTAAGCATCAAACTGTCAGGCAACTGCTCTAGAATGACAAACTGATCCAGACTAATAAGTTATGTTACGTGTAAACACCATAAACAATTTCAAAATATTACGCCTATTCTGACTTGTAGATTTAGAAAAGTCGTCTGGAATAGATTTCTTAAGAAGCGTATTACATAGATAATTAACTTACTCTGTTTTGTAATATTATTTTTAATCAACGGTCGCAAAAGGAGCTACATGAATGAAGAGGCACACGTGACTGCTGCTACAAGGCTTCAAAGTCTGTGTTGAAGTTACGTCAGTTTGTTAGCATCTCTTGGAAACTGTCGAACCATTGCAAACACATGCCATTGACCTCTTCATGTCATCAATCGTGTGTCGGCTCTGGCCTAAGTAACTTCACCATCCTACCAGTTCGTTAGGTCATCCATCTATCCATCTGTCTACCTAGGCTCTCCTTCCTGCCTTGTTCAACCGGATTTCGATAATCATGTCACTCAGTTCACTGGGCTATCGTTCGTTCTTTACTTGTTGTTTGGAAGGTTCAGTTTTCGAGTCCATCACATGTTACGCTACAGATCACATGGACCCCCGTTCCTTCATCTAACCTTATGTGTCCGTCCAAATCATCCTAGCGTAGCCTACTCATAGGGTTTGTCGGTAGAATTAGGTCTCCAAATACAGATGCAACACAGCATTTCTAATGCCCCAAAGACTCCCACAGTAGGCTACGCACAGCTTTTAACGGTCCGTTACTTTCAACTTCCATGTATCTCGCTTGCAGATGCTCGGAGAACTCTAGACAGCGTGGTTGAACAATAATCAAACTTTTATATTGTCGGCCTACGTTTTGAAGCATACAGCATGCTGTGCAAAGACTTATTCTGTATCGTGAACTTTTGAGTTGAGAAAGTGTCTTCGCTATGCTCAGCTTTGAAATTGCGAGACCTTTGATTTGTCTCTGTTCTTACAAACACCAACAAACATCATCTCTTTCACCGCGTTCTCTAACGACGAATGGTATTCTCTGACAACCGATTCAGATGACCGCATACCTCACAAAACAGAGCAACTCAGGTCCTGCAACAGTTTTCAATAAGGTCATGCTGTTGCGCACCGTTGCATCTGTCAGGCGGATGTCTGTAGACCAGCTGTAAAGTTTAATGGATATAAATTGTTTTAAGTGAATTGAGTTTTGTTTTCTAGGAAATCGACAATTCTCTTGCATTCTCATTAAGACGACAAATACGCTGCATTGTTTTCTTAAACCCTACAGGCATGGACTCGACAGGTGGACCGTAGCTCATCACGACGTCCGCTTCACGGTCTGCACGTTAGCCTAAAGGATTGCATCGGAGTTGCAGTACTCAGATTTCTCGTTCTCTTCCTATAGGATTTCGATGGCGCTTCTCCAACTAATCTAATCAAATCTAATCGACTTCAATAGCGCCGTTTTATATATGTCCAAGACATCAACCTATGGTCGCTTCAAGTGAAATCACAGTAAAAAATATGAATCGCACTAACAAATCAACCTGACTCCGACCAATGGTTGACGTATTTTCTATTATGACATAGAAATGATTAGATTATACAAGATTAGATGAGATTAGATGGGATTCGATTGGACTTCATCATCATCGCCGTCGTCGTCATTATCGGCTTGTCTATCTAGCAGCAAACGTTTCTGTAGCGCTGATAAATTTCAGAGATACATTCACGTCATCTGCCCATGGATTTTTTTTTGACTGAGCGAGTGTTCATTTGCTGCTTCCTCGACGCTCTTGGGCGCTGTAGAAATCTCGAGATTACGGCGACGATTGTGATTGAAGAACATCGTTGCAACTTTGCACAACATTGCAAACAATGGATAGTTGTGCGAATACAAGCGCCAATTGCAAATTTATTTTAATAAGCAGTCGCATTTTGTGCATCAACTATCAAAGACCAGGCCTACTAAAATCAATAATTGTGCATCACACTGAACTACTGAGCTGACGAGACAAGGAAAAGGAAACTCATCTGACTAATAGTTTTGTAGAGTTGAACGATTGTGGCTCTTCTGACGACTTACCTGATGCTTGCGGTCAAAGCTGTAGTTCAAACTGGTGACGCGATATAAAGGCAGAGCCACACGAGAATGCGTGTTCAGTTTAGACCGATAATCTGTTTTAAAAGAGACTTGCACACGCACCGTTTAGAAAAGTACAAAATGTTATGCATGTAGCCTGGTTAAGGTACGTAAGTCTAATTTTGAAACAGATCCACTACATTCGGTACACTGTGGACTTAGTACATTTAACGAATCAAATCTATACGAGGCTTCTAAACGTTAGCCTAATGTATGTGTACTGGCTGGGTCATTCATGGTTAATATCAATCCTTGTGTTGCAACCTATTATATAGCTTAAAATGATTTACTTGCCTTATTAAGATTCGAATCGTAATCAATATTCTCTTCCAACAGCATTTGCTTCACGAAAACTAAAAGCAACAGGACAAAAAGTTTCCAATTTTGTGGGCAGAGTTGACTGAGCGTGTTCATGTGTTCGCGGGATCATAGTCACGTGTGACGTATTTGTGTATTATTATTATGCATTTATTATGCGCTGCTATCTAATGACCAACCAACAAACGATGGAACTGAGCAAATGTGCGTGTTGGACTTGTTCACTGTCCAGTGACCGCCTCAGCGGTAACTTGAACCCGTGCTTTCCACGTTGCAAGACAAGCTCTCTAGCTTAGCATGTCTCACTAACATGTATGCACATATGCTTGTATTTATGAATGTATATGTGTCTGTGTGTATCTGGACATTTACGATAGCGTCTTTCAAGTTCTGCCAAGATGACAACGCTTGTTCAGTGGAATGCACAATTTATTATTCAATTTCACAGGCGATATCATCCAGCACCTTTACAAAGACGACATCCTCCAGCACCCTTATAAGGGCGAGATCATCCAGTGCCTCTTCACAGGCAACATCTTCCAGCGCCTCTTCACAGGCGACATCATTCAGTGCCTCTTCACAGGCGACATCATCCAGTGCCTCTTCACAGGCGACATCATCCAGTGTCTCTTCACAGGCGACATCATGCAGCGCCTCTTCACTGGCGATATCCTCCAGCACACCTTTACAAAGGCACCATCATCCAGCACACCTTTACAAAGGCACCATCATCCAGCACACCTTTATCAACGCGGCACCCTCCAGCACACCTTTACAAAGGCGACATCATCCAGCGCCTCTTCACAGGCGATATAATCCAGCGCCTATTCACAGGCGATATCATCCAGCGCCTCTTCAAAGGCGATATCATCCAGCACCTTTACAAAGACGACATCATCCAGCACCCTTATAAGGGCGATATCATCCAGCGCCTCTTCACAGGCGACATCATCCAGTGCCTCTTCACAGGCGACATCACCCAGTGCCTCTTCACAGGCGACATCATCCAGTGTCTCTTCACAGGCGACATCATGCAGCGCTTCTTCACTGGCTATATCCTCCAGCACACCTTTACAAAGGCACCATCATCCAGCACACCTTTACAAAGGCACCATCATCCAGCACACCTTCATCAACGCGGCACAGTCCAGCACACCTTTACAAAGGCGACATCATCCAGCGCCTCTTCACAGGCGATATCATCCAGCGCCTCTTCACAGGCGATATCATTCAGCACCTTTACAAAGACGACATCATCCAGCACCCTTATAAGGGCGATATCATCCAGCGCCTCTTCACAGGCAACATCATCCAGCGCCTCTTCACAGGCGACATCATGCAGCGCCTCTTCACAGGCGATATCCTCCAGCACACCTTTACAAAGGCACCATCATCCAGCACACCATTATCAACGCGGCACCCTCCAGCACACCTTTACAAAGGCGACATCATCCAGCGCCTCTTCACAGGCGATATCATCCAGCGCCTCTTCACAGGCGATATCATCCAGCGCCTCTTCACAGGCGATATCATTCAGCACCTTTACAAAGACGACATCATCCAGCACCCTTATAAGGGCGATATCATCCAGCGCCTCTTCACAGGCGATATCATCCAGTGCCTCTTCACAGGCGACATTATCCAGTGTCTCTTCACAGGCGACCTCATGCAGCGCCTCTTCACAGGCGATATCCTCTAGCACACCTTTACAAAGGCACCATCATCCAGCGCCTCTTCACAGGCGATATCATTCAGCACCTTTACAAAGACGACATCATCCAGCACCCTTATAAGGGCGATATCATCCAGCGCCTCTTCACAGGCGACATCATCCAGCGCCTCTTCACAGGCGACATCATGCAGCGCCTCTTCACAGGCGATATCCTCCAGCACACCTTTACAAAGGCACCATCATCCAGCACACCTTTACAAAGGCGACATCCTTCAGTACACCTCTACAAAGGCAGCATCCTCCAGCACACCTTTGCGAAGACGACATCCTCCAGCACACGGTGCACACCTTTACAAAGGCGACATCGTCCAGTACACCTCTACATCTGTCAGGCGGATGTCTGTAGACCAGCTGTAAAGTTTAATGGATATAAATTGTTTTAAGTGAATTGAGTTTTGTTTTCTAGGAAATCGACAATTCTCTTGCATTCTCATTAAGACGACAAATACGCTGCATTGTTTTCTTAAACCCTACAGGCATGGACTCGACAGGTGGACCGTAGCTCATCACGACGTCCGCTTCACGGTCTGCACGTTAGCCTAAAGGATTGCATCGGAGTTGCAGTACTCAGATTTCTCGTTCTCTTCCTATAGGATTTCGATGGCGCTTCTCCAACTAATCTAATCAAATCTAATCGACTTCAATAGCGCCGTTTTATATATGTCCAAGACATCAACCTATGGTCGCTTCAAGTGAAATCACAGTAAAAAATATGAATCGCACTAACAAATCAACCTGACTCCGACCAATGGTTGACGTATTTTCTATTATGACATAGAAATGATTAGATTATACAAGATTAGATGAGATTAGATGGGATTCGATTGGACTTCATCATCATCGCCGTCGTCGTCATTATCGGCTTGTCTATCTAGCAGCAAACGTTTCTGTAGCGCTGATAAATTTCAGAGATACATTCACGTCATCTGCCCATGGATTTTTTTTTGACTGAGCGAGTGTTCATTTGCTGCTTCCTCGACGCTCTTGGGCGCTGTAGAAATCTCGAGATTACGGCGACGATTGTGATTGAAGAACATCGTTGCAACTTTGCACAACATTGCAAACAATGGATAGTTGTGCGAATACAAGCGCCAATTGCAAATTTATTTTAATAAGCAGTCGCATTTTGTGCATCAACTATCAAAGACCAGGCCTACTAAAATCAATAATTGTGCATCACACTGAACTACTGAGCTGACGAGACAAGGAAAAGGAAACTCATCTGACTAATAGTTTTGTAGAGTTGAACGATTGTGGCTCTTCTGACGACTTACCTGATGCTTGCGGTCAAAGCTGTAGTTCAAACTGGTGACGCGATATAAAGGCAGAGCCACACGAGAATGCGTGTTCAGTTTAGACCGATAATCTGTTTTAAAAGAGACTTGCACACGCACCGTTTAGAAAAGTACAAAATGTTATGCATGTAGCCTGGTTAAGGTACGTAAGTCTAATTTTGAAACAGATCCACTACATTCGGTACACTGTGGACTTAGTACATTTAACGAATCAAATCTATACGAGGCTTCTAAACGTTAGCCTAATGTATGTGTACTGGCTGGGTCATTCATGGTTAATATCAATCCTTGTGTTGCAACCTATTATATAGCTTAAAATGATTTACTTGCCTTATTAAGATTCGAATCGTAATCAATATTCTCTTCCAACAGCATTTGCTTCACGAAAACTAAAAGCAACAGGACAAAAAGTTTCCAATTTTGTGGGCAGAGTTGACTGAGCGTGTTCATGTGTTCGCGGGATCATAGTCACGTGTGACGTATTTGTGTATTATTATTATGCATTTATTATGCGCTGCTATCTAATGACCAACCAACAAACGATGGAACTGAGCAAATGTGCGTGTTGGACTTGTTCACTGTCCAGTGACCGCCTCAGCGGTAACTTGAACCCGTGCTTTCCACGTTGCAAGACAAGCTCTCTAGCTTAGCATGTCTCACTAACATGTATGCACATATGCTTGTATTTATGAATGTATATGTGTCTGTGTGTATCTGGACATTTACGATAGCGTCTTTCAAGTTCTGCCAAGATGACAACGCTTGTTCAGTGGAATGCACAATTTATTATTCAATTTCACAGGCGATATCATCCAGCACCTTTACAAAGACGACATCCTCCAGCACCCTTATAAGGGCGAGATCATCCAGTGCCTCTTCACAGGCAACATCTTCCAGCGCCTCTTCACAGGCGACATCATTCAGTGCCTCTTCACAGGCGACATCATCCAGTGCCTCTTCACAGGCGACATCATCCAGTGTCTCTTCACAGGCGACATCATGCAGCGCCTCTTCACTGGCGATATCCTCCAGCACACCTTTACAAAGGCACCATCATCCAGCACACCTTTACAAAGGCACCATCATCCAGCACACCTTTATCAACGCGGCACCCTCCAGCACACCTTTACAAAGGCGACATCATCCAGCGCCTCTTCACAGGCGATATAATCCAGCGCCTATTCACAGGCGATATAATCCAGCGCCTATTCACAGGCGATATCATCCAGCGCCTCTTCAAAGGCGATATCATCCAGCACCTTTACAAAGACGACATCATCCAGCACCCTTATAAGGGCGATATCATCCAGCGCCTCTTCACAGGCGACATCATCCAGTGCCTCTTCACAGGCGACATCATCCAGTGCCTCTTCACAGGCGACATCATCCAGTGCCTCTTCACAGGCGACATTATCCAGTGTCTCTTCACAGGCGACATCATGCAGCGCCTCTTCACAGGCGATATCCTACAGCACACCTTTACAAAGGCGACATCCTCCAGCACACCTTTACAAAGGCTATATCATCCAGCACACCTTTACAAAGGCCATATCATCCAGCGCCTCTTCACAGGAGACATCTTCCACCGCCTTTTCAAAGGCGATATCATCCAGCGCCTCTTCACAGGCGACATCATCCAGGCGTCTTCACAGGCGACATCATCCAGCGCCTCTTCACAGGCGACATCATTCAGCACCTCTTAACAGGCGACATCATCCAGCGCCTCTTCGCAGGCGACATCATCCAGCGCCTCTTCACAGGCGATATCCCTCAGCACACCTTTACAAAGACACCATCATCCAGCACATCTTTACAAAGGCTACATACTCCAGCGCACCTTTACAAAGGCGACATCCTCCAGCACAACTTTGCAAAGGCGACATCCTCCAGCACACCGCTACAAATGCGACATTCTTCAGCACACCTTTACAAAGGCGATGTCATCCAGCGCCTCTTCACAGGCGACATCATCCAGCGGTCGGCAATGCGCCCTCATTGACCTCAACAGGGTCAGGATCATTTGACAAGAAACCGTTTTTATCAGAAACGTCAGGTTATTCCTGTTCCTGGCGAAGATGAGCTTCCGGTGGCAGCGCTGGACTTCCGTCTTCGCAGTCATCTTCCATCGGTCGAACTGGACAAGAAGAACGGAACGTATAGAGCGTCGACGTATCCACAAAAGCCTCACGAAATGGCAACGTAACCTTCGAAACATACTAATCTCTCGGGTATCAAGCACATATGCAGACAAAATTCGCAAACTATCTCAAAAAATATTTGCGATCGTCAGATTCAAATACAGGGAATGCTAGAGAGACAATGACGATGACGTCATCAACACTCAAGAGTGCGGAAACGAAATGACGTCAACAAAATAGCATCTCTCTTAAACGCTGAAAATCTCTTTTAATAGAATAATATACGTTGCAATTGTAATTGTAATCAAGAACTTATGTAGCGCTACTCAAAGTCAGAGTCGCTCCCGACCCAGATCTATATATATATACATAATTATATATATATATATATGTATATATATATATATATATATATATAGAGAGAGAGAGAGAGAGAGAGAGAGAGAGAGAGAGAGAGAGAGAGAGAGAGAGAGAGAGAGAGAGAGAGAGAGAGAGAGAGAGAGAGAGAGAGAGAGAGAGAGAGAGAGAGAGAGAGAGAGAGAGAGAGAGTTTACAACACAACTAAACCTATCTACCCATGCGTCACACATAAAAGGCCTACAAGTTTTCAAGTTTTCGTTTTCAAGGTCATTCTCTTCATCAAATGCTGCAAACTGTCTTCTAATTAGCTGGGCAAATTTACTTAAACAAATTTACTTAAACATTAATAATTAATTATTTATTTAGGGACGAGCATGGTTATAAGGTCTTCTAACAAGATTTATGTCTAACTACACAAAATTTACTCGACAACGAAGTCATCTTCTTTCACCCTTCACTCAAACGATGGGCTCGTTTCTTCCACATAATATGTAAATGTAATAATAATATCGAAATAATATTTCGATAAGAAACAATTATAGTATTTTTACTTTATTGTTTTACCTTGTCGACATTCTGTTTCTAAATTTCAATTTTCAGCTAACAAGAATCAATTTGAGCAGAAACCTTCAGAGCTATATTATTGATCGCTCAAGAAACCTTTGCGGGTTACTGTGGCAACGGATCTGACGTCATCACATGTAAAGCCTTCATCGGAAGAACCACTAGAGTCCGTTTTTAACATTTTGAGATATTCACAAAACAAACTTTGAAAGTCTAAAAGTTTTTTATTTATGAAAATATCGAAAAGAAATTTGGCAGTCACACGGATGTGTTATGTCTCTATAACATGTAAAAAGATATTGATTTTACAGGTAGGTGGCGCCACATTGTAAAGGTTTAAGTTTTGCTGCGTACTGCAATTTCTTATGTAAACTTCATTTTTTCGCCGTGCATAGATAGTATTCAATGAATAATTGCAAATTTGTTCAACAGTAACGAAATATTCATAGTAGCTGCTGCTATTAAGCTAAAATTAGTATTAAAATTAAAAGTAAAAATTTTCTGCTTTGGGTGCTTGCAATTCACGATTCATGCAAGAACCACTTAGTCCAAGGACTCTAGTTGTTTTTACATGAACACTATATTTTCTTCCCATTGTAACTCTGGACTGACGTGAGTTTTCTGAAAAACACACTTGTTTATACATTCTCTATAGCATTACCTATCACAGGACACAGTTAACTCAAAAATGTCAAAAATGGACTTTAGTGGTTCTTCCGATGAAGGCTTCATTGTGTTTGTTTCTATAGCTTGATGTCACCAGTTATTAGCCAATCATGTTATTTGATTTATATCACGTGCAACATACATCCAATCATGTTCTAGGCTGCGTTCGATCAACTGGTTGACTGCTTTGCCGCTTATTTGTGCATGATGCTATCTAATTCAGTAAGTAGGCCTATGTACGCAAAAGAGTAAGTGTCACTTATAGGAACGCTGAATATATGAAGAGCTGCGGACGAGTTGATGTACTGCCGAGGTCGTTGACTGTTTCATAAATAATTAATAAGCTGAAGAGCTGGAGAGGCCACTTCCGGCTAGGTATGGGTCATCCACTACGGACGTCCGCAACGAGGGGCGGGAGGGTCAAAGTAGTACACAATTAATGTGGATAAGGGAAACGGATTTATCTCCAATGCGGGCGTCCGCACCTAAAATTGATACTCAAAGCCAATTTCGTAAAGACTGTGCCTTAGACGCCAACTTCAGTCAGAAAACGAATTTTTATCCAAACTGCATTGGATTTAGTTCAAGTCCCTTTAATTGCTGAACGTAGCAGTATGAAATATCCACTCGGCCAAGTCGAGTCGGTAGAAAAATCTTCGACTCGATCGACTTGCAAGTCGAGTCGATCATATGTTTTGACAAGTCGAGTCGATCGTTGTTTCCTCGACTTGACTCGACTATGAAATATTTTCTTACTATTTTTGCTGCTACTTCACAAAATGACTCACATGATGTGATGACGTAATGCTTTGTAAACGCACAACTACGTGTTAACCTGATTTGAAATTCAATGCAAACTATGAGCCTCTTGGTGGTTTCTTATAGTGGAAGCTGCAGATACTTTTTTCCACAGTTTTACGGTGAAAATGGAAAGATTAAGATGCGTTAAAAATGCGCTAGTTTCAGGAACTTTCAGCTCTGTAGTCAGCATGATGTAAAAATAGTTGTTATTTTACATCGAGGTAGTCAGTAACGATGATCTCAAAACGTTCGAATGTCTGTATGTTAGGACGGGACTAAATGCTTCGACTTTGGCCAAGAGCAGTGACTCGGAAAGTGTTTAAATTCTTTCTGCATTCCGCCTCGATTTAAGCTTAATATTTTAAATTGTAAAGTTTTTGAATCTGACGGTTTTTGTTTAGTCTAAGTTTCATTTAACGACATAAAAAAGTGACAATTCATATTACCCAATCAACTGTTGTTTGAGACTTTCTTAAAGTCTCTACAGCGTGAAGTCTCAATTCGAGGAACGCTCCGCTCTACAGGTAGCAGGCGCTCTGCCTGTCATCGGCCACTGACGAAAAGAATGGTTTTCAGGCGCTTGCGGAACTGGGCAGGAGGGAGAGTGAGGAGGTCAACCCTTAGGGCCTGAGGCGAGCTGTTCCAGCTGGATGGGCTCACAACAGCAAAACTCTGAGACTGAGCTGTGGCAGTGCGTATCCGAGGGATTACCATGCAGGTGGCCACGGGTCGGCGACCGAAGGGCGACACGACCTCGTAAACTGGAACCGAAGTACAAAAGGCCCTTAGATACGGCGGAGCAGAGCCAGCAAGGCAGTTAGCATGAGGGAAAGAACCTTAACTTGGATGCGTGGGTGAATGAGAAGCCAGTGAAGGGAGTCACGAATGAAGGATGAGATATGGGCAAACTTCATTATGCCTCCTTTAAGACGGGCAGCATCATTAAGGATGGACTGAAGCTTAGATGCATTATGTACACAGTATTCCAGGACAAATATCTAATTATAAGTTGTAATTACAGCCCACTGAATTGTAATTGTTTGAAATTCCACCACTGACAAAACAAAACTGCAAAAACTATGTCCTATACCGTACCTAAACGGTTGTATAGTGATTAAGGATTCCGACAGGTTATATCAGGGTTATGAGTTTGAATGTCACCTGCTAGGGACCATAACTTTTTAATATAATGTCCGAGACATGCCAAACTCTTCATCTTGAATTACATTTTAATTGTATCTCTGAGTATCAGTCCGAAATGGAGATGATGAATGTGTCTGGGTGTGGAGTCATTAATCATGGTGCAGCCATGTGGCTGTTTATGAACCTTTGCTAGCTGAGCACCACACGTCGTGGTCACCTTAACGTAAATGCACGCAGCTGGTGTTTGTCACAATTAAATACAAATTCATTGAGTCTAGCACTTTGTTGGATTGAATTTCAAATCACAGATAGGCCTAGACACTAAACAGATCATGAAATCATAATGTTGCCAACTCGTTGAGAATTATTAGCCAAGTCGTGAAGAGAACTCTTTCCAGCCAGCACTGCAGATTTAAATATAGACCCACATCCACCGAACAATTTAACAGAAAAGCCTAGCATGAACGTAATCGAAGATGCATGCACAATACGATACAGCTTTTGTAGCAACGACTAAGAAAAAAGTCGTGCGTGAAAGAGTGTTGTGTTAAGTAAACATTAATAGCATGGACGGCGAACCCCGGGGGTCGAGGGGACAAGACCCACCACTAACAGTGGAGGGACACAGTTTACAGTCCCCGAAATTTTGAAGAAACACAAAAAAGGGTTAAAAAAACCTTCGCCAAAAAACTGTTCTCTTTTTTGACCAGATCAGTTCAAGAATGTCTTTTATCCCCCCACCTGTTAAACAAGATCACCAGTGATTAATAGTAATATACATCAACAAATGTGACAAACTGAGGTACCTGTTAAAAGATGTAAAACTCTACAATAACGTAGCTCAGGACCGATAGAAGATTCAAAGTAGAGACTTGTGCAATCGAGTCCAGAATAAGACCTTGATCCACAGGCGAAATTAATTCCCACAGCGCTGTTTTGAAAGTGCGTACGCAATTACTCTGGAACTTTAATTCCACACTTTCGATGAGATTATCATTAGGCCTGCAGGTTTCGGTCTTCTGGATCCGCCAGTAAGGCCGAGGTGTCTAATCCCGCGTGGAGGAGGAGGAGGAGGAGGAGTAGGAGAAGGAGGAGGAGGAGGAGGAGGAGGAGGAGGAGGAGACTGGGATAAAGACGCGTTAAGTCAAGGTCGTTTTCAACCGTTAAATCTATTTTACACAGAAACTGATAAATAACAAGCAATGGCTTGTAAGATGCCACAATTCTGACTCCGAAAAGCAGGTAACAGCCGACCGTTAGCACGTTACACGCTAAGAAAATAACAATACCGTGACTCGAGTAGGTAAGATTCGAGGACTGCAGAGTCAGAAGCCAAAATTGACGAGGACAAAGTCAAGGCTGAGATTAGAAAGCATGAGTCTGACTTTGAGACCGATGTAATTGTCATTGCGTTTAAGTTTACAACTAGTTCGAAAGATGGCACCAGCTATCGTAGCTTTGCCTCAACGATATGTCAACGTGAAGCTGTCTTTAGAACAGAACAGAACAGCGTGGAGTGGAATGAATTACACACTAATAAAATATTATTAATAATAGTTAGCCAACTCGATAAGTTATAACGCCGGTATATTATGCCCAAAGCATCAACCGATACCACAAAAACACCAATCTGTAGGCCTATTCAACACCACAACATTAGTCCGCTTACACAGAGGGATAGGCTACGGTGGATATGCAGCTAAAAGGGTAAGTCTTGAGCTGGGAACGAAGTTACACGAGACTGAGGACAACGAAGAGACATGGAGAGGATTCCAAAATTAAAGGTCCAGCAACCAAGAACAGATCTAGGTCTCTGAATGATCAGAGAAAGGCAATCAGATGACCCAATGACCCAGTTGAATATTGATAAGATTATGCAATAAGAACTAACTTTAAATACTGTGGTTGGTTTCAGCTAGGTGTTTCACAAACCATACGCCAATTTCAAACTGATTGACTTCAGTCTGGGAGCTGTGCTCAGGATCAAAGAGTAATTGTTCGAGGGGAAAAACATCCGGTATCAGGGACTTTCACCTCCAGACGTTTCGCCTCCGGACGATTCACCTCTCAGGTAGGCCTATAGACTACTGCATGAATGCAGATCGAGTCTGTCGTAGCTTGGAGTTCGACACTGATCACATGGCAGTAATTAAATTGAGTGGCCGCAATAGAAGCCCTCCATCGATTCCTCCTCGGTATAACATCATCAAAACTCAATAATGATCCATCTAAAACAATCATCAACTCCGTCGCTGGGCGAAATTCTGCAACAACCTCTGAATTCTGCGAAGAAACACAACAACCGCCTTACGAAAATTATGGATGTCAGCCATGACACCTACATGTATACATTGATCCAGAAGAAACGCCAGATTGAACGCAATGACAGTCGACTGTCAGTGCCGGTGTCGCGAGATATTCTATCCCCCCTAAAGCGTATCCCCCCGGATGGAATAAACCGGTTTAGAGTATCCGGTGGGTTGAACCATTCTATCCCCCCTCGTCATACGCATCACGATAGCCTCGACGAAATTCCAGTCAAAATCACCAAAAACAAAGTAAATTGATTTCAGGTCGACGTACAAACTAAAGATACGCAATTCAAAAATTTTATGTGTGCAATAAATCCAAACAGTACGACTGAATACACTTAGAAACCGCCAAAAATGCAAATTAAACCAAATACTCCATTTCGCTAAGGGGATACGCATGTATGGGGGATACTCTATTTCGTGACACCGGCCTTAGGGAAGTGCGAACTGTGCTGTCGCACGGGGTCCACAACTTAGGAGGAGGGGGGGGGGCGAAAAACACACAAAAATTAGCATTCATGAACAAGACACCTAATGATGATGTTATGGTTTTGATTTTGTCAATCGAGCTTTATGATAGTCAGTTTTGTAGACCGAGTTTGGGGATAGAGTAATTGTAACACTCATGGCCAGGAGAGCATTAGGTTCGCGGTTCGATACCCGTAACCCGCCCCTCTAGGGCGGCGCCTTGCATGGCTGCTAGACCGTGTGTTTAATTAAGATCTTGATTATACTTTCATGTTTCCATGTAATCTTACTGCGTCTGTCAGTTTGAAATAATAAAGAATATTATTATAATGTTATTATTGTTATTGTCATTATTATTATTATTTTGACCCGAGGTATCAGTGATCCCTCGGGATTTGGAAAAAATTATTTAGGAGCAGGGTAAATGTCTGGACGGTCAGGCCTCGTCTTCAGGGTTTGAAGGAAAGGTACCTATAAAAGATATACTAGGTTGTAGCGTTGAATGCTTATAGAAAAACGATTATTATTATTTTTTATTATGCACCAAGGTACAAATAATCCCTCGGGGACTTAGATATTAGACTATTTACTATTATTTCCAGAAAATCAGGCCTCGTCCTCCGTAAAGTCGTTGAAAGTGCCGCGGAAAGCGATGGCATTATAACGCTGAATACAGATGGAAAGGCGCTGGAATTATTATTATTATTATTATTATAATTATTATTATTATTATTATTATAATTATTATTATTATTATTATTATTATTATTATTATTATTATTATTATTATTATTATTATTATTATTATTATTATTATTATTATTATTATTATTATTATTATTAGTGTTAGTATTATGATCAGTCTAGTTTAACTGCGCTACGCACTTCTTCCATAATTATGTATGTCAGTGCTTTTTATCTAGAAGAAAAGGTTCCGGAACGCAACAATTATGGGCTGGCTAAAATCACGAGAAGAACGGGATTGGGGGTTGGTATAGGTCTCAATAAACACTGAAAACAGTTCAAAAGCACTTAAATTAAATTAAAATAACTAAATTATTGTTTTTATTATTAAAATAAATAAATAATTTTTAGTAGTTGAAATAAGATGCCGGAACGCCGTTCCGGCTGAAAAAAGCACTGATGTAGGCCTATGTATGCATATCATGACACTAAATATAGCTCAGTTTTTGTACTTCACGAATGTTTTGTACGCCTGATTATCTAACCGATCTGAACAAGTGCATTTTTAAGACAGCGCGCAAATGTAGGCCTATGCTGCACAGAGTTTAAACGAACACTGTGAGACTGTTTCAGAAGGACGTTCCAATACATGAGAAGGATCAGTGCATCGAATGGAACTGATGTCCACGCTGTGCAGTCTGACCCGATGGTTAACCCAAGGCCGTAGCCAGGATTTTGTTTCGGGGGGTGTTTTCTGTTTCGGGGGGGGGGTGTTTTCTCGTCCTTGAGCAACCCAACAAGCAACCGAATCAACCGACCAAGAGGTTTTGGGTTAGTAAATGCATTATTTCATTTTTACATTATTTCATTTCGGGGGGTGTTTAAACACCAAAAACACCCCCCCCCCTAGCTACGGCCTTGGGTTAACCATCATAGTTCGCCCGACCCATGAGGAATAAAGCAGGACCAGAGGTCGTCAAGCGATTCCAAAAACGATCCTATGGCCACGCCATCGGCCTATTGACTGCGTGCGTGCGTGCGTGCGTGCATGCGTGTATCTTCTTTTTGTTTCTGTGTAAGCAATAATAGCATACGTTAGGCGAAACCACTTCACAGAGAATATGAAGTCAACTGAATGTCTAATACATGCATGTCATTTGGGCAGCAATGCCGCTTCAACGAGACCCGTTGAGCTAGTCCGGGCAAGTGTAAAACAGCTAGCCAGCTCTGAGCTGGCGTTGTTGCTTGTTCTTCACGGTGAGGGCATACTTGTAGGGCCGAGACTCATTGACCCAATATTGATCTACACGCAAATTAATATTAACAGATCCTTGTTCCGCCATTCGCATGTACATGTACGTGTAGCTTGATAAGCAACGCAGTTTAAAGTTTGGTAATTCGATGACATTTCAGGCGCTTCGGAATAGGTCTTCCGTGTTACCTCACAACATACTCGAAAGATGAGTCGACGCAGATCAACTGTTCCTTATAAATTGTCGGAAAAGAGTTACCTGTTGTCGGATATAAGTCGCAGCAACTGCCCGCTGCCTCTACTATGTTTCATCGAAACTGGTTACTATGGGGCAAGTGCCTGGGATACAGTCAGTTCAGGAGAGGTATGGAAGCTCTGTATTTGAGCTACAATACTTTTCTGTATCACATCGCCTTTACTGCCATAAATTGTGCCATATCGGTTTTATTTACTGATCAATCACGCCTAACAACTCTCGTGTTTTGGCGATTTCTTCCGACTTTAAGTAATTTATTTCGTTGTTCTGCTAATTAATTTTGCCTATGATCAATCTTAGGAATGTCAAATAATATAGGCCTAGATCTAATGCTGATCCTCATAATGACAAAATCATGCTTTCGTCACTTCTAGTTTAGGCCTAGAGAACAACTCCGCTTGGTTTTCCTCTGCGGTGTTATTTTAATTTCTGATTTGGCCTACAGTCACATTGGCAATTATTTCTGATGAACCTAGAATTGACTTTTCGAAATACGCTTTAATATGAATAAACGAAATGCATTATTTAATTTGTTTTAAATGATTAAACGTATACTGCTGTTTAACTAGACTTCACCTTATAATACAACTATCCGCGAATATGTATTCTGAAACCCATTTTATACTTAAAGACATTCATGGGCTTTCAGTTCGGCCGTGGTTATAATGACAACAATTGCGTGTACCGTTGCATCGCAGCTATTATGAAAATTGAAAGCAATCCACTAAGTGCATGTGTGTACATGTATGCACGCGTGTATGTATGTACGTACGAGTGTATGTATGTATAAGTATGCGTGTATATCTAGACAATTGACTTATTGTAATATGATATGGGCATCGAATTATCCAGCTAGACTAAAAAGACTATCTATCCTTCAAAACAGAGTCTTCGTATTATTGCCAATAGTTCCTATCATCTCTCGACTGACCTTATCTACAAGCAAACGCGTACTTTGAGGATCGAGCAGGTAACAGCCCTACAGACCAATGAATTCGTGTATAGGTAAGCAAATAAGCAACAACCATGAGCTAATAAATACTTTGCCTTGGTATCTGAAAGCAATCCATATATAGTATACGCACCTCCAACAACTACAGACATATATATATTCCCGAATAGGCCTACCTGCAGGTTCTCGATTAGATGTGTCTGCCCCAATACTTGGAATAGAAACACGCAGAATCCAATCGATGGATTCCCATCCAGAGTTGATAGTAGCTACCGTCTTCCTATGGACTACGCAGCGTCGAAGAAGAGGACAGACGACGAGGCTCGCAACACACGAACCTCAACACCAAGTAGTACCTCGCACAGTGTTTAATCTAGTCCCCGTCTTCTGGGAGGGGAAACCAGGTTTCTGGGGGGGACCAACGAATTACAAAAGATTTTTTTCTTCTAATTTCACCCATCTTGAAAAACTGTCAGACTCAAATTTCATCTCCAAAAAAGTTGATGACCTTTTTTTAGTCTTTCGTCCTATTTTTTTACACTTTTTCTATAGGAATTACTCTCTCAAACAGGTTTATGACCTTTTTTCGGTTATTATTCACCTCTCGGGGGGGGAGGGAAACCATGCATCCTGGGGGGGAATTTTCCTCCCCTAAAGGTCTCTATATTATAATATTGCCGACCTCTGGGGGAAACATCAATCCTGGGGGACATTCCCCCCCCCAAAGTTGTCTAGATTAGACACTGTATCCTCGCAAATGGTAGAAAATGTCCCTCGCAGATGGTAGAAGATGCTGCGTCCGAGTATCCCTCTGCCACCGGGTCTGCGTAGGACGACATTCTTCTCAGCCGGTAAATTACCGGCGGTAATTGTTCGTCGAGCGTCAGTAGAACAGGTAGCACCGATCCAAGGACTCTGTTGGCCTTTACTGCTATCCAGTTAATAACCTGAAACCCTTTGTCAACCACCACCTTGCCTTACGTGTTCTTCTCGGCCTAGGTACGTGACTGAATCTCGACTCGGTTGGATTTTAAGTAATTTATTAAAACGTTACTATAGGTAATAATAGAAATAAATGTAAGTGTAAGAGTTAAGTAAGTGTCTGTTTCTTGTTCCTGTTGACAGCTCTGATCCCTTGTCCCTCTTGCTCAATTCCCCTTGTCCTCGCACGCCACGATCTCCATCCTCTCCAGTTCACCAACCGAATCTCCTGTTCACTTCTCGTGTTGCTGCTTATCTAGCGCCGTCAGCTCCTCCCCTCTCAGCTGAATGGACGGCAGATCTTGGTCTGTACGCCGCCGGGTTTGCCGGAGACGACCCTCTCTCCACCATTCATGTGAGCCCTTCTGCAGACGGCCTTCATGATGACGAGGCAGCTAACAGTAGACGGCATGACTCCGATGTTGTCCTCTATCTGCGGAGCAGGGGGTCCCGTGCCCTCCCGTGACACCGCGACGCTCAGCCTCACGGTTGTCGTTGACATGTGCAGCCGAGCGTGTAGACTGCTGGATGACGTAACATCCTCGACCAATTAGTGTCACTGCCATCGCCCTCATTCGGACTCAGGTCCCTCGGATGTGTTCGATGACCGATCCCTGGATCTCAGCATCGCTGTCGTTCATCTGACGTACGAGCTGTCAGACTTTAGTCGTGACACCCTTCGTAGGCTCTGACCTCGACAACAAACGTCCGAACATCGTCTAAATCACTCAGATACACCGGTGACACAAGAACTAACTTCAAGAACGCATAGTCCCTACTATGTCACAAGAACGACATTATCGGGCAAAATATACATTGCTAATAACTTCTGCACGCATCGCCATTTACTTGCCGGTGATTTTATTTTTACCTACGACAAATCTCAGGCTGATCCCTGAAAATAATGTATTCGATTTGCAATGTCTACAACTAAACATCGACTACATTCATTACGGAAAGTTATCTGCCTTGGGCTACGATTCGACTAAAATCGCTTTTGGGGAGCGATACAATGAAGAAACCGTGGGTTGCGAACATTTTATGAGTTTGTTGTCATTCTTCACCCCATTGCAAAGCTGACCAGGACCTATAAAGCTATATGCATGAAGCCAACAAACCGTATCATTGTAAACGGCGGTAAGCAATAGATGCATTCAGTAAACTTTGGAACTGTTTCCAGTGTTTTAGTTGTCCAAAAACAACTGGGGGGGGGTTTAAAAATTTGCAGATTACCAAATCACATAATCACATAGAACAAACACCAGTTTTTTGTAGTAAAGTAACCCCCCAACATATTTTCAGTTACTTAGCTGAGGGGGTTAGAAAGAGAACTAGGGGGGTTGAACCCCCCAACCCCCTGCAACTAAAACACGGACTGTTTCTTTTTTTCTTCATGTTCTCTCTCTTCGTGTTTTACCACCTCGTTTTCTCCTCCTTTTAGACTCTCATTGTCTTTTTAGTGCTCTTTTAAAGTTAAGTTCCGTTGACTTGCAGGTGATATATCTGAATACGCTTGAAAAACGTACTCGTGCTTTGGCTTCTGACGGTCAAAAACACTACAGCATACCTCTCGACTACCCACTGAAATTCTCGGTGATCTCTAAGGGCAACGGTAAGACAGATGCCGTATCGATTCCATAGCATTGTATTCATAGGGACCAGGCACGGATAGCGGTTTGGGGCTCTGGATGGCACAGTAAAATTTAATAATACCGAGCGGAGGTAATTAGTACTTTCTTGGCTTGGTGATTGAATACCATCAACAGTCCATATCGATCAGGTGAACCCGTCATCATTCTGGAGTTGGTAACTGAGAACCAACGCAAGTGGGAACATTAAATTTGTTTCCGAGTAAGTCTCATTACTGGGCTGTTGCGGTAGTGTTACGTTTCAGTCTAAGAAGCCTTGAAAGCCCGGGATCATGATTCTGTGTAGCGTGTCTTTAGAGACGTGTTAACATGTGTGTCAAGTTTTGCCTTTAACCTGACTGCATGACTGCAAATACTTAGTCATTCAAACGGTCTTCGATTTCATAATAGTACAGTTGGCTCTCTTGCTTGTAAATTTACGTCCCTTCAAAATTAAAACTATGTTCATATTCTTATTGGTCTCACTTGAAACAATGACAATAGTAGACATAGCTACTATTCAATACGAGTATTCTTGGATCAGAATAATATGAGTATTTCCGCTCACTTTCTATTTTAGAATGCAGTTGCATCTCGACTTCATCTCTCTCTCTCTCCTGTTTCTCTTTCTCTTTCTCTATCTATCTATCTATCTATCTATCTATCTATCTATCTATCTATCTATCTATCTATCTATCTATCTATCTATCTATCTATCTATCTATCTATCTATCTATCTATCTATCTATCTATGTATCTATCATCTATCTATATGTCTATGTATCTATCTATCTATCTATCTATCTATCTATCTATCTATCTATCTATCTATCATCTATCTATATGTCTATCTATCTATCTATCTATCTATCATCTATCTATATGTCTATCTATCTATCTATCTATTTATCTATCTATCTATCTATCTATCTATCTATCTATCTATCTATCTATCTATCTATCTATCTATCTATTTATCTATCTATCTATCTATCTATCTATCTATCTATCTATCTATCTATCTATCTATCTATCTATCTATCTATCTATCATCTATCTATCTATCTATCTATCTATCTATCATCTATCTATCATCTATCTATCTATCTATCTATCTATCTATCTATCTATCTATCTATCTATCTATCTATCTATCATCTATCTATATGTCTATCTATCTATCTATCTATCTATCTATCTATCTATCTATCTATCTATCTATCTATCATCTATCTATATGTCTATCTATCTATCTATCTATCTATCTATCTATCTATCTATCTATCTATCTATCTATCTATCTATCTATCTATCTATCTATCTATAATCTATCTATCTATCTATCTATCTATCTATCTATCTATCTATCTATCTATCTATCTATCTATCTATCTATCTATCTATCATCTATCTATCTATCTATCTATCTATCTATCTATCTATCTATCTATCTATCTATCTATCTATCTATCTATCTATCTATCTATCTGTCTTTCTTTCTTTCTTTCTCTCTCTCAGCCAACCATCTACCCATCCATTCATCCGTCCATCCGCACATTGTGTTAGCCATTAATACACTCATCCGTCTTGTCAATGTTTCACGGTATTCAAGATTCTAGGCTGTTCAGAATTAATTTGATCTATATATGCAGTTCTGAAGAGGTTTATAACTAATCAAACATTGACTTTATTTTGTTACGCGATTTTATCGGCCATAATTATGTTTTATCGTGGTCATATTAACAACTCGTTGTTTTAAGACTCACCGAATTCTTCGAAGCTTCTCATGCTGGGCAGTTTGTTATGTGATAGGTGCTATACAAATAGACATACATAATATGACCTGTATTATAATACATTTAACCTAATGTTATATTTTTCACCAAAATATTCAGTTTCCTCGACTAAGACTATCGAAGAAATAGTAAATCGCTATACGTTGCCAGTGACCCTAAAGGTCGACCAGAAGAATACGACCTTGCACTTGGTGAGTAACCTGAGAGCAATTCTTCATCTTGGCGACGTCGATGTCACAGGAACTTACGACGAAAAGTATTTCACTGGACACTCCGTCATCCGCAGTGAGTCCTATCATTATCTTAATTTGTTCTGGTACATTATCCAATTGTTGCGATAAGATAATAGTAAAAGATAATAATAAGATAATAAAATAACAATAACAATAAAATGATAAGAAATTAATTATAGGCTGTATAGTAGTAATTTAATAAAGTCCTTAAAATATTAAAGTGTTCGCAAATAGTGAATACAGAATTGATGAGCCATGATGGGTCACGTGCGCTCATTGAACTGACCACATATATAGCTCTACTCTCCTGAAATTGACCAGACTGACCTACGTAATAAGTTATAAATATCAGTTACTGCATACTATATTAGTTAACTTGTATTATTTTTTAAATTTTATTTCACTGGCGTTGATGCGCCATCAGTTGATAACTTGTAAATAAATATGAGTAGGCTAAATATAAATTTACACTGATGTCCTTTTCGCATATGCGATTTGTCTTTTCCAAAATTATAGGCCTATATGTCAACTGGTAATACTTTTTTATTTGTCCATACCATTACCTATCTTACATTAATCTTTTACGGACCATCTTATTGTCGTTTTCGCCTTAAATGTCTATCTAGGCTATAAGCTTAATACAACGACGTGTTTTTAAAATAATAATCGCCACAAGTTTGCATGGAATGGATAATGAAACTAAACTCAACTAAGCATCTTAAAATAGTAACTCCATCAGTAGGTTTCAAGTTTCAAATTTCTAGGTTCATGTTCCGCCGTTACCAGCAAGAACCGTTGCCTCAGTCTTTCATGGCTATTTGCTGAAAATTTCTTATCGTCGCTTCCACCATAACTAGGGATCAAGACTCGGTTATTTAAGCTTGAATGTTCTTGTCCGTTATTGTGGAACGCAGTACCAGTTACCTAATATAAAATTGTTTGAGAAGCATCTGATACAAAATATTTTAAACACGTGCATTGCCTGGTAATTGTATCGTATAAGTATTATTCTGGTTTCTTTAGTTGTCACAGAATTGAATTTGGATATAGTTTGTTTTGCATGTATTATTTTAGTTTGCCTTGGTGCTCACTTTTTTACAACACTGTACTACATTTATAGTTCTCGTTCAGGCTACATAGTCTATTTCTGGTTTAATTTTACCTGCAATTTTTACATAGCTTGTTTCAGTTTAGCCTACCTGTGTTCTTACTATTTACACCAAAGTGCTACATTTTATGCTTCTATCACAATGTTCAGTTTGGGTAAGCAATGTAATTATAAAACGTAGATAAGCAACGAGACCTAATGTGCCTACAAAGTTAGTGGACAGAAACAGGATGAGATGTACTGTCATTGACTGTCTCCAGGTGAGGACTTACTGCCTACACCTGTCCACATAGCCACCGACTTATCAAGAATGCCGATGAATGGTAAAAAATGCCCCTCAAGAGTATCAAACCATTGACACAAAACAAAGCTCTTCAGATAATAGATAATAGAAGCCCCAAGTAGAGCTGTACCGATAAGGCTTTTTGCCGATTATTCCGATACCGCGTATAGCCGATTATCGTAATAGCCGATACCGCGTATGAAGCCGATTATTTTAGTTTCGCCCCAAAACTACGCATACGACGTTGTATAAGGGCTATCAAGGAGTTTCCAGTTCTGTGTATAATATGTCCTTGGTTTCTACAGTGTCTGCTAAGTAGTGCAATGCTAAATATAAATCAATAATAAGAAACAAGACATAGACACGTGTGCTCAGTTTTCTATTTGTAACGAAAATTGTGCAAGAAACGTCAACTGTAAAATAATTTGCCGATACTTTTTCTCCGATACCGATTATGCCGATTCCTCTAATAATCGGCCCGATTACGAATGATTCCGATGCATCGGTACAGCTCTAGCCCCAAGAATCATCTTCAGAATTATCTGAAGATGATTCTTGGGGCTTCATTTGAATGTCTGTGTAGTTGTATGATCAGCAGAGTTTATGTTATGTTATATCAGGGTGAGAATTGGTCTTTCTTAGGACCCCACAGTTAAGTCTTCATTGCACACCTCAGGGGGTCGTTTCCAATCCCCTCAGTTGTGATAATGCGATTAATTGTGCATATATTTTAGCATTTAATAGAGTAATATTCTAGCTGGTTTATGGTGAGGTTTGTGACCATGTGAATTGTACACTAATAAATTTGGTGAAGAACAAATTTCCTGTTGTCTGACGCTGACAGCTGAAGAACCTCATGACGCTACATGTTCTCAGCTGTACGATTTGGCCAATCGAGTAGAACAGGAAGTGACCAAAGCTCTATAAGAAAATAACTGGCAAGCGTTTAAGTGATGTCGATAAGGAAGTAGCTTAGGATTGAAGACTGTTGTAAATATACCTGACATCATAGTTGTGTAGATAAGCTTTCAGTGTCCTACTTTCAGGGCATATTTTAACTGTATAACTAGTGGGACAAATGTCCCAGTAGTCTTAGGATTTGTCCCAGTAGTCAGAGTGATTTGTCCCAAGTAATGTATGTATAAAGTGCAACTAGTGGGACAAATGTTGGAAGAATTTAAAGAGTTGTCCCAGTAGTAAAATGAGAAAGGTATGCCATGATGGTTGAATGACCCCTTGTTATAAGTTGTAAAAGAAGGTGATGACTAAAAAAAAAAAAAAAAGGTCATCAACTTTTTTCGGAGATGAAAGGGATATTTTTCGGAGATGAAGTGGTAGAAAATTTTTTTTCCAATTTTGTCCCAGTAGTAAATTCCTTAAAATATGCACTGCCTACTTTACATTTTCGTTGTTACTTCCTTTCTACGCCTGAGCATAGATGTTTTCAATGTCGTATTTATCACGTAATTAAGGCGACCGGCAAGCCGTAACATCGCATCCTCATCTAACCATTCATTTATTTATTCAACTAGTAGGGTATCCCCCATGCGACCTATTCCACATGATATCGTAAAGTGAGGTCATTGAGATGCAAGTTTCCATCCCCATATTTATAGGGCCTAAGCATGTCCTCTATGATGTAAGCGATACCGTTGATCATCTATCCTCTTTGAGCGTCTGGAGAAATCTTTTGGAATTACCGACATTGCCCCTCTTTGTCTTCAGTCCTTCCTCTTGGACCGCTCCCATTCTGTTGTCTTTGGGTCCTCTGTTTCTTTTGACCTTCCTCAAGGTTCTGTCCACCTCGATCCGTCACCTCTCTACACTGTACCTTCCGCCGCTCCCTCTCCTTTGTGCTGCCATTACTTTAATTCACGCCCTTATCTGCACCAGGGTGGACTTTGGTAACGCTATCTGGACTTTTCTAGCTAATATTTTGAAGCTTTAGTAAGTATAAGTAAGGAGCCCTTTAGTAATGAGCTGTTAACAACATGTAGTAAAAAAAGGGTCAAATCGATGTGCCGTGCTGCTCAAATTAGGAGTCAATAATTATGTAGAACACAACTTCAACTCTTTGCATTTTGGGACTATACCTGAGGTTGTTTCGAATGTTTGCAAAATTATATTGCCAACATACAGTTAACGTAAAATTATAATCGAAATTCGAAACTGTTCTCTTCACGTCGTTTCAATGGTATCAGGCAAATACAGTGGCTGTCCTCTTATATCGTTGCCTTTTAGGCCTACTTTGGCTCGTAAAAACTGCAGCTCTGAAGCACACGAAGACCGATCATTCTCAGTCTTTTCATCAGCAAACTGACGTTTCTTTGCAACCGAAAGCAGAAAAGTTCTAGGCATCGTATACGTTTAAGAACATTAAAACTAAAACTTAAATCTAAGGAACGAATCGCGCCGGAATAAAACAAAAGTGACGTCAGTATAGATTACGCCAGAGCTGGATTAGGCCTGTATAAGTTAGGGTGACCACACGTCCCGGATTTTCCGGGACAGTCCCGGAATTTGAAAAAAATGTCCCGCGTCGGACAATGAAACGTCCCGGAATGAATTTTTTCTATAATTATAAATATGTAGAATTTGCTATTTTAATATTCCAATAATTAGAAAGTAAAAAAGAAATAACAGCATCAAACATTATTATATGCAATGTCGCTCAAAGCTTACAAATCCGCGGCACAATGTAATCTTTAGAATAGGGCCTATGGCTAACTATGGTCTAGATTCTCCAATAGAGGCTGATAATATCTATGACATTTAATCTTAGTTGTAATCTCCATACATCTAAACCGCCAAGCGCAGAGTACCAGCCTGTTTACGAGCGCTATATCAAATCAGAGGGGTTTTCCAGAGAGTCGTCCCAAGGAGGTCCGAGTATGGTTTCCTTGTTGCCAGATCAAGATCTCGAGAGGAGGCAGAGCAGCTGTTAATTAAAGAGGGTGTCGTTTAGGGCGAGAATTGGAAGGAGGAGGATCAAATGAGTCAGGTTAGGAGTACTTGAAAAGGTGAGACTTAGCCTAAGTTTTGAGTGGAAAGCCCGAAAGTGATAGACAGAGGAACATGAGGAGGAGGATGGAGGATGGGTTGCAATGATGATGGAGGAGCCGAGAATCTGTGGAATTCAGCGGAGAGATCGTACTAGAGGCGTCATGCTGTGTTGGATAGGCCTATGGCTTGGTTGGAGAACTTGAGATCAGTAGGGGTCGAGAAAGACTAAGATAGGAGGAGGATCGGTTGGAGCGGATTTCCTGGATGATGAAGAGATCACGGATGTACTTGGGCTGGGAATATTGTAGGGAGCTGTAGGTTGGTGATAGCTAGCTATAGGACTTTGAAGTGGATTCGCTCTGGAATTTTTAGCCAATGGAGTAATTTCAGGATGGGAATGATAAGGTAATGCTTGTAAAATGTTGTACAACATCGCCTAAAACGTGGCCCGGACCGTAGTCACTTTATAAAGTCTTTACTACCCAGGCTAGAATCTTGATTTTAAGGAATTTTGAGTTTGAGCAATAAATTGACCAAGTTGTATTTTTGGCTCGTTTTCTTTCTAATTAAAACAACTACAAATAAAATGCTCGATTTTGGTATAAAATCTTATAAAAATGTTTCAGTCGAGGCATTGCGTGTGCATAGCGCTCTTCCCAATGAGGCCAGCTCCCAGCTGAATTTGACTTAAATTGGAGTACGGTGGTGTCCCGGAATGGCAGGAAAGAAATGTGGTCACCCTAGTATCAGTGCCGGTCTTAGGATATCTCGGGCCCCGTGCAGAGTAGGCCCTATACTTTGCGGGTTCTCATGACACAAGTCATATTGTTTTTCATTCATAAGCTTAATCATTTTATTTTTATTAGATTGTTAACAAATAGGCCTATAACAAACCAAATTTAACTATACACGAGAATTCTGGGATATAGGGAAAGTTCACTTTTATTTTATTGACAAAAGAGAAAGTTTAATCGAAACCATAATATTATTCTTAGGGTGTCTTGTTCATGTTAATTTTCTGTGACATTTTCGCCCCTCCCCAAGTTGCGGGCCCCTTGCGACCGCACGGTTCGCACGCCCCTAAGGCCAGTATAGGTACTGCCTGTATATTGACAGAAAGCAGTGAGTAAAAAACGCATGTATACACAGTAGTTGGTTACATGGCTGACATTTCAAAGCTTCAATTTGCTTAGTGCAAATTCTCGCTTAAATTGAAACTAATGGCTAATAATTATGAACAACTACTTATTATTTTGGTGTAATAAATTCTGTGTTTGTCCTGCGCACATGTTCTTCATACGAACGTATTCATTCGAAGTCATCCTTCCAACCAACTCAATCGTACATCCAAACTAACATCCAGACATGTAGACAACCACATCCAGACAAACAACCAGGCAGACATCCAGACAGACACTTATTTCTTAGCCGTTCCTTCGGACTACGAATGCAGGTCTGTGTGTAAGCAATTAATTTTCTCGGCACTGGTGAAATTTACACGTAAGGGGAAGTTTATTTGGATTGTCTTATCTCACTCAAGTGATAGGCATAGGCCTACTTATAGATTTGAAGTATAAAATGATGACCGTCGACTTATAATGAGCAGGAAATCCACTTACAATTTATCAAATTAATTACATTTGCAAACAGTGCACGTGAAGCAAGAAAGAATCAAGGCACTTGAAGTGAAGTGTCAGCGGCAGATTCTCAGTAGGCCTAGGCATGAACTGTTAAAGACAAGTATATAGGCGTAGACTCTAGAGGGGTGGGGCAGGGAACATGCCCCAATAATTGAGGAGGGGCATCTCCAAAAAAATCGAGAGAATTTATTGAAATGTTAAATATTATGTTTCAATATAGACAAACTTCTTCAAAAACAGAAAAACAGAGACAAAGAAGAACCGAGATACTATCAGAAATTCACGTGCGATGAAAATAGGAGCTGAGCACTGTGCCCATTCACATTTTCAGATGTACATGCTTTGTTCCAGAACTCCAATGATCGGATTGGCTTTTCTTCAATGTAGGCCCTAATCGCAATCGTAATTCGAGATTTCTACAGCGCTCAAAAAAGAGCCGTGGCGAAAACCAACTTATTCACAGGCGCTTAGTCAAATCATAAAATAATCGATAGGCGGGGGTGAAATCGGTTCCAGGACAAGATCCAAAGTGGTCAATCAGGCAGACGGCTAAGGAGGATGGTGTTTAGGGTTGAAACGGCGAGGGAGGTAAGGGGAGGAAGATGAGTCAGGATAGGATTTGTGAAAGAGCTGTGAGTTTTGAATTGGAGACCTGTGGAGAGATAGCAAGAGGTGAGGTTTTGGTAAGTTCGTAGGATGGATCTGATATTTCTCGTAGTACTGGTGGGAGTTTGTTCCAGAGGGGTGGGATAGCTATGGTAATAGAGCGATTTGCAAATTTTGGTGATGAGGTGATGGAAGGGCAGAGGTGTTAGGGCAGAAGAGGAGCGGGTTAAGCGGTGGTTGGACCGTGAACAGCTGTCGGGATAGGAGGGCTGGGAGGTTTGGAGTGTACTGTGTATTGTAGCTGTACACCAATGTAACATGTGTAGAATGAATAATAAATGCTCCCGACCCAATTTTTGAACATGTTTGCACTACTGAAAACAATTAAGCTTATAATAGTTTACACCTCTGAGCCAAAAGAGGCCGAAATATATTGTCTTGTATAATTATTATCTTTTCCTCTTTGAAGTGCAATAAATGCAGTTATGGCCTCGTAAAATCAGATAGGCCTGCAAGCCCCTCAAAGGTCTGAATAAATATTATTTTTTTATTTCGATTTAAATAAATTAAGTAAAGCTAGCCTATGAATTTTTCACTTATATAAGAGTAGAAGTAAGTAAGTAGCCTACAGAAGATGTAAGGAAGTCCAGTTTCTTAATTCAAACTCAAGCTTTACTATAATTATGGGCTGCGTTATAACGCTTAAGCGTTAAGCCTAAAGTAGAGTTATAAACAGGGCCGCTTCTTAAAGCGCGTGACAAAGTGTTATAGGCCTATGATTTAGGCCTATGACACTAGCAGGAAGTAAAAACGCTTCGCTTTAATATTATCAGCCTTCTCCGTCTGTTTATGTAATGCACGGTAGTGGTCGATATAGTTTTAAGTGGCGCACTTCAAATGTGGTTCTGTTTGTCTTTGCATAGGCGTAATTTGTGGGGGGTACGAGGGGTACTCGTACCCCCACTTTTTGGACTCGGTGCATACCGTACCCCCCACTTTTTGAACAATGCCAATCAATATTTTAGTATTATGCCTTCCCAGAGATCGCAGTCTCAGCCTTGCTTCATGTATATAAGAAATTGGTACCCCCACGTTTTAGACCAAAGTTACGCGCCTGTGTCTTTGTATTTGTCTGGTCCAGTTTCCATGTTTGTAATTATTTGTAGCCTAAGGAACAGTGATCCATAGGAATGGGAGAATAGCCCCGTGCATATCGAGGTTTATGTATGCGCTTCGAGACATCCTTCTAGAGCCTTTAGAGAGGGTGCCACCGCAGTTATCTAATAACTGCTATGACGACATATTGTACCAATTCGTAAATGGTTACTACGTAAATCGATTAAATCTCTGTCATAGGCCCTATGTCAAAACCATATGCAGATATAATAATTGTAATATCTATGGGAAGGGAACAGTAAGGCAGAAATTCTTTAGTGCAAGAGTTATAGACCTGTGGAATGGTTTGGACGATAGTACTGTCTCAGTGGGCACTATAACAGCTTTTAAGAAGAAGCTAGGAAAGTTGGGTTATTAAGCGTTCCAGGTTAATTTGCAGTGGTTCTAACACAGACTACACGTCTTCTGAACCACGTATTAAGTTCAAAATCCTTATGCTGGTGTCAAAGACACAGCGGGGTCTCGCCCCCAAATATTTAATTGATGTAATTCACCGGCCTCTTTCTGTCTCTTCGCATCGTCCACTTCGCTCCTCAAACAGATTTGATCTCTCAGTTCCTCATACTAGAACAGCTATGGCTCAGTCCCGATCTTTTGCCTCAATTGGTCCCTCTCTCTGGAATACACTGTCTCCTTCTACTCGCTCTCAAATTTTAATAAGTAACCCCTCATCTTCTTTTGCTTTCCTCAAGACTTATTTCTTTTCTCTTGGCCTTGCGCACTGGGAGCGCCTCTGAACGGTTCACCCTACTAGAGGCGCTTTATAAATGTTCAAATACAATACAATACAAACTTAAAACCCTTGTAATGTTATGTTTTGTTATGGTTAAAACCGATAAAAAGCCTTTATCTGAATATTATGTGTAATGAGCTTAAGAGCTTAAGGCCATCTTATTTAACCCTCAACTTTCTCAAAGAATAGGTTTAGCCTGCGTTTCCTAGGTTGCTATTGCCGCGCTTGCACAAACTTGGAAAATCATCCAATCATCTACGCCTCTATCCAGGTATCTGCTTTCAATTAAAGGCCCCGTGTAAATGTAAAACGCACCACGTTCTCTATAGCCAGAGTATCGGGCCTCAACCCTGCATGCTCATTATTCAATGAATTGATTAGTGGCATCCTTCACCACCGTTGCCCTTTGGATGAATGGCACGTCACTTGAGGTCCACTAGTATACGGACCGGGCCAGCCCGAGCTTAAATCTCTTAAGTCACCATCGGTATGCGAACCGGCATCCTCAAGCCCAGAGGCGCATGGGACGTAGGCAATACATACGCTCTAACCAATGTAGTTATAACCGGACCAGTGACGCTGCGACAGGGACACGTATACCCATAGTTCCACTGAATATGGCCAAATATGACTGAAATGGCCCTGATGTAAGGAAACATGAGAGGACTGTACAATTCTCCTGCTCAGCAGTCGGGCTTCAGTAGAAATCACTCTACGGAGACCCTTCTGCTTCGCCTTCCATCTGACTTCTATGGCGCCATGGATGGTGGTCAGATAACTCTCTTAGCCATATTTGATGTGAGTTCTGCTTTTGACTCTGTAGACCATCCCATTCTTCTTCAGCGCCTCTCCGCCTCATTTGGGTTGGTCAGTCAGCCTTTAGAATGGCTCCGTCCCTTCTTATCTGAACGCACTAATTGTGTTATCATCGGTTCCTCTAGGTCCCTTTGGGTTCCTGCCCCATTTGGTGTGCCACAAGGCTCTGTCCTTGGCCCCCTACTTTTTCTTCTCTACACGGCTGATATTAGATCTCTTCTGTCTTTTCAGGGGCTCCTACACCAACTCTATGCGGATGATACGCAGGCCTACATCCATTCCCATGCCTCTCACGCGGTGGCCTCTATTCGGCTGATGTGCCAAGCCATTGATGCCCTTTCCTTGTGGATGGCCTCTAATCGGCTTCTCTTAAATCCTACTAAGACCCAATTCATATTGCTGGGTAGCAGTAGACAGCTAGCGTGCGTTGATTTGCACCTGCTAGCCTGGCTATTCCCTACTATAGCCTAACTTTTTCACTTACCGTCCGGGACCTCGGTGTCACCCTTGACCAAGAACTCACTCTTTCGCAGCATGTGAACCTGCTTACCAGAAGCTGTTACTATCAGCTTCGTCAGCTTCGAGTAGTTTCTCGTTCTCTTTCACACGATGCTGCTGTGGTCCTCGCCCATGCCTTTGTTACCAGTCGAATTGACCATTGTTGCTCGATTCTAGCCGGTCTCCCACTCGGAGTCCTAGGGCGTCTGGATCAGGTTCTGCGCTCAGCTGCTCGACTCGTTGGGCGTATCCCCAAGTACGCTCCTGTCTCTGCCTATATGCGCGATGTGTTGCACTGGCTTCCTATTGCCCAGCGTATTTCCTATCGGATCGCTGCATTGGTCTCTCGCTGTCTTCTACGCTGCGCTCCATCTTACCTTCGTGACCTTTGCCGCCCGGTGTCCCACGTCGTAGCGCGTCGGGCACTTCGCTCCTCGACCAGAGGGGAGCTCTTGGTCCCACGTGCTCGTTCTTCTACTGGGCAGCGCCGGGCTTTCTGTTGTGGGTCCCTCCACTTGGAATGGACTCCCGCTGGAACTGCGATTACTACCTCTGAATAATTTGCCTGCGTTTAATAAATTTTTCTTTTTTAGCCTTGGCTGGACTGGATGTGCTCCTGAGTAGGTATCTTGAAGGGGCGCTATGCAAATTTTCAGAATGAATGAATGAATTAATTAATTAATGAATTCTCCTTTACACATCTCCAAGAAATTCCTAGCTGTTTGATGTGAAAAGAATGAGATATCTGCTGCTTATTGTCTGGAAGTTTCTTTCAGGAAAGAATAAGACAAGTAGGCCGATCTTACCCTAAACGTAAATGGTATTTTTTACGCGCAGATGAGCTACAGAATGAAGTGATCATGCTACCGACGTTTCTAAAGGTCAGAATTCGCATCATCGAAGGAATCACAGGATATTCAACGGAGCAGTGGGTCAATGTACTCGAAACGTGGAAGGCGGCCGTCAAGCAAACTTCCCCAAACGCAATAAAGCCACCAATTGGTACGATTCTACCATCGTATCTCTTTATAAATAGCTATTCATCTGTAAGAACCTCAAAATAGTAAAACAAATTAAGTATGTATATTTGTACACCTACGTATGTAGGCCAATGTGTAGCTTATATATATAGGCCATGTACGTATGTATACTTACTTACTTAGTACTTATAGTCCTTCCCATGAAGGTCTGCACATCGGGCAACGTCTCCTCCACTCGTCTCTGTTCATCGCCAGCTCTTCGGGCTTGTCGGAGCCTCGTCCCATGACATCTCCAGGCATCTCAAGTCGTCTCTGGTGGTTTCCGACCAGTTCTTCCGTGGTCTTCCTCTCCTCCTTCTCCCTCCAGAATTTCAAGACGTTGTTTGGCTTTCCTGTCTTTAGCCTACCCATACGACAAACATAATGCCCCATCTACTTCAGTCTTCTCTCTCTGATGATGTTTATGTATATCTTCTTGTCCCGAACTCTCTCTTGTAAATTTTGTTTGGTACCTCGACGCGTCATGTTACCTGTAGAATTCTTCTCAGCCAGTTAGATGTGCTGCCTCAAGAATTTCCTGTTTGCCACCGTCATTGGCCAATGGTCATGTCTCGGAGCCCTACAGCAGCGTACGTGTTCACGACTGTTGCATTGTACAGGCGGATCTTAGTCCCAATACTAGGCCTACATCCATTTTTCTTCCAGATCTTAGTAAGCCTTAGTAAGCGGCAATGCGGCATTTGCCTTTCCTATACGTATCTTTAATCCTCTGTTGCAGCTGTTGTCCGCTGCTATTAGGCTGCCGGGTAGCAGAAAGCATCCACAGACTCCACCTCCCCGTCATCCATCACAATCTTGTCATCTTTGTACCATTTACCGACCAATACTAAGGGTTCAATATACGCATAGGCCCATAGGCGTAGCTACATTGAGGCAAGAGGAGGCAGTTGCCTCCTTTTGGTTTTATACATTTAAAACTTTTCCTTGGGTTATAGCCCTGCACCTGGATTTTGCCTCCTCTTGAACGGTGAATCCTGGCCCAAGACAAGAAATTAAGAAATTTAAGAAGAAATTCCCAAAAAATGTTATCAAATTTTTTGACAGAAATCTCCCAAAAAAGTCATCAAATTTTTTGGCAGAGAAATCTCAGCAATCTCAAAAAAAGGTCATCAAATTTTTTTCAAGATTTGTTTGCCTCCTCTTGAATTTAAGTCTGGCTACGCTTCTGCGTAGGCCTATAGGCCTATGCAGGGCCGGATTAACAAGTGCCGTTCAGTAAAGTGCGGTTCAGTAAAACTGTGGGGCACCACCCACAGAATCACCATTATAAAATGACGTCATTTTATAATGCGTCACATAGCACTGAGTTCCGGTCAGGTAGTAATTGCTTAAATAAGCAAGTAAAAACAGGTCTAACTAGCATTTCTGGCTGATTTTGAAATGAATCTGCCTGGTAATGGAATCTCCAAAGGGGCCCACACGTGTGCGAAATTTGTGTAAATTGAGTAGTTTCGAATAATTTTTTCTGAGTTTTTTTGCTATTTTTTACTATTAGACTTAACAAGTACATGTATGGGCCCTAGCTATACTGAAATTTTTTCTTTTGCATGTGTGGGCCCCTGCTACAGACACACCGAAGTTGACAGTTGACATCACGTTCAGAGTTACAGTGCGCGTCTACCTATATGTAGGCCTAGCTATAGGCCTAATCTCTGTGTGCAAGTCCACCATTTGTAATCGGACTGAATGAATGCTTTCAGATATCGTAATGTTTTCAATCATTCCACAAGAGGCCGAATCCAAAACAGCAACGACCACACGAAAGGCGTCGGAAGATATCTACGAGACTCTAGAGCCGGTAACATACGTTAAGCTGAACTTCAACTTAGCCCAGCAACGCAAAACCAATGTTTACACGATGCTCTCAGCAGTCACGCAACCGACGTCGACCATTGACAGCACAGCGGACATCGCCGCCACAAGAAACCAGTCGACCGTGGCAGAGAAGACACCTGCTGAGCAAGCAAGCGTCAGGAACAGCAGCTCATGCTACCAAACGGAGCTCCAGCAGACGGTGTCCAATCGCAAACCCCCTGGATTAAATCGTCCAGCGCCACCTCCGAAGCTCTACAAGACCATCAGCGAAGACCACACGAGAAAACGCGTTCCCACACCGCCTGACGAACCTACAGAAAAACCTTCATCCAAGCAACTTTCTCCTTCGACAGGCCAAACCCCACCTCCCTCAACAACACAGGATCGACCTTTCACAACCGAAAAAAGTCTATCCAGTCAGACAAACCCATCTTCGCCCGACGACGAAATTGACCCAGACTACCAGATCAGTCCAAGAAGACACAGCAAACTTCACTCTCTGAAAGACATTCCCGCTTCCGTGGAAAATCTGAACAGCGAAGAAGTTGCCGACTGCCTTCGTCTGCTCAAGATGTCCAAGTACATCGACAGCTTCCTCGCCAACCAGGTTGACGGCGCTCTGCTTTCAGAATTCAATGAAGACATCTTAACCAACGATCTCCAGATGTCGCAACTACACGCCAAGAAACTTGTCATGTTCGCGCAGAAGGGATGGCGCCCCCTCCAAGGACCATCAGAGAGCTACTTGTAGGGGAGACCAACTGCACTGGAATACATTTCCCCACATGCTCTCTCAGTCGGAAAAACAATACGCAGCTTGCATTCATTTATGTAGCTGCAGAGGTTAAAACCTCTATCTACGCGAAGGTGTTAATCAACTCAATGTCATGTCATTATATCCAAGATTGTGAGGGACTGGAACCTTACAATTATCAACTAATTTCTAATGCCTTTCCTGATGGAAAGTGGATACTGACAACTTATTGATCCGCCTGTAAAGTTCTGCTGCTTTTCGTGTGTAGAAGTTGAATGACTATTCGGCCAACATATATAAATCCAACATGTCGCAATATTAAGTTTGCGCTATTTTAGTTTTCATGTGCCCTTAAAAAAGCAGTTTTCTTTACACAGGTTGCCTCGTTTAATAATTCCGAACAGCGTCAATGAAACCTGAGCTTGATTTGTGTGGATTTGCACCCTTTGTCTTAAAATACACTGGCAGCTCATCGAGCAAAAAAGACTTCAGTTTTAAATCAGTCTCACAGTTCACAAAACATTGCACTAAATCAGCTTACCAGTCTCTGTTCATTGTTCATTGCCCATGCCAGCCAATAGCGCTTTTGATCAAGGTCAAACGCCGGCTCTTGCTGCCCATCGCACTTCATCGCTGGTCGAAGGCTTTGGAATCCACTGCTATGCCCAGTTTTGAGTATTCCATCAGTTTCTAAAGTCATCTATCACGAAACTTAAAACTCATCTGTTTGAACTTGCTCACCCTCCATTAGTTTATTTCTGGCTACTTAGACTTAACGGACTTTGACCAGTTTTCACAAATGATTCTAATTTACATATAGTTTCACTTGATGATGACATTAAAAATTGGCCAATGCGTGCGGACGTCCACAAAGGGAGGGTAAGGTCAAATGCAGACAAATGCGGACAAGGGGGAGGGAGGGGTCCAAAGTAGGTCATATTTTGCGGACGTCCTTTATGGACGACCCCTTATCAATACGTATTACATGTCCAATTCAACAACTAAAATATTATTTAATATTCACGTTATTTTATTAAACACAGAATTTGACATTAAATGATAAGACGCAGTGTGTGTTGTTTTATTTACAAACTGGCTAAAATGGCTGCTACATTTATAAGCCAACCAGCAGCTGTGGAGCAATTCTGAACAGTTTAACTGAACAAAGGTGAGTTCATCCTCTGGCTAATAATTCCCACCATTTGGAACAACACACTTTTCCTCCTTAACTCGCCGTAGGTGACTCAGCTACACAAACAAAAAACAGGAGAAGAAAATTTAAAAAAAGAAAATATTTCTGTCTTCACATCAGGGGTCATTGCATAATTACGTAACGCTCGAGGGTGGATGGGTGGGGTCCTTGAAAACGTTACGAAACGTTATGTGGGTGGGTGGGTGTATGGAGATGAACGTTACGTAATGCTTTTACCAACAGTTTAGTTATAAATGAATTTTAAATCAACATCGAATGACACCTTGGACACGTTTACAGGATGTGCCCGATGCAATCGCTTGCCTCCAGTCCTATGTTAGCCACTTCAACCTCATTGAAGACTCTAGTTGAACTCATCAAGGACTGAATTGATCTGGTCACCAATAAAACAAGTCTTGAAAGACTTGCAAAGATAGATGCACGTCGAGAAGTAACCCAATGTTTTGTTCACCGTTATGCTATCAGAAATCCAACATATTAAGAAATACATTGCTTAAAGCAAGTTAAGTTTTTATCAACTCGATTCTTGCTGGGCTTTCCGAGAACATCGCTGAAACTGTAACAGCCGGTTCCCAATGCAGTAGCCACACTCATTACCAGGAGAGGCTGTTGTCACCAATATACATGTATGCCTACATTGCAGTCTTTTCATTGGCTGCCAGAACTGGCACCACAGAATCACACAGCAAGGTCAGATTCTTAACTTTTGTGATGTCAAAGGATCTTGCAGTCAACTGTGCTCAGTGGGTGCCTATCAGTAAGACCTGCCATTACTTAGACTGATTTTGGTAATGTGGCTTCTCCTACCTGGTTCTGGTAGTCATGCAGGAAGTAGCCGACACAAGCGGACTTTGGACACACTTGTGCAGACTAGCTTGTCGATAAATTATGTAATGCACACTAAAGTGAAGACTCTCGAAGGCCTTTGGTTCAGTTCAAGAATGTCTAGTTTGTTAATTCAGATAAAAGGAACAAGACCTTAACTTGAATGGGAAGTATGTATCTGCAAAAAATGTCATGACGGCACTCCTGTTAGTATATACTGCTGCAATACTTCACAAAGTGCTTAAGTATTAACCTCAGATTCATATTAGGCAATGAAAATCCAACTAAAAAACTAAAATAATTCAAATTCGAAGTTAAAGCCAAATAGCAACAAAGTTAAAATTATTGGTTCTTACCGTTCTTCGAGCCATGAAAGTCTTATTGAATTCGTCGATTGTGATTTTTCCTTTTAAAAATACAATAAAACTTCTTAAATTCAGACGGCAGGTAGTTAAGCAAAGCAAAATTTATTTCAGAAGTGTATGAAGAAAAGGCAACACATCATAGGTTATAGACAATGTTTTGTAGTAAATACTCTATATAGCAGCTCTAAACAAGATTCTTAAAGGGCTGTTATATAAACTATATATACTATTCTACATTATAAAGAACATGTTACGAGTGGAATGATGATTTTTATTAAATAACAGCATTATGATTATTTATTATTATCATAATTAGGCAGACTGTAAAGTGCACAATTAACTAGTCAGAAAGGAGCATGGAAATGACCTCATGACTCTCATCCAGACAAGGTCATCTTCACTAAGTCATCTAAAGATGTTACATACAATTATCTGTCACAGGTCAGTCACTGAACTCACCTTCGAGAAAATCTTCTGCCACAGCCTCGGCTGCTTCTTCTGCTTCTAGTGCAGCTACTTTGACGTTGTCCTGCAGGGCCTGCGGACTGAACATCTCGAGCAACTCATCCTGTCTCTTGCTGCTTGCATCAAACTTATTCCGCAGCTCATTTAGCTGGTCATACTGACAGAAGACACAAAAAGAGAAGGCGCTTGCTACTCATTCAAACATCATATCATCTTCATTTCTCAGCAGATAAAACAAGATCAGCTGTTCTTAGTGGGACATGGTAACTGAATGGCTGAAGCACTTGACCAGTAACGCGGACAGTACGTCCTCCACTCAGGCGGTCACTGTGTAAGGACCTTGAGCAAGTCCTTCATGCACAATTGCTCAGCACCATTGCTCTTGTATGGTCATTGGAGCACTTCCGAACTTAAGAAGGATGGCAGTCTCAAATACAAATAACGAGATCAAGTGTTCCACCTAACACGAATGGGTATGAAGTGTTAGCAATTTCAATTTCTTAGCCTCGGCATAATATGGCGTGTGGCCAGTCCTCTCCCTTTCAGTCACATCTTCCCACCACCAGTGTACGGTCAGTGTACTCATCATAGCTGAGTTTGCTACGGTGCAGATGGAGCAGAAATCTCTAACCAAATTTCTACCCTGGTGGAGATTTGAACTCCCAACCTCTCAATTGACAGTCCAGTGCGCTAACCACTACAAAATTGAGCACCCCTTGAAATAATTATACATGAAACTCGCTTGGTGACAGGTAATAAGTTATGACTACTGTCAATAAGCACTAGCTGTATCAATGTTCACTGTCAGCGGCTACACTTTAAGCATCGCTGGAAGAACTTGACCAAGTGCACTGTGAAAACAGTTGTTCAACATAAAAACTTTAGTTTGGGTTTCAATCTGTGCATTTGCCCTCTATGCATATTATCTTGTAAGAACAGAAAATGCAACTGCTATATGCAAGATACACTATTAACACAAATGCTAAACAAATTATTCATGTTGGCAGTGAAGGTATATAGAATTAAGGTATACAGAATAAGGAAAATACACAAATTTCAACAAAGCTGACCTTTTAATGTTCAAAATAATCTACCAAGTGATTTCCTAACCTTTTCAAGAATTGTTCGCTTCTTTTCCTCCAGAAGAGCTTTCTTGGCTAGATTTTCTTCTGGTAAGACAGAAATAAGTTTTACAAATTCAGTAACAAACTAGTAAGGAAACATCTAGACTGCAGTCCAACAGAATGCTAGCAGCGACTAAATAAAATATGCATCTGCTTGTGTTGGACAGAGTTAGTAAGACAAAGACAGACAGTGGTATGGACAGTCAGATGAACAGATAGCATGGAGTAGAAATGTACACAATTTCAGATAGCATGGAGTACAAATGTACACAATTTCAGTAGGACGGGTTAGTCGAAATAGAAAAGTAGATACTGAAACAGACAGGTGGTCAGACGGACACAGAGCTTATACATAGAAAAATAACATTGCCTGTAATGTTCTCAGAAATTTCACAAATAAAGATCATTTTTGCACAATAAACAAAGACTAAGTTTATTTGTTTTCTCCAAGTGTTCCAGACGGAATACAGGATAAAACTTCTTTAACAAAATCTTGCCTCATAATTCCAGCAGCATCAGACAGCTTAAAGAAATCCTTAAGTTACCCAGGATCACTCTGAATGAACACTACAGAAATCATTAGATTAGATTAGATCGCGATATGTCCCTTGTTGGTTTATGGATGGCCCTGCTGAAGGACTTGAACATATACTTCTACACACCATTGCAGACTATTATCTTTTCATATTTAATTGAAAAACTATAAATATTCACAAATTCAATAAAACAATTTTTGACTTGCCACTATGGGAAACAGAATGAGGCATATTTCTTGCATATTTCTTAAATGGCTCACATGAGCACATCTAGCACATACATCAATTACTTCAATCTTCAAGTACATTATACCATACTACAATACGGATGCCTGTTTAGAAGAATATTAAATACATATCTGAGCAAATGAGGTTATAAATGCTACACTCACTAGCTTGTTTCTCGAGCTGGTGCCTTAAGAGTTTTCTGTAGGTCGAGACCTTCTTCAGCTGGGGAAGAGAGCAAACCATTTCATGAAGCTTCTCATCATCCTCTTTTAAGCTTTTGATTTCATTCAGACTAAAACAGACAGCAGAATAGAAAAATTGGAAAGAGTTCGCCAAATGATAGCCTAATGATAAAGCTGGAGTCAACCAACAAGAAACAATTTAGAGTTAATAGATTTGGCACAATCAGAAGAAAATGTCATAACGATAACTGGTGAAGAACATTCATGAATGAAATGATTTCAGATGATGTAAGGAGACGTAATGAATTACATGCATCTTCTAAATACCGTAACTGAAATTATTATTAAGTTTAAAGGCACCTCAAAAATGTTAAGATTAATACTGGTACACAAACAATAAATCCAAAAAAATAATTTCAAAGGATTCGTTAGTAGACTACATTCCAATGCAAACATCATTAAAGCCCTGAACCAAATTAAACAAATAAAAGCATACACACAATGATTAGCTGAGCATAACTCAGTTTTGTGTACCTCCAACAACTTCGAGAAGTTCTTAATAGATGCTATACAAATTTTCTCATATACACAAACACACACACGGATACATTCGCACATGTATATATGCACCAGTACTCACACATACACATAAATACACACACACAAACATACATACATATATTTGAGTGCATTAGCAGCATATTCAGTTACAGTTAACTTGCACTTAATAAATCCACTAACACACTGGCGGAATACACTGAAATTTCTTAGAAATAGCAATATATAATACTTGGGTTTGTTGACATATAATATGTACTGCTAGTGTATGATATGCGTTAACGATTTCCATGTGTTAAGTTGATAACCTTGGGATGCATGTCTCCATCGTGTCTTAAGCCAATGCACATGCTACTGGGATGCACGTGACCAGACTTTGACTGTAATAATAATTCGTATATACGTTTACCTACATACACAGATAAGTACATACATACATAAATACATGCACACGTATAAACATACCTCATATTGTCAAGCTGTGACGAAATCATCGTAACATCAAAGAAGTCATAATTTGGAAATTCATGCTAAAATACAAGAAAAAAACACTTATTCCAACCAATTGTAACCACCACACAGAAAGAGGACCAGCAAACACAGTTTAAGGTCAGCCAAAGAAAATCATATACAGTAATCTAAACTCGCAGATCTATGTGTGATGACCCCATTCAAATTGTCCCCAGATGGCATAGAGTATTGTCAATTTGAGTTGAATAGAAGCTAAACAGCCTTCTTTACTAATTGAAACAGTTTAAAATCTTTCTGCAGCACAGAATTTTAAACTTATCAATGGTCTATATGAAAGTTCTCTGTAAAAGCACAAACAAAGCCTAACAAAGTAAAATATAATGTCAATGTCAAGCATAAAAATAATAGCCTAAGCATAACACCAAAACACTTTCTGCCCCTTGAAAAAGCTACCAACCAAATTTGTTTGGTCAACGCTGTGACTAATATCGGAATATGACGGTTGACCAAAAGACTCGGGAGTTGAACGATGTCGCGGCAAGTATGAGGCAGGCAAAGCATTCTGTGTAGACCACATTGATCTAATAAAGCAAAGGAACATCATCATATCCATCTCATAAGGTCATGTAAGGTCACACAGCGACATTCTACTTTATGCAACATCTTAAAATAAAAGTCTCTGAGTTCTTTAGCTTTATAGAAAGAGAACTTTAGAAACTTAATTCTTCCAATATGAAACCACCAAAAACATTCACATAAATCACCTAGAATTAATACTCACACTGACTTAACTCTTTGAACTTGAAAGGCTGGTTTTCTGGCCTCTAAAATATACCCAAAACCAAAAGGCAGAAAAATTGGCCTGCCCATCTACCATTATTTCTTTAAATGGCTTGCACTAAATTAGTGTTCACACGGCACACGTCTCTAAGTTTAGATGAAAAAAACTATGTTCTAAATATCATTGTTATGGCTATTACCTCCAGCCATAGATATCTACTTAAGGGCTATATATAAATAAATAACAGAGAAAGTTTATTGCCATCCACAGACATCACAGTCATCTCAGTTTCTGTCAAAATTTTAAACTTCAAATGTATCTTTCAATCATCTAATTCACATCTGATTTCTCACAGGATGTTACATCTCAATATAAGCAGTCTTGATAATAAAAATAATCAGATAAACAACAAATCCTTTACGTTGCCTGGAATTTATAACTCAGTGCTTTAAAGCAGTTGCTTTTTGCATCACCTTCTCCAAGCAACAACCTGAGTAGTAACTGCCATTCCAGATGTAGTTCCTAATCTTCAAAATATTTTTATTCCTGTGGTAGCAGAGCTGTACCTTAGGAATAACAATAATAATTATAAAAACAATACTACAGAAAATGACTCACTGTGCTGACGTCATTGCCAATATTAGTGGTGGATTGCGTCGGAATTCGTCGATGATTTCACGAATAACTTTGCCAAGGTCAGAGTGAACCATAAACTGAAACAATAATATAAAAATTTCATAAAAAATTCTCAATCAAAATGTTAGTAGCTAAGATACATTGGCATCTTGTGATAGACTTCTGGTAATAATAATTCAAACCAGGTCTTCTTCGATCCAACACTGGGCTTTGGTTATTTATTTGTATGCACGTGCTTCGATACTAATACAGTGACTTTTATGAACCTCTCCAACACATGTTTAGATTCTAGTTCATTTTAATTGAGTGATTACAAAGGTTAGAAATTCTGTACATAGCTGGTACTGTCTTCTTTGAATCTTGATCTCATCTATTAAATAGAAGTGCAGTGCAAATTCATTTACATGCTCCTGGTTCACAAGCCATTCTGCTTAACATGAAGTGGTGTTATGTCAACCAAAGCTATTAACACACCATATAGGCTACTGCATCATACAAGAACTGTGGCACAGCGATAAATGTTGCATTTTTCAGCATCATCTCATTTTACATATGCTCTGTTTAACATGCTGTATCATGAGGAATGTCCTCTGATGACTTTGCATTAATGAGTCCTCGCTGTATATAAATAAGTAAATAAGTAATTAATTTATTATTTCTTTAATAGATGCCTATCGCATGTAGATAAACTTCTAGTTTCTTTGATCTACTTGATTTGAATAGGGTTTACTCCAACATTGGATAATGATGTTCTACCACGGATTTACTTGACGCTACCATCAGTTGCCTTATGCATCATGACAATGGCACCACAGCATTCATTAGAGTAACTTATATACCAGTAAGCTGTAATGTCGCAATAGAAAGTTAAGTGGACCCTAGAAAAGTCATGTAAAGCCACACCGCTTCATTAGGTTATTGCATTTCTTCACTGAAATGTGTTTAGCAAGTCTTCACTTACATTATTCACTCCCAAGCAGCCAACAACCAGCATCTGTTCACTGATCCATGGATGATTGGCTTTCGGCGAAACACTGACTACTGGTCTCTCTTGTGGAAACTGTGGCGGTAAAGAGCTGAAATGAAAATTGGACATGCATGCAGTTTACTCTAGGTTGGCTTGAAATGCACTTCAGTTTTCAGTGAAAAATATGCACATCTAGGACATTTTGGAGTAGCGTATGAAATATGGGTGTGTGATAGCCTAGTAGTTAGCATCCTCGATTTTCAGCCATATGGTCAGGGTCAAATCCATGCCAGGACAGTAATTTGTTTCAGAGTGTTGACTCTCTCTGCACCCCATAGTGAACTTGGCTATGAATGCTCTGAATGTTACTGTTAGAGGGAAGACCAGTGGTGAGGACTGGTCACTCATCTTCAAGCTAAGACTAACAAAAATGTGGTTGCTAACACTTCATACTCATGGCTGCCTTTTACGGCTAGCTTAAATGACTGCTCTTAGGAGAGGCACCTAGAAATAAATTTCAAGACAATTATATAGTTTTTCGTAAGTTATTATTATTTATTGTACTTACAGTGGTATTATTTACAAAGACAAATGAACTGTCAAAATGATAAGCCTGTGTACTAAGAATGGTATTTGCTTTCGTCCACCTACATTTTAAGATAAAGTCCTGATTTTTCATCCACTGTAACACGATATTCTTGATCTCGTAAGATTTCCACAACTCTGCAAAAATGGCACATTACAATTAACTCCATTTAATGTTACTGACATAACAATAAATAAACTATTTACGGTAGATAAATTAAGTACGCAACATAAAGTAACACAAATATTCACATTTTACAAAATGAATAGTCAATGATTCTACTTAGTCATAGTACCTAACAGTAACTGTCAATCAGGTAAAGCCCCAAACAGCAGTCTATGGCAACTACTATGAGTACTTCTGATACTCACTTCATCAAGCTATGCAGTTCAAGAATGGCATGCTTATTAGTAGCTGACCGATGCTCACAAAGATGACATATTTAAACTATACAATAACAATATCAGAAGAATCTCACTCACAGTGCTATCTCAGGGTTCTAGGCAAGAATGGGCAGATTGCTGGAACAGTAGGAACACTGATTGTCCAATTCACCAGATTTAAACATCACCAGACTGGGCAGTTTATTGAATGACAATTTAGTTCCTTGGCTTGGTATAAAACAGGGATGATTAATTTTACTATAATTATCACGTTATCTGTCCTTTAATTAATACGTGTGTAGGCATCATTTAAATAGTGCAATTTCTGATTAACAAGTACAGTACAATAAGCTGAATTAGCTTGTGCTTTGTGCTTAGCTTTATAGTGGCGCTTTAGAAAATTGGAGATTACAAAACACCTACGATGAAAATGGATAGTACGAAATAGTATGAAATAGAAGCTTGGTTCGCTCCCTTGTCAATGGCATTTTAACATTAAATTATTCGCTATATATCAATTGGTCATTTGGTTATTATGAAAATGAATTTCAGTCCTGTGAATATAACTCAATGCAGTCCCACAGATAAGACGAAATGCTGACCCAAACATGACAGCCTCAGAGGTTGCGGTAAGGTTTCATCTTCACATTTCATATATGTCTAGTTGTCTACTGTTTACTGTTATTGTTGGTCTTTGATAAATGTCTCCAATCGACTATTGAGATGGCTTGGGCTTACATGCTTATAATTAGATGAAAAAGGTCAACATACCCACACATGAAACTCATCATAATCTTAAAAAAAGGCACTTTACTGTTCAGCTAACTTTCCCAAGGACTCGGAGATGTCACAATTTTAAGCAACACAAGGCAACCATCTTTTTTCCATAGCTAACATCACAATTGAATGGTGTGCAAGACCATAGATATATTACAGGTAATTACCATAATGATGCCTAAGTATAGAAAGTCGACTTAGTCAGCTATTCAATCAGCCAGTTTCTCCAACGGACGTATCATGTCCTCGCCCTTACTCTTTCCTGGCAAGAGTGATACGTGATCAGTTTCTTCCAATTCAAAAGATATGATTAAATTCCAGTGTTACAATCTAGCCTATTCTAACAAGATATCCACCATACCTCTGTCCACAACATGTCTATTAACTACAATCTGTCCCCAACCTCCGAGCGCTGTCAAGTGTCTCTATATCGATGTAGCCTGATTCGAGAAATGTCTACATTGTTCCAGAGTCTGTTAAAATCTGTTGTTACAATTGTTTCTACTCTGTTAAAGTCTATTGTCTGACAGCAGATCTAGTGGTTAGCATGCTACACTGTCAATCGAGAGGTCGGGGGTTCAAATCCCCGCCAGGGCAATAATTTGGTTTGAGATTTCTGCTCCACCTGCACCCCCTAGCCCAGTGGTTCTCAACCGGTGTGTCGCGACACACTAGTGTGTCGCGAATCGACCGGCAGTGTGTCGCGTAAACCTGGTGTGTCGCTGGTGTGTCGCGATAAAATTGGTGTGTCGCGAATTCTCACAGCCTACGCCCGTCATTTCTACATTACACTTACTTACTTGAAGCTTAGCGGACGTAGGCTGTGAGAATTCCTAACAATCCATTTATAATATCTATTCTATTATATCGTAATCTAAGGTGACCATGATGTTTATCTTATACACCATAGACCCCTACACGTTTGCGATGGCGCCGATGTTAACTTTTACCCATTATTGCAACATTTGGAAAGGATAAACTGATCAGTATAAAGCGAACATGTTGCGAATCTTCTACTGGTCATGCGAAATCAAATTTTGGTAGCAATGAGACGGGTTCTAGCACCAACAATAGTGAATACGCAAACAATGACGCTGCCACTGCTAGTTTTAGTAAACCAATCAAGAAAAACATGAGAAAGAAGAAATCTAGAAAGTTATGTACAAGCAATCCTCAAGAACTCAGTTCTGGGCTAAGACATACAAAGGGGAGCATTACAATACACTGGAGAGGTGGGCGTCCGGAGGAGGGCAAGGGGGCATTTGCCACCGAATTTTGCAAATATGTTACAAAAATAAAATCTTTTTATTACTATGATTATTATAACAGCCCAACACGATTTTAAATGCAAAAACCTCTTAATTATTTAGGTAAGTCCTTGACAGTTATTTATTTTTAAAGTTGTCACGTGTTCTATGTTCATGAATATGGAAACACGTCACTTTACTCCTCCTACAAAATTTTGTGCCATGTAAAAAATTTTGCCCCCTGTAAAAATTCCTGCGGACGCCCATGCTGGCGAGCAAAGCAATCAAAGAGTTGGTTTCATTTCATAGTTCCTACTTATCTGAGCAAGGTTTTTCTCGGATGATCAACATAAAGAAAAAAAGGAATAAAGTGGTCAGAAGATCTCTCTCAGCCTGCTTACGTGATGCACTTACAAAAACTGTGGATCCTCCATTTGCAAATAATCCACAGAAAATCCAGGACCAAAATCTCAGTAACTGCATGCTACTAAGTTAACGTAGAAACTGGAAAGGATTCAACATGAACATTTTCATTCTTTAAAATGTTAAAAATTTAAAATGTTAAACTAGTTTAACTTTAACATTTTTAACAATGTTCACATACGATTGCGTGGTGTGTCGCCAAATTTGGTGGCAAGTTTAGGTGTGTCGCGAGCCAAAAAAGGTTGAGAACCACTGCCCTAGCCAACCCAGGTATGACTACACTGACTATACACTGTCGGGCGGGCAGATCGGGCGGTGAGGGAGAGGACTGGCCTCCTGCCTTCATATGCTGAGGCTAAGAAAATGAAGTCGCCAACACTTCATACCATGGCTGCCTCAGGGCTAGCTTAAGGGACTGTTCTTCTTCTTCTTCTTCTTCAGTCTTACCGCTTCTTCTTCTTCTTCTTCAGTTTTACCGAATGCCAATTCGACTTTAGAGTTCGTAATTGAAACCTCTAAAATTTCAAAATCGCAGAGCACGAGCTTGTTCAAGATAGCTGCGTCAAGTCAGAGGGATTGTCCAAAGATACCAAATAAAGAACAAATTACGGTTGCCACAAGACCAGAATTTATTAAAAATCGAATTAGACTGCCAATTTGATTGACCATTAGAGTCAATATAAAAATGGGTGATTTTAGCATGGCTAACTGCCACGTGGTATCACACACAACAGGGCTTGGCGAACATGTACAATCGGGGTGCCTATGTACTATCTGGGTGGGTGCCTTTGCATCGTGAAAGTCAGTTAGGGTCAGGGTACGGGTAATCCTGGGTTTTAGCGTCCGAAATTAGTTTCATTGAAACGTTATAATACAATAATATATTAATACAAAAAAATTATCATCGTTCATCCAACTTCTAGTGTCAGTTATATTTTCATCGATCATCCAGCTCCTAGTTTGAGCTATATTTTCTTCAATCTTCCAACTTCTTGTTTAAGTCTTACTATGAAATGTTTTCATCGCTCATCCAAGGCCATGATATCGGCGCTAAAACGACATATTTTCATCGCTATTCCAACTTATAGTTTGTGTTTTATTATGTACTGTTTTCATCGATGATCCAGCTTCTAGTTTCAGTAATATTTTAATCAATCTTCCAACTTATAGTTTGAATTTTACTAAGAAATGTTTTCATCGCTCATGCGATGTAAATAATTTCGGACGCTAAAACCCAGGATTACCCAGGGTACGCGTCGTGAGGGTCGGTTAGGGCTTAGGGTTAGGGTAGCCTATCTATTTGTGCGCCTAAAAAGGCTATACCTGCGAGTGGAAGCTGGTACTTAAAATTCAGGGCTATGGTTAGGCACTCCGATTGTACATGTTTACCCAGGGCTTCATAGATTATATAATACATTTCTCTAGCCACTACCTACCTTCCGTCGATGCTTTTCAGTTGTTCAATTTGTCTTGATCTTAGAGCCTGTAACGCCGTCGGTTCTGGGATGTTACTTTTTTGAGGTCTAGACAACCAGTTATTTAGTACATCCATCCTTGTCTGAATAAACTACAGCGCTAAAGCAAAACGCAATGGAAATTCCCAAAAAGGTAATCGAGTTCGTGACTAACACTACACATGTACAGACGTATTCTTAACATTGAAACATATATTATGACAAATAATCATTACGGTTAAAAGCAAAATAACACGAGAAAATGAATATTTTATGGTTTTACCCAAGCACTTATATCACACAGTACTGGAAAGTCCTTTTTTAATATCGTGCGACTAATTGTAGCGCAGCCATCTGGGGAGAGGAAAGTATCGCGTCTTGTTTATGTATAGCATAATGCCTTGCAGTTCATTATTTCTGAATAAAAATCAACGAATAATTATTGTCGTGCCGGAAAAAGTTGCCTGTGTGGAACAAACCATCATAATCACCATCATCATCACTATCATCATCATTATTATTTTAATATTTTTTTGCTTCGAGGTAAATATAAAATGGTAGTACACTCTTCCTCAAAGTCCTACCCTGACTCATCCTAAATAACGCCCGCCTTAACAGCTGCTCTGCCTTATTTCTTGATATGGACCCAGGAAATCGGTCTCGGACCTACTAATTTGGACCTCCTAATTTGGAGTACTATCAGACTTGAAGCAGCGCTTGTGCATCAGCGCAGTGCTTGGCTTTCGAGTGGCGCTTTATAAGTTTGGAGTTTACGATTATTTTCGCATTTTGGATCGAAATTTTGAACAGTTATGTTATAGGCTTTACAGCAGCTTTACAGTCCTTGTAGGCTTTTTAACTACTCGTTTCGTTATTATACTACTTTTTGATACGTTAATTTCGCCTCCTGCAGTTATTTGCTGGTGAAACATATTTCGTTATAGGACCCTATCTCGGGTCTGGCCCGAATCCCCGAAACCAGAATCCCCGAAAACGCTGAAAATACACAAAAGCCCGATTTCCCGAAAACAGTTTAATAGAAAACGGTCGAACTCCCGAAAACTAATAAAACTATTCAGAGTTAAATTGTAAACTCATACATAATATAGACCTAGCGTGGTCTTGATCTATAATATAGAAAATCGATTTCGGGGATCCGGGCGAAATTCTTTTCGGGTTTCGGGATTCGGGCTGATCCCGTGGCATAGAACAAAGCATTGCACATAGTTGTTTCATTAGATTACATCGATGAGTGTTTCCTAAACTGCAAAACAATATTGTATAAATTTCGCTAAAATTTACAAAGTCTGAAACTTCAAAAAGTATATCATTTGTAACTTCTAGTCATTGCATTAAGAGAGATAAGGTTATTCTTTCCAAAGCTATTTCTATACTCTTGAAGAGAACTGTAATTAGTCCATATAATTCACACAGACTGCAAACAATTACGGAAAACAGCAAAATCTTGAAATCAGCACATGGCTGCATCTCCTATAGATAACCAGCGCCGTGGTTAAGTTTCGCTGAATTAAAAAAAATCCTGGATAAGTTGCCCTAAATTGCACTCAAAACTCACTATTTCTCACTGGCTTTCAAACACATGGATGGATATCTAATTGCTCTTCACCTGGTGACTGACTAACCGGGTCTGGCCCGAATCCCCGAAACCAGCAGCATCCATCTAGGTCATCTTCTCATTGTCTTTTCCTCATTCTTTTCTCAATGATAGGTCTCGGTAGGGAATACCCCCTCAATTTGTGACCCATCTGCTTCCTGTGTCTCTCGTATATAATTAGCAAAAGAGATCTTTCTCGACCACCTTATGCAGTATATTTTCATTTGTTCTATGCTGTTTATGGCTAGGATCATGTCATTAATTTTTCCACTAATTGATTATCCAGGTCTCGAGATGGCTATTATTGCTTTGTGGCCTTTCTTTGCAACCATTTAAATAAGCACAAAAAACAGTCTTATTCAATCATGAAGTTGTTTTGCCAGACTGCCTATTCCAAACTTTCTATTACCATATCTTGGAAGCATATTAATCACACGTTTACAAAGGGTAAAAAACTTTCATATATCAGTTCAGTGATCTCAGATCAGGCCCTTAGCCAGCCATACGTCCACGCGTCCTTTGGACGGGTGAAAATTATTTTGGACGGGTATAAATTGTGCGTGGACGCATGGACGCATTGGACGGGTTGCCGATTGGACGGGTTGCCGAATTATTTCTACAACGCGTTCCGCGTAAGGGCAGGCCCTTAGCCAGCCACTTTGGACGGCCATAAATTGTGCATGGACAAGACGTCCTAAATGTGATAGGCTATAATGTATAATCCATTCCCCTTCATCTGTGTAACGATGTACCTTTTCCCACACAAGATCACTTCTCTAGCAGTTATTTATGACCTAGGATAGGTGTAATTAAGTGCCAATTAGATGAGGGTGTTTCATGGTAATTGGTAAATGATTTGACTATATAAATACCTTGACCTTATGAATAATTATAGGGGTTTGGATTGATAACAAGTAACGTCTGTTCCCTAGGCTATAATAATCAAATAAGGGAATTAAAAATTACAATCTGAAGTCAACAGATTGTTGTTTGTATCATTGTATATAAAACAAAACTGTTACAATTGTGATCAAAACCCAAAAGTCATTCAGTGTAGGGGCATTGCAGACTTTTGCAGTTGGACTCATACGGTCGTGGCATCGGGCGGTCACGACTTCTTACGCTCACGGCATCGAGTGGTCATGACTTTGAATGCTTTTGGACGCCCTACTCTTTATTTCTGGCTAAGGGTCTGTCTCAGATTTACAGATGGTAACAGAAAAGTGTTTCCAATGTTTAAATCATGTCTCCAGTAACACCTTGGCGGCACTACGAAGCACCTTACAATCATCCTTGTGACATATCTGCATACTTGTAGTTCATGACTTTAATTTCACAATTAGGGTTTCATTATATTAGTCTTCAGTTTCCTTTTGCATGCAATCTTCTGACAGTAAGTTTATTTTAAAAGCTGCATTTTCTAATTTGTGATAGGTTTGCAATAGCATGGAAAAGCAGTAATAAATTCAACCTATAAATAAGTCCCATGTTTGGGCTGTGTTCAAAATCTCAGGATGCAAGCAAGTAGCCACAACAAATCAAACACATACATATCTGACTTTTGTAACAAAACGTTTACATTGAAATCCAGTATGAAAATCCGTAACAGAACCCACACTGGAGAAAAACCATACAAGTGCAATTTATGTCACAAAGAATTTGCACAGACAACTCGTCTGGAACAACATAAAAGAACCCACACCAGAGAAAAACCATACATGTGCAATTTATGTCACAAAGAATTTGCACGGAATATTTCTCTGGAACGCCATAGAAGAATCCACACTGGAGAGAAACCATACATGTGCAGTTTATGTCATAAATCATTTGCACAGAAGAGTACTCTAGACTGCCATACAAAAACCCACACTGGAGAAAAACCATACATGTGCAATTTATGTCACAAATCATTTGCACAGAATATTACTCTGGAACGCCATAGAAGAATCCATACTGGAGAGAAACCATACATGTGCAATTTATGTCACAAAACATTTGCATGGAATATTACTCTGGAATGCCATAGAAGAATCCACACTGGAGAGAAACCATACATGTGCAATTTATGTCAGAAATCATTTTCACAGAAGAATACTCTAGACTACCATACAAAAACCCACACTGGAGAAAAGCCATACGTGTGCAATTTATGTCACAAATCATTTGCACAGAAGGGTGATATAGGCCACCATACAAAATCCCACACTGGAGAAAAGCCATATATTTGCAATTTATGTCACAAAGCATTTGCACGGAATATTTCTCTGGAACGCCATAGAAGAATCCACACTGGAGAGAAACCATACATATGCAATTTATGTCAGAAACCATTTGCTCAGAAGAGTGCTCTAAACTACCATACAAAAACCCACACTGGAGAAAAGCCATACTTGTGCAATTTATGTCACAAATTATTTGCACAGAAGCGTGATCTAGGCCACCATACAAAATCCCACACTGGAGAAAAACCATACATTTGCTATTTATGTCACAAAGTATTTGCAGAGAAGACTACTCTCGAATGCCACAAAAGAACCCACACTTCAGAAAAATCATATATGTGCAATTTATGTCACGAAGCATTTGCAGAGAAGACTACTCTGGAATGCCATAAAAGAACCCACGCTGGAAAAAAACCATACATATGCAATTTATGTCACAAAGCATTTGTACAGAAGACTCATCTGGAATGCCATTAAAAACCATACATGTGCCATTTATGTCACAAAGCATTTACATGGAATACTATTCTGAAGCGCCATATAAGAACCCACATTGGAGAAAAACTATTTATATGCAATTAATGCCATCTATATATATACATGTATATATATGTATATATATATACATGTGCAATTTTTGCAACAAAGCATTTGCAAAGAAAACTCACCTGGAATGACATAAAAGAATCCACACTGGAGAAAAACCATAAAAGTGTAATTTATGTCAAAGCATTTGCAAGGAAAACTCATCTGGAACATCATAAAAAACCCAAACTGGAGAAAAAACCATAACAATGTAATTTATGTTACAAAGCGTTTGCAGAGAAAACTCACCTGGAATGCCATACAAGAACACACACTGGAAAAAGCCATAAAATGTTATATATTTCACATTGCAGTTGCAGAGAAAACTCATCTGGAATGCCTTAAGCCACATTAGGGAAACCATACAGTTGCAATTTTTATCACAAAGAATTTGCACAGAAAAGTGTCCACAATCACCGTATAAGAACCAACACCAGAGAAAGCCATACAAGTGCTGTTTATGTCACAAACAATTTGCAGACAGTTGTGCTCTCAAATTCCATGTAAGAAACTACACTGGAGAAAAGATGTTTTCTTTGACATACATGTAATGTATGTCAAATATTTAGACAGACATGTCCTCAGAAGTGCCATGCATGAACCCACAATGGAGAAAACTATACAAATGTACTTTGTGTGACAAAGCATTGACACAGAGTAACACTCTCAATATACAGTCAAGAAGACACGCTTGTAAATGCCACAGAAGTGTAAATTATGTAATGTGGAATCACATACAGTGAGTGTCTCGGCTACCATGCAAGATCCCCATACTGGTGAAAAATTGTGTGAGGTGTAATTTTATGAATTCGTTGTGCCGAACATGGCACAACTATGCCATGCAAGCACTTTATGTAAGAGATTCAGTACCGGTATATAACTATATATACCGACTGTGAAAACTGTGTTAATGGAAAACAGTTGTCAACTATAGAAGTCTTGCAAGATCTTGCTAAGCAGAGGACGAATCATCAATCAATCAATCAGTAAATATTAAATTTTGTTTATTGCATTAATTCCCGTTGACACAAACGCAACGGGATTGCACAGACTTTAAAAACATTGACAGCAAATACGGTTAAATCAGATGTCAATTAGGTTTCAGTGACTAGTTAATAAATGTTTCTATAAAGCATACGGGATATAAAGTTTTTATCGTTCTTTTCAGGCAATGTGAAATTGTGAGTTCGCACTCGGAAATTGTGGGGAATATTTCGGTCAGCAGGGAAATAGGGTCGCAGAACATGGCCTGGGTCAGCAACGGGTGCATTTAATAGACGTTCATCAGCCTGCCTAGCCAGTTCTGAAGCGCTTTGGATGGATGGGGAAAGTGAGCCAGTTCGGCGCATTTTTCTAAATAATTGCTCAATCCTCTCCCTGTCTCCTGCCCGGGTGTAGCTCCACCATGCAGGGGATGCATACATCAGGGAAGATACGGTGATGGCCCTTGCTATGTCATGTAAGACATTTGGTGGAAATCCGTGGGACCTTAGGACTCAGAGGGCGTGGAGTGAAGAGTAAGATTTCGATAGAAACTCTTCTAGATGAGGCCCCACCCCGAGGTCAGAGGAGATGATGACACCTAGCACACGCAGGGAAGTAACGCGGATGGCCCCCGGGATAATAAGGGGAATGGAGGGGATTGCTTTCCTTCTGGTGAAGATAATTAATTCACGAGTTTTATTTGGGTTGAGGCGAAGGTTATTACTACTCGCCCAGGATGTGATATGTGCAGATTCTTCTGGGGCGGTATCTATATTAGAGGAGCCTATAAGGAGGTAGGTGTCATCAGCGAATTTAGTGATAAAGTTAAAAGCGTGTTTAGGGTGATGATCTGAGTAGTTTGTGGAAAAGAGTGCAGGACCAATTGTGGACCCTTGGAAGACACTGGAGTTAATGGTGTTTAGTCGAGAAGCGCTTCCCAGGAATTTAGTTATATGGCCCCTATCATGAAAGTATTGGTGAAGCCAGTTATAAATTTCATCAGGGATGTCAATGTTAATTAATTTTTGGAATAGTGTGTAATGACGGACAGTATCAAATGCTTTTGACAAGTCGGTCGAAATTACACTACATGTTCATTGGAGATTAGTAGGTTAGAAATCTGTTGAAGAAGCACTGTTATGGCAGCCGTGGTTGATCAAGTAGGTCTGAATGCGTATTGGTCTTTGAGCATATCTTGGATAGGAGGGGAGTCGAAGGCTGGGTATAGGTGTCTGCGTACGATGACACGTTCGACGACTCTTGAGAGAGCAGGAACTACAGAGATTGGCCTGAAGTCATTTGGAGAGGTAGGACGAGGAACTTTGGAGATTGGATTTATCAAGGCGAATTTCCATTGATCCGGTAGGCCTATATGAGCGAGGGCTATGGATCTGTTTATAAGGTGTGTAACTGGGGAGCAGATAATTGGTGCTAGTAGTCGAAGGAACCAAGACGGTGTCAGGTCATGACCTTCGGCAGTGTTTTTCAGATGATCAAGTAGGTGGAACATTTCACTTTCCGTAAGGAGAGGAGTATTTGAAGATGCAGTCAGTTTTAATTTGGAGGGGATGTAGGCAGTGTCTGTGGATATAGTTGCGAAGTAAGAACTTAAGTCTTCTGCTGTATTTTGACTTTGTAGGACTGTTTCCTTTCTGGTTTGTGTTAGTTCCGACACACGTCGCCAGAGAGCTCTTGAGCCTCCTTTGGGGTCGTTACTTTTGAAATCAGTGCGGTTTTTACGTTTAATAAGTTTACCGATTTTGTCAGCAATTGCGGATGCTTTTTCAGTGTGACCCGCTCGCACGAGTCGATTTTTTTACGTAAGGGGCCGTCCACATATTACGTACGCAATGAGGGGGTCGGGGTCGGATTTAGGCGATTTTGCGTACGGGTGCGAACGGGGGGGTGGAGGGGGACAAAAGTGTACGTACGCAAAAAAATTTCTAATTATGACGTCCACATTGGCCTATTTATAACTTTGTATTGTCCTATAGTCGTCCGATGGCATTTTATTACATTATATAAAAGCCATGTGCAGTAAATTCTGTGCTGTGAACGAGACACCTATAATTTGTCTATATTGGCCCTCACTCATCCTTCAATCTGGCCTAAAGTGCAGACAGTCGGGCTGCCTGGAGCTGTCGAGACACTTTCTGCAGCTGGGGGGGGGGGTGCGTCAAGCGTACGACCGCGGGGGTGTGGAAGAAAGTACGCTTGCGAACAGAGGGAAGGGGGTCCAATTTTCCCGGAGTTTTGCGTACGTAATATATGGATGGCCCCTAATAACAATTTTATTTCAGGAGTGATGAATATTGTATCTTTGGAGGTGATTGTGATTGTTTGGATAGGATGATATTTGTCTTTCCATTCCAGCAGGATTGCATAGAAGACATTCCAGGCTTCTTTGGGATTATTTAAGGTCAGAAGATGGGAGAAATCGCTGTTTTTGAGTTCCTGAAGAGTAGTCGCATGCTTCTCAGGCGTGCGGTGGCGAAAAGATTTTTTAAAGGATTTTTTAGATTTATCCAAGAAGGTGGCGTTTGTGGTTGTAGCTATGACTGCTCTATGATCAGTCTTGACTGTGGAGTTGATGACTCGAATATTAAATATTCCCGGTGTCGATGTCATTACCATGTCAAGTAGGCTATATTGCCTCCAGGAATGGGGAGGGTGACGAGAGGCGTGAGACCTGTGCGTTGCGAGATTTCACCGATGTCGAGTTGGTTGAAGTCGCCGCTGAGAAGTATCGTGGCTCTTGCATCTTCGTTGATCAGATCTTCAATGGTTCTCTCTATGAAGTAGTACAGTTTAATCGTTTGGTAGACGGGTTTTGGCGGATGACAAAGAGATCCAATAATGACTGGGCCATGACTGAATGAGATTTTCACCCACTCATAGTCCAGTTGAAAACAATTTATTGGAGCTGTTCTACATTGATGTCTTATGTTATTAGGCCTACTCATCGAATGTTTTCGATCACATGTATGTGGAATGTGTAACAAAATGTTTGAAATCGAGAAGGATTTTATGGAACATTATTATTAAGTTGTCCTCTGAACATTATCTTACGGTATCGTCACTACCACGATGTAAGAAATGCTCTACAGACAGAACTTCTTCAAATATTTTAAATGTATGGGCTTAGTTAATTTCCTAGAACAAAGAAAACAGATTAGTTTGTAAGTACTATCTGTTGGCTTTACAACAGTTTAATGTTATAAAATATGTTTGATTCTCGTCTAATCATATGTCATCAATGCCTTGGCTTAAGCCTTAAGCCAAGGCATTGATGACATATGACTGGTAGTGTATACCTTAAGCCTTAAGGTATACACTACCAGGCTACCAGCTATTCCTCCTGGCATGACCGCTTTACTGTTCAGTTATAATATTCTGACACGCTTTCTGTGACTAGAATGGTATGGACAACGTTGATTGTGGAGTTACTTGAGGTCACCCAAAACCGATGTCCACAAAGGGGACGAGAGGTTACCCATGCAGATTCTGAATAGAGTGCAACGGTATACCCGACGGTATACCCCGTGATCGATAGAGTCAGTCGATTAGTTGATCGAAACTCGACCAAATCGAGTTGGTCAAAAAATCTTCGACTTGATCAACTTGCAAGTCGAGCCGATCAAATGTTTTGACAAGTCGAGTTGATCGTTGTTTCATCGTCTTGACTATAAAATAATTTAAAAATTTTGCGGCTACGTCACACAATGACCCACATGATGTTATGACGTAAACGCAACTACCTTATTAACCTGGTGTGAAGTTCAGTGCAAGTTATCGCATCGTATCGTATCGTATCTAGTAATTTATAAGGCGCCTCTCGCAGTATAAACTATTCAGAGGCGCCCTCAGTGCATGAGCCCCGTGGAAACAGAAACGTCTTGAGCAAGCGAGTAGATGCAGAGGAGATTCCCATCATGAGTTTAGTTCGAAATCGAGATGGACGACCATTCCAGGCAGAGGGACGTGTTACAGCTAAAGCTCGACGTTGGGCCAGAGTGGTCCTAGTACGAGGGACAAAGAGATCAAGACGGCCAGTAGAGCGCAAAGGACGAGCAGAAGTTGCAGAGAGAGGTTGCCGCATAAGGTCAGAGAGGTATTTAGGGGCAAGCCGTAGCTGGGACTTGGAAACCAGAAGGAGGATCTTATACTCGATACGCGAAGTAATCGGGAGCCAGTGTAAGACTTCAATCATATATGTGGAGATATGAGCAAAGCGAGAAAGGCGTGCTATGAGCCTAGCAGCAGCATTTAAGACTGACTGGAGGGGGATAGCCGTAGCATCGGGAGACCGAGGAGGAGAGAGTTACAGTAGTCGACCCGAGAGCAAATGAATGCATGTACAATGGAGGTAAAGACAGTAGGTATAGTGGATCGCCTGATAGCTCTCAGTCGTCTCAGTTGGAAGAAGCAGGAGCGAGTCAAAGTCGAGATATGTTCAGTAGGCCTAAAGGTGAGGGAGGAGTCAAGAGTGACACCCAAATCGCGTACACTGGAGGAGTAGGTATAAGAAGGAAACTTGAGTGCCAGCAGTGAATAGTCAAGCTTATCTAGTTGTTGCTTAGACTAAGTGCCAAACCAAATCAATTGAGTCTTGGTGGAATTTAAACAAGTTATGATCCTCTTGGTGCTTTCGTATGGCTAAAGCTGGTTAGATACTTTTTTCAGTTTTACGGTGAAAATGGAGAGATTAAGATGCTTTAAACTACAGACTACTATGGTAACTGACTTCAGTAATCTTGAGCAGTTAAAAGTTTCTTCCAATATAGGAACTGTTTCTTGGAATATAGGAACTGTTAAACTAAACACTGCACGTCCTCTACTGCCACCTTATTTGTTGAGCTGGTACTAATTTCTATACCGTACTGTAGGAGATTCCCTTGGCCTTGTAGCTTAGCTGATCGAGTCGACGGAGACGGCGTGGCTTAATACTTACACGATTATAACAGGGCTTAAATTCGCGTGTCTACCGACACGAGGTGTTCAGCTGACATTGTCCAGTGTGCCGTTGGCTTGTCTGGGGTGTACTCTACAGTGTGTAGTATGAATTTTTGAGAGATTAGCTCAAGTCAACCACACACGATATCTTCATAATGCCTGAAATTTTACCAGTTCAATTACAGTTTGACAGTTTGGGGAAGAGTGTGCAATTGAAACTCGAGTAATTTAGGTAGGCCTACTGGAATATAGGAATGTAACAGTCGTCAGCAACTTTGACCAAGGCACTATAGTCCAAGTCGACAAAAGTCGACCAAGTCGATCGCGTATATGCCATGGCGATCGAGTTGACGAGAGGTCGACTAGTCGACAAAGTTGATCGGGTCAATCGTTGGCCGAGTCGATCGTAGCACTCGACTCGATTGACTTCGGGTTATATGCGACGGTTAGGAGATCGCGACCGTCCCCATATAAATTTGTTAACGGGCTTCTCACATCAGGCCTACACTTATCACCCGCCCAAAATTCGGATATTGGAAATGTCGGTTAATGGGCTTCTGACCTCAAGCCTAGATGGGTTCGATGTGTGCAGTCCAAACCCATGAGCCCACTTGTCGCCCACACATTTTTTATTTGGATAACGGGCTCTTCGCCTAGCTCCCAGATGGGGCTGATATGGGCTAGCTCAAGCCCATGAGCTCACCTAATATTTAGATGGGCTGTACATGGGCATGCTGGCAGAGAGGATCCCTCCTGGACTTATAAACATTAATTAAAAAGAGTGAAATGACGTCTGGAACGGCTGCAAGGCACCTATTCGTCGAGGTCCAGTGCTTCAAAAGTAACGCGGAATGCCACATCATTAAACCTCTAGATCGTCAGGCGCTGAAATATACAGGAGGTACCCAGACATCGTGCTGAGGCTCTGTTCCAATTAGGTCGAGATGAAGGCCAGGCCCTCAGCGTTCACTGGTCCTATGGTTTCGAAAGCCATAATTATTATTTTTCTCATAGGTAGACCTACATATGTGATCCCTCGGGATTGCAAAAATTAAGGAAGCATATAATTGTTATGGAATGGCTATAGTCTACGCATCTGGTTTTTTTGTCGGTGAAAAGTGTTTACTTCGCCCAAAGCCACAAGCTGCATATATAGGCCTACCTAGTCCTATAATTGTAAAGAATTTTATTATTTTTTTTACCCGAGGTAGTTATAATCCCTCAGGTTGTCCAAAACTAAATCCGGAGATAATATGATGTTACTCTGGAACGGCGGATCAGTGGATCACTCGACAAGTATTATTATTATTATTATTTGCCCTGAGGTACTTCATTCCCTCAAGGTCTTAGAGATTAGATAAGTTATTTTTCTGGAACGGTTATCCCTCATCCATCCCTCATCATTATTATTTTTTTTTGCCCTGAGGTACTTCGTTCCCTCAGGGTCTTAGAGATTAAATTAGTTGTTTTATTATTATTATAATTATTATTATTATTATTATTATTATTATTATTATTATTATTATTATTATTATTATTATTATTATTATTATTATTATTATTATCTCTCATGTTATGCTTCGCGAGATAAACTAGTATGGTCTAGCGTGATAGAGGTGGTCGCTCCTTGGCACCGGGCAGCATCGACATGGTGCCCCGGAAGGCGACCTCGTTAAAGCGTTGGATCGCCACCGATTATTATTATTATTATTATTATTATTATTATTATTATTATTATTATTATTATTATTATTATTATGGCGATGGGCTGGTTTTTATCACGGAACTCGGCCGACGGTTAACAAGAACAAGTTCTGAACAACGGAGGACCCGAGAGAAACCTTCCTGTTCCAAAAATCTGTAACAATCCAGCGGTTAAATGCTATCGCGTGCCTGGGCACGATGGGGAACTAGAACTCTTATTTTAACGATGATGATGATGATGATGATGATGATGATGATGATGATGATGATGATGATGATGATGATGATGATGATGATGATGATGGTGATGGTGATGGTGATGGTGATAATAATAATATGGGTCCTATATAAACCAAGGTGGGCATGCTGAAAGGGTTTATTCTGGAGCTTCTTCTATTTCCATGACTATAATTCGCAAGCGGCCAAGTTCAACGATCTGTTTCGATTGTGGTCTTGTATAATCAGGTCGGAAGAGACACTGGTAAGTTTTCTTGAAGATGTGCTATATAAATAGGCACGTATAATTAGGCCTACAATTAGGCCTAATTAAAATAGGCCCATGCATGTGATGCAACTTCATATTATAGGCCCTAACGTTGGTTGTGCCACAGTATAAATAATGACACAGTACGTCGACTCTCATTGCTGGCTGTTGACTAGTTTTTGTGGTCACGTGACTGCGACGCCATCTTGAATCTGAGCTCCTGAATTATAGATTTAAGCTGAAATTAACGTTAAAAATAATATTGTTAATTCTAATGAAGTTCTCGATGTTTTTTAAACGTTTAAAAAATATTTTATTTGATGGATTCCGATATATCGGCGTGTAGTCCTCAATGTTGTTGTAACGTTTAAAAAATATTTGATGTGATTGTTTCCGGTGTATCGGCATGGAAACGTTCTCTTTCAAGATGTTTTTTGGTCACACATTCTGACTGCTGCAGAGGCCGGGAGTCGACGTACTGTGTAATTATTTATACTGTGGTTGTGCCATAGTAACGCCTCGACGCATAGTAGTTTTAAGTTAATGTGACTAGAGTGAACACAATAATGTCTGCTTAAAAATTCAGTTTTGTCGTAGTCTGCATAGCCTATAATTATATATTTTTCTGATTACCATTGACACATTGATTGATAGATGCTGGACTACATGTAGCCTGGGCTAAATTCATCGACAGACAAATCCGCCTTTATCTGTGCAATTGGTCACTACACGGACTCTGATCAGCAGGCTCGAAATTGCAATCGCTGTATTACAGGTCAAGAGCACGAGCCTCAATGTGTCGCACGCTCGTCTGTACCTTATGGCTTAAGTAATGTCACACACTGAATCTATAGTTCTATGAGTAATATCCAAACTCTTGTCTGTTTTATCTGTCAGTCTTGAAAAGCCCATAGTTTATACTCACCCACTCAATCACTCACTTATTAGCTTACTCATTCACTCCACTTTCCCTCACTCACACACACACACACACACACACACACACACACACACACACACACACACACACACACACACACACACACACACACACACACATTCACACTCACTCGCACACTGGCATTACATTACTGGCCGAGTTAGCAACATCGGCAAGAGGGCTGGCAGCATCCAATGTGCCTCTGTCCTATATAAAAACGGTCCTATATAAAAACGTGTAGGCCCTAGTCCTAACTATAAGCACGCTCGCTTGGACTATTCATTTTGGCCACACTCGTTGAATAAACTACCGGTATTATCATTATCAGTTATTCACTCACTCGGACTCGATCACTCGCTCTGGTATACTTCCTTCAGCAGATTCGTGAAACCTAGCTATTAATCATGCATGAAAAATATAGACTTTTCGTATTACCACAGTCGTTGTCGTTTAAGTGCTTGCAGATGCAGTGTGTTAATTTATTGCCAAGAAGCATATATAGGTTTAATTCATTCATAGAAGAGTAGCCTATGACGTCTAATTTTGCATACAAAATACCTAAACTATGTCCAAAATATAGACCAAAACACGATGTATCGTAAACTGTATCGAATTTCATGTATTGCCGCATTTCTTAAAAAAATAATTAATGATACAGATATACTGTACAAATACGGGTGTTTTTTTATATTACCCTCCTTCTAAAGCTCACACGTGCACACATGACCATGCGATAGAGCATCAATGGCGCGAAGCAACTGTGCGCGAAGGACTTGCTCAGCCTAGGGTCCCTGTACACTGTAAACGCCTCGAACCCGTATTCCGCGTCTTAGAAGCCGAACGCTCAACTAACCGTAATCTCGAAATGTCTATACAGTGCCCAAAAAAGCGAAGTCGCGGACTCGCGGGAACCAGCTTATTCATAGGCACTTAGTCAAATCATAATCGATAGGCAGGAAATCGGTTCCAGGTCAAGATGCAAAGGGTCACGCAGGCAGACAGTCAAACGGCTAAGGTAAGCGGTGTTTAGAGTTGAAACGGCAAGGAAGGTAAGTGGAAGAGGAGGAATCGGGATAGGATTTGTGAAAGAGTAGCGTTTTCAGTTTTGAGTGAAAGGCCTGTGGAGAGATAGCAAGAAGTGAGGTTTTGGTGAGTTCGTAGGATGTATTAGATTTGTCGTAATACTAACGGGAGTTTGTTCCAGAGAAGTGGAACAGCTATGGCTATGGAGCGATTCGCAAATCTTAGCGATGAGGTGAGGAAAGGACGGAGAATTGCTAGGGCGGAAGACGGGGCGTAACTTTGGTCTAAAAGGTGGGGGTATCAATTTCTTACATACATGAAGCAGGGCGGGGAGTGCAGTCTCTGGGAAGGCACAGTAATAAAACATTAATTAGCATTGTTCAAAAAGTGGGGGTACGGTACCCCCAGTCCAAAAAGTGGGGGATACGGGTACCCCTCGTACCCCCCACAAATTACGCCTATGGCGGAAGAGGAGCAGGTTAAGCGAAGTGGTTGAGCAGTTAACAGCTGTTGGAGGTAAGAGGGGTGGGAGGATTAAAGTGTAATTGTATGTGAGCAGTCTTGTTGTCAAGACCTTAAGCCTCAAGACCAAGACCAAGACCTTGAACCTCGAGACCAAGACCAAGACCAAGACTTTGAACCTCAAGACCAAGACCAAGACCAAGACTTTGAACCTCGAGACCAAGACCAAGACCAAGACCCACAAAATCGCAATCAGGTCAAGACTTCTAAAAATTGTAAAGTCGGAATATTCGCTATTTTAATGAAAACATGAGTCTTTTATTTTATTCAAGCAAATTAACTTTAAATGCAAACTGCAGAGAAATCCGAATTTGTATTCAAAGTCCTTCATGAAAACTATTATTCCAAATGCCTTTTGTATTTTATAAAAACCAATTAGCTCAGAATTTTCTGACCAAGACGTGCCTGGTGGGCCTCATAAAAATTCCGCCAAGTGAAAAAATACGTTCTACAGGTGCTGAAGTCGCTAACACACACAGTAGCTTTTCAAGCACTGGATGTAAATGTATTGATAGTGAATCCTTTTGAAATCTTCCCATGGTTTCTGATAAAGAATAACTGTTGCTGCTGCCAATGGGTTTTCCTGACCAACAAGACTTGTATCCATCTATAGATATTGGTGGTATGATGCAAGCAGGCTTGATACAGAATTCTTGAGTTCTGTTAAATGACTGTTCATATTGACAGCCGGTCTTGGTCTTGGTCGTGCGAGACCAAGACCAAGACTTTGAACCTCAAGACCAAGACCAAGACCTTGAACCTCAAGACCAAGACCAAGACTTTTGGTCTCAAGACCAAGACTTTTAAAAACGAACTCGAGTGCACTCGAGACCAAGACCTTGGTCTCGAGGACAACAAGACTGTATGTGAGTTATATGACTTTACAGTTTATTCGTTCGAGTATTTTGAGCCAGTGATTTGAGGACAGGAGTGATGTGGTGCATGTTGTTTGGGAGTTTTAATCACAGCACGGGCGAGGGCATTCTGAATAGCTTGGAGATGGTTTATTTGGGTGACGTCTGTTCAGAAAGAGCAATTTGCAGCAGTGTAATTTAGCGTGAACTATAGATGTAGCGATTGTACAAACATGGACCGCAGAATCCGCCCAATAGGGCGGATTCTGCGGTCACGGATGTGCATGAAAAAAAGGAATCGGAAAGATGGTTGATTTGTGTGCAGAAGCTATGGTTTTGGTCAAAGATCACACTTAGGCTGCGGACAGGTGAATTGGCAGTGAATGTGTGGGTGGATGCAGAGTCAATGTTGAGGGAAATAGAGGGATCTGGAATTTTGTTGAGTTGGCGACGCAGGTCTATAAGAATGGATTCAGTTGTAGACGGATTCAAGCACAGAATAGTTGATCTCATCCAGGAGGAGATTAGGGTAACCACATGGAGAAGATGGCCTATGAAGTGGGAAAAGCTTTCGGAGAGAAAGAGATGGCCAAATCGCATGCATACAGGCCGTGTCCCATGCAGTAGGCCTAAACTTAATCTCTAATACGTATGAGTTACCGTGGAGGCGTAGCTCTCCTTTCGTTTGCAATTTCTTAAAGGAATTCAGCGCTGTGTTCTTTCTGTCTGATAAGAGCTGACGATTAGATTATTCATGACGGATGGACAGAGCAGGTCCCTTGCATTCATTTATCATCTATGTTAGACCTCAGAAAGCATAACAAGAGGCGTCCTGATCTGTCTGTCTGTCTATCTATCCATCCCTTCATCCATCCATCAATCCCTCCATCCATCCATCCATCCATCCATCCATCCATCCATCCATCCATCCATCCATCCATCCATCCATCCATCCATCCATCCATCCATCCATCCATCCATCCATCCATCCATCCATCCATCAATCCATCCATCCATCCATCCATCCATCCATCCATCCATCCATCCATTCATCCATCCATCCATCTATCAATCTATATGTTTGCCTTTCTGTCTCTTAATGTCTCTGTATGTTTTCAGCCTCTCTCTCGCTGTTGTCTGTCCCTATACCTGCCTCCCTTCCCCTTCCTTCCTCCGTCCCTCCGGAGTAGTAAAATTTTTTACCTACGACGCGACACCAAATCAGATCAAGTCTCGTTATGGAGCCTTAATTGTTTACTGACACATTTGTCGATAATCATCTGAAACCATGTTTACTTTATATTCGTTTCCTTAGCACGCGTGCGCTCCGTACGCATGCGTATAACTGTCTCGCTTTCCTATCTCTACACAGAATATATGATTACCACTCCTACTACCAGACACCAGTCAGTCGTCACTGTAGTATGTAGAAGCACCAGTAGACAATGTTAAATATTACAAACAGCGCTGGAAACATGAGTCGCGAGCATTTATCTATTTTGTTAACGTCTAAGAACGTCGGCAGTCCTTCCTCCTCCTTCTGGTCGTCCGACTTCTTCTTCAAGGCAGCCAGGATCTGTTTGCGCCTCTGAAACGTTCCGGTTACGTTTCGTCTGTGGCGCAGGGAGTACAGCAGGCCCCGGCCGCAACCAGTGGCGCCGCGGGACTGGTATCCGAAATGCGGAACGGCCGCTTGCATGCGGAACGGAAGGTATCCCGTGATGCAATCATCGTTTTCGAACGGCCTTAGCTGCTGCTGCTGCTGCTGCTGCTGCTGAATAGCGCAGGAGTGGGAGTGGTGGTGGTGGGGCTGGTGGTTACGGGTTGAATGACGCCGGATGACGCAGCTGTTGGTCTGGAATCGGCTGCGGAGGCTGAGTATCGGTGACCACCTCTCTTCGTGGAATTTTTTAGAAGAATTCTGAAATAGAGGTTAAACAGTTCGTTGTAAAAGTTTAGCAATAGCACCGATACAGCAACAACTCTGCTGTACGACAACGGGAAAATTATATGTGTGTTTGAGGAACTTCTCGTAAATAATAATCACTGAGAGGGTACTGGAATAAGTTACAAACTATAGATTTATGGGGTCATCATCATCATCATCATCATCATCATCATCAGCAGCAGCAGCAGCAGCAGCAGCATCATCATCATCATCATCATCATCAGCAGCAGCAGCATCAGCATCAGCATCAGCATCATCATCATCAGCATCATCATCAGCATCAGCATCAGCATCAGCATCAGCATCAGCATCAGCATCAGCATCAGCATCATCATCATCATCATCATCATCATCATCATCATCATCATCATCATCATCATCATCAATAGCGTGGTTCCTCTTGAGCGTTGCCATTAATTTTCTACAACTCTTTGCACGCCGTCCCTGTCTAGGACTCGTCTCCAGGCTGTGTGTAGCCCGAAGTTCAGAGGGTGAGTATCCGCCTACAGCCCTACACCGTACGAGTCCATGCGTGCCTTGGTCGTTCGACAGAATCAATGTTTAGAGAAGGGCCACATCATCGACATCTCCATGACCGAGAACGTCTCCAATCCAATGTGTGCGTCTGTGTGTCCTTCGGTGAAAATCTGGTCCACTGGCGGTTAAAGCATGTCCTCGGAAGGTGTGCAATCCAGTCGTACTCCTCTTTCCAAGCTAAACCAGTCTACAGTTACACTTTCAATACGAACGGCGTTGATGTAAATATTTCTTATAAATTCCACAATCTTTCTGGGAAAACCAAGACAGAGGAACAATTTCCGGAGAGCTGTGCGGTCTGCAGAGTCAAAAGCCAGTGTCGTTTATGGCGTCGGCTTAAGAAAAACCTATGAAATGTTTTTTTTGTAATATGTTGAAGTTTTGCTTGTCAAGGCGTTTCTTTCATTTAGGTTATAGTCATTGGCGAAACTTAGATCAGGATCGATTATCGACGAACGATACACAGTAGAATTATACCTAGTGCTGACTCCTTAGCCCGTAAAACCTTTGTCATTCGAATGTTATATGCTTGAATTAATTTGATGAACTATGCACACCAAAGTGCGGTTAGTAGTTGGTTTTTAATAGAGGGTATGCTTACTAACTTACGTATTGGGGTCTGTATAAAGTGCAAGCCGCTTTAGCCATAAACCTTAGAAAGGAAATTTTCTGCAATCGATTGCACATTGTTGCAAGTCCAGGGAACAGGCCATTAGGCTCATTCGACCTAACAGACTTTCACATGCATGGTTCCTGAAGGTAGAGAGCTTAATTGTTTCTAATTCTGTAGTCATCCAATCAAATGCACTAATCAGACACAGACAACTTCAACTGTTTAGGTATCTACAGTCTTCTGGCTACCTCTGCTCTTTCACAAATCTTATCTCGATTCCTCCTCTTCCCAAAACCTCCCTCGCCGTTTCAACTCTATAAACACCACCCGCCTCAGCCGTCTGACTGTCTTCCTGTCTGCCTCATCCCTTTGGATCTTGACTTGGAACCGATTTCACTCCCGCCTAGCGTATCGCGGTTATGATTTAACTAAGCGCCTGTGAATAAGCTGATACCGGCGACTTCGCTCTTTTGGGCGCTGTAGAAATGTCGAGCTTACGATTACACCATCAGCGGCGTAGCTAGGATATTTTACGTCCGGGGACGAACTATGAAATTGGCGCCCCCTCCCTGTTTTATTTATTTCACATTTTCCAAATACATCAAATGGCCATTTAAATTTTAATGAAATAAAATATAAAAAAAACATATAGTATATGGTGCTTCTTAGTGCTCCATGGGGCGCCAAAATCATACCTGAAAATTGGTTTGTAAATAATGAGGATATAACCGGATTTTTTGGGGTGCCAAAATTAAATCTTATAAATTTATTTGGGATAAATTAATTAAAATTGCATCAAAATTAAGAGTAAAATTAATTATTTGATGCAACCCTCATTTGGCGCCCTCTTCCTTTGGCGCACGGGGTCACGTCCTCCTGCTACGCCTCTGATTACGATTACGGTCTATGAACTTAGTCTATTGTTCTACCTGAGCCTGTTCTTGTTTCAGAATTTCTTTGAGTCGTTTAGACTTTCGTTTGGCTCGAGCGCCCCAGTATCTGTAGTTGACGGCCGCGTACTCGAGCAGACCAGCGAAGACGAAGACAAAGCAGACGACCAGGTAGATGTCGATCGCTTTGATGTAGGATATCCGAGGTAAAGACGAACGGACACCTGTGCTTATCGTCGTCATTGTTAACACCGTTGTAATACCTGTCGGAAGAGAATAACTGCACGTTTATGTGTATGTTTTACCTGCAAAGGACGACTCAAACTATATACCCAGGGTGCTTTATAGGTGCCTGCTCAAGAACCCTTAAATATCTCATGTTCAGATACATTAACATCTTTATATTATATTATTGTTATAACATTTCTTCCCATGTGACATCGTCTGAGGTTTGTCAGCTCGAATACAGATATTAAACGAATGCGTGTGTGTGTGCGTGTGTGTGTGTGTGTGTGTGTGTGTGTGTGTGTGTGTGTGTGTGTGTGTGTGTGTGTGTGTGTGTGTGTGTGTGTGTGGAGGTGTGTTTGGAGGTGTGGAGGTGTGTGTGGAGGTGTGTGTGGATGTGTGTGTGTAGGTGTGTTTGTGTGTGTGTGTGTGTGTAGGTGTGTGTGTGTGTGTGTGTGTGTGTGTGTGTGTGTGTGTGTGTGTGTGTGTGTGTGTGTGTGTGTGTGTGTGTGTGTGTGTGTGTGTGTGTGTGTGTGTGTGTGTGTGTGTGTGTGTGTGTGTGTGTGTGTGTGTGTGTGTGTGTGTGTGTGTGTGTGTGTGTGTGTGTGTGTGTGTGTGTGTGTGTGTGGAGGTAGGTGTGTGTGTGTGCACCTGTATGTTTATCTTTTCGTTTTCGTATAACAGGAATCTGCAGAATTAGAACCTCGTGCACACATCGACCCATCTTGATTCGTTTGGCTAAAGCTCCATTCTCCAGTCCTATTGATTATTTACAGCAGCAAACTCGAAACAGAACCACATCTATTATAGACGAATACACTCAATAAACATTTGCCTCAGAACTTCTTGACAAGGGCTAAATAACGAAAACACCCGTTCACAATCGCTGATTGGATACTACGACTATAGAACACTACGACTATAGAACACTACGACTATAGAACACTACGACTATAGAACACTACGACTATAGAACACTACGACTATAGAACACTACGACTATAGAACACTACTACTATAGAACACTACTAGGTTCTCGGTTGTTCTCTGTCGCTGTCCTCGGGCTTTCTGGATATCGCTTCCGGTTTCTCTCCGCTCGGTTTATCCTGTGAAGCCATTTAGTTGAAGACTGATATCCCATCTGCTTCGAATGGCTTACACCCCACCACATCCCCACCCCCGGAGATCGACTGATGGACTTAGGGGCTCATGACTCTCGAGTGCGTCGCTCTGTCCGTGCGATTGCCATATCTTAGAAGCGATAATTGATTGATGTCTTGTACATTAAGGAAAGCGGTGCTATAAAAGATTGTATGTATGTATGCATTGTATGTATGGATTGTATGTACAGTATGCATTGTATGTATGGATTGTATGCATGTATGGATTGTATGTATGTATGTATGTATAATATTGTATATGTATGTATGTATGTATGTATGTATGTATGTATGTATGTATGTATGTATGTATGTATGCATGCATGTATGTATGTATGTATGTATGTATGTATGTATGTATGTATGTATGTATGTATGTATGTATGTATGTATGTATTCATGCATGTATGTATGTATGTATGTATGTATGTATGTATGTATGTATGTATGTATGTATGTATGCATGCATGCATGCATGTATGTATGTATGTTTGTATGTATGTATGTTTGTATGTATGTATGTATGTATGTATGTATGTATGTATGTATGATGTATGTATGCATGCACGTATGCATGTATGTATACATGCATGTAGGTATATTTGTATGTAAGTATGTATGTAGGTATGTACTAACAAAGGAACGAGACTGGGCTATAGCCATTCTCACTCTGGGAACAAATAAGGCAAGTCGATCAGAAGAACGAAGAGGGCTAAGAGAGCTAGCTGAGGCGGGAAGACGTAATGAGTCACAGAGGTATTTAGGAGCAAGTCCCAGGTAAGATCTGCAAATATGGAAAAGTACCTTTAGTTGAAGATGTTCAAACATAAATGTGGAAATATGGGAGAAGCGCAGGAGACGGGCGATTAGTCTGGCAGCTGCGTTAAGAACAGATTGTAGAGGGGAGAGAGTCCGAGAGACGGACTTTGGGGAGGCCAATAAAGAGGGAGCTACAGTAATCAATACGAGAGCAGATGAAGGCATGGGCATTGGAGGTAAAGACTGGAGAGGAGACAGATCTTCGGATAGCTTTGAGACGTCGGAGATGGTAGTATCACATATGTAATGTATGCATGTCGTTGCCCTGCAGCATCGTCGCAATTTGGTCCAGCAACTATCAACATGGCGTCACCTGATCAACTCTGGCTAGGGACCAGTTGCTTGGCTTCCACGTGTGTGCTTGGGTCAGCCACAGTTGACTCCTCCATGTCTATCTTCCGTGTCATTAGGCTAATCACAGTAAAAGTCTTCATCTTCTTCCAGTACCATTCCTTAATTGCGTGCATCTCGCTTTTTTCCATAGGGTTTTTGTTCATATTCATACAGGCTTGCCGAGGTCCAGTTTCTGCCTAATGACCATCTCTGGCTCTAGTGTGAGTCTTGCACGCCCATAGGCCTATATAGCCTTCGAGTGCGGGTTAATTAAGGACAATTGAGATGAGCAGTGTTTTATCTCATCAGAAATTGTAATATGATCACGTTTCAAACACAAATATTAGTTTTTGATGTCTTCGTTAAGCACACCTTTGGTTATGTTATGCTTTTTCAGTGAAAGTTCGAGAATCCTTTCTATTTTAAGGACATACATTTTACTTCTAAGTCAAAAATCTTTTTCCAAGTACTTTAACTTCGCCTTTAAACCGTTTACTGTTCTTCGCAGCATTGCATTATTTATTGCATTAATGTACTTATTAGACTATGTCAGAAGACGATATGTAGTAATAGGCAGTATCGTTTTAAAAATGGCTTCTGGGGTTGAGAAAATTAATATAAGAAGCCATTTTTTGCTGTAAAAAATTAGTGAAAATTTATCAGATGAGGTTTGGTTGAGCCAACCTAAACGAGCGTTCACCAGTCGAAAGCTTTAATGCTGACTGTCAACCCATTGGGGCTGGGTCCAAATCCCTGTCGACACCAAGACCACAGGGCACTGGAAAAAACTATCCACTTTCATGCACCGAGGCCATGGCTGCCTCTCGAAGTAAATTCAGCGATAAACTCAGAAGGAAGTATAGCAACTCACCAAGGGCGACTCTGGCCGAGGTAGCTTCGTGGTTGATCCAGAAGGAAACCCAGGACAGCATCACGATTAAGATTGAAGGCAGATATGTTTGAAAGATGAAATAACCGATGTTTCTTTCCAACTTGAAGCTTACGGAGAGTCTCTGGTAGCTGCCTACAAAGATACACGGCAGTTTAAAGCTGCGAACTGCTATGTATACGACCCATGTTTTCCTGTTTTGTAATTTTAGCTCATTGACGAGAGATGTTGACCCCAGAGCATAATATCAGTTAGATATTCTTTACAGAGGAGGATGAATCAGTAGAATTCTGACAGCTTCCGTCGTACCTTGAATACATTAAAGGTGCATTCACTTTCTAACTGGCCTTGTGTTTGTAGGCCTACGTTGTATTCCTATGCTGTTTGTTGTGATGTGCCATTTACTAAATCATCAGCTAACTGGTGATATTCACACTTAGAAACAGAAAGCGCATGCTTTTGAGAGAGAGAGAGAGAGAGAGAGAGAGAGAGAGAGAGAGAGAGAGAGAGAGAGAGAGAGAGAGAGAGAGAGACAGACAGACAGACAGACAGACAGACAGACAGACAGACAGACAGACAGACAGACAGACAGACAGACAGAGAGAGACAAACAGACAGACAGACAGAGATGGCAATTGAGGTCAAAGGACAGCGACATACAGAGCATGATAAATGGCCAACAGAGAATCACACACTATGGAATAAACTTCATTTTGCAATACTCTGTTTGACACTATGAACAACATACAAATCAACAACTTTAAATAAACTCTAATACCGTTACAAAGAAGAAGAGCAGTCTCTTGAGCTATCCTAAGAGGCAGCCATGGGCATGATGTGCTAGCGATTTCATTTTCTTGTCCTCGGCATATGTCAGGTGGCCAATTCTCTCCCTCGTCGCCTGGTCTTTGACAGTGTACAGTACAGTCGATGTACTCATCATTGAGTAGGTCTCTTGAAGAGGCGCTATATAAATTCTCTGAATGAATGGATGTACAGCTGAGTTGGTTACACCGTAAGAGAACTACGTAGAGGCGAAGCATGAAACCAGTGGTGTACTTTCTAGTACATGTGACAATCAATAAGGCTCTACCCCTGCAGTTCTGTAGCCCTATTCTCAATGCTCAGACTCTACCCAAAAATTTACGTTCTAATACATGCATATAAACCCTGCAGGAGCTGCCGCCTGTCGTCAAAGATCAGACATAAAATATGGACGCAGTGTGGCGCTAGTTGCCACATTAGTGCAAGTGACACGTTCGAAATTGCATCAGTGTCTATAATAACTGTGCATAGGTTTCTGTCGACGGATCGATTGCCACGAACAGAGTCTGTAGGGTTCTTTGTTGTCACTCAACGAATAAAAGTCCGAAACACAGGACGCTTTTAATACGTCCGTGGGGTCCATACATCTGGCGGTTGAGGCTCTAGCTGTCTGCCTTCGTGTATCTCTTTGTCTACAATCCTTTCTGAGTGTTGACTGGCTTTCTTTGTCTTTCTTTTCGTCCGTCTCTGTGCCCGTCCTTCTATTCAATCGAATTCCTCTCTTCAAGAGATCTTTAACGACTGTTTTTCAATGACTAGGTACTTTATTTTGCCTAATACAAAGTCAATATTCCGCTGGTCCAGAATAACGTCATCAGCGACATCTCGCGTCTGGCATCAGATTAACATTTCCTATAGCATCGATGCCAGCTGGATCTGTCGGTTGCTGAACCTTCAGAACTGCAAGATATCCTGCATATGATATATATATTTATCGTATATATCGTATATATTTATCGTATATTTATATCGTATATATATCGTATATATATATATTGTTAGGTCCCAATGAATTAAATAGTAATAAGCTCGAACTAGGAGTATGAATTTTGTAGTTTTATTTAAAATTACAATAGTACGAATAAGGCTACCATTTCAAAGGAGCAAACCGTCCAGAACATCAGAAGACGATACAGCAAAGAAGTATTACAAACGTGTCTCTTCTTCGTAATTATAAGAGTTCAAATACGGTAAACTCGGTAATCAGCATTGTTGGTCACAGTGGACACGAAACAACGAAATATAACGCAGTTAAGCCTCATACGGCATTTACTTAATTAACATGCGTACAACTCGAGACTTGGCCTTTAAAAATACTCGAAACAGAAAAGACCTCGTCAGGTCACGAACAAAGGCCAAACTCGACAATCCTAGGGCCTCCTTCCCTTATATAGTACTTTCCCGGGCCGCTCCTCTCAAGGAGCCGGTCAAGTGCGACTCAGACACGGGAGAGTACATATGGACCAAGAGGGCAACATCTAACATACCCCCGGATCCCAAGGAAGAGGAAACCACAGGGTTTCCGACTTATATGCACAAGAAATCTTAACTACCCAAAGAAAAAACTATACACAACAACTAATATACCTATTCCAAAGTATTTACAGAAGAAGTCCACGTATGGATATCTAATTAAGTGGGAACATACAAAGTGGTTGCCGGCCTACTTAATAAATCGGGAAGAAAGTTCAGTTTCCCAGGACGATGACGAATGTCCAATGAGAACTGGGCTAACTCCAAGCTCCATCGTAACAGTTTCTGGTTGTAGTTAGCCATGGAGTTTATGAACTGTAACGGACTATGATCCGTATAAACAACCACAGCCGCAGAACCGAAGTACACCTGAAAGGCTCGTACAGCCGTCACGAGAGCTAGCGCCTCTTTCTCCACTGTAGAGTAATGGATTTCGTGGATCTTCAGTTTCCGGCTCAGAAAGCAAATGGGATGTTCCAAGCCCTCGTGTACCTGAAACAGACAGGCTCCCACACAAAAATTAGAAGCATCCACTGCCATACAAAACGGTTTATCATAATCAGGCGGAGTCAAAATGGGCCTAGAAGATAAACGAGACTTCAAATCCACAAACGCCTTTTCAGCACCATCAGACCATTCAAATTTCCTGTTCTTCTTTAACAACTCCGTCAAAGGAAAAGTTAAGTCGGAATAATGAGGCAAATACTTTCTATAATACCCCGCTAAACCTAACAGCGACTGAACCTGTTTCTTATTAATAGGTGTCGGGAAATTCACCAAAACCTCGACCTTCTGTGTTCTAGGTCTTACACAATTCAACCCAATGTGGTGACCCAAAAAATCAATCTCAGCATTGGCAAAAACACACTTCTTAACATTCAAAGTTAAACCAGCTGTTGACACTCTCTGTAAAACCTGCTTCAAGTGATCTAAATGATTCACCCAATCGGTACTGAAAATGATGACATCATCCAGATAGGCATCGCAAAAGGATTCCAAACCCCTAAACAATTTGCGTACTAGTTTAGAGAACGTTGCAGGTGCGTTTCTTAAACCAAAACTCATATAGCGCCACTGGTAGTGTCCATTAGGCGTCACAAACCCAGTCAAAGGAACCGATTCAGAATCCAACAAAATTTGCCAGAATCCCTTCGTAAGATCCAGTTTGGTTAAGAACTTCATGCCTGCCACCCTATCAATTAAAGCCTCCACCCTAGGCATAGGAAATGGATCAGGCACAGTTACGGCATTTAGTTTGCGGAAATCCGTGCACAAACGTAAAGTTCCATCAGGTTTAGGTACCATTAGAATGGGAGCTGCCCATGGACTATCTGAATCCTCAATGATACCAGATTTAAGTAAATCAGCAATTTCTGTATTTACCGCCTTCATTTTCTCCGGATGCAACCGATACGGCGCTTGGTGAACAGGCTTGGCACCTTCAACCAATTGAATGTGATGCTGTACCACTGAAGTCGTTCCAGGACGATCACTAAAGACCTCCTGAAACTCCATCAACAACTGTCGCAATTGCCTGCTCTGTTCCACCTCCAGATGATCCAACACAACATGTTGCAAAAACAAACAATGATCATTAGCAACACTAGTACCAACATGCACCACCACATTCACATCCGCAACGGACTCACAATCAGATTCTCTTGTCAAATACCTCCTCATGAGATTCACATGTACAACCCGTTTAGTTTTCCTTCTATCAGGAGTACTCACAACATAATCAACCTCACCCAACCGTCTCTCAACCACATACGGTCCACAGTATTTAGCCTGCAAAGGCTTTCCAATTAAAGGTAACAAGAGCAACACTTTATCACCTTCATTAAACACAACCATTTGAGCCTTTCTATCATACCATAGTTTCGACTTGGATTTAGCAATCATTTCATTATCATTTACAACTTGCATTCCCGTTCGAATACGTTCTCGCAAATCCAGAACAAAATCAATTAAATTAGACTTCGACAAATCATTCACAATGTCATCCTTTAACCAACTTCGCTTGATTAATTGCAAAGGTCCCTTTACATCTCGACCAAAGGTTAAATCAAAGGCAGAAAAACCCAAACCTTGTACCGGTTGTCGCGTGAGGAGATCGACAACAACGACGAGATGGCATCATCATTATGATGTAAGCGTCGTTGCCGGTCGAGATAGGATGATGACGGACGAAAGCCAGTCTCCACTTGGGCAACAATGAAGGCAGCGAGGCCCAGGTGTAATCGGACACCACACAGCCAAGGTGTAATAGGACACCTCGCGGCTATGGTGTAACCAGACACCGCCCGCGCTGCAGGCGAGCGACGACCCGCGTATCGAGGAGCAATCTGACACTAATTGACGATAGCTTGACGTGGGGAGGGGGGCTGACTGATGCACGCTGGAGTTCCTACTTAACAGAAGGGAACGGAGAACACGGGACTTGTACTACTGACGAGGGCGACGCGTGAACATCGGTCGAGCGAACAACATCGAGAGGAGCGACCAGCGGCGGCGGCAGAGTATAGTCCGTCAGATTCAGAGACTGACGCGAAAGAACGATCTGTAGTTAGGCTGTACGAAGCAACATTTGAGATAGTCCGATTTAATATCTAAACGCTTTAATACTACGTGGAAGCTCCCGTAGAGTTAGTGTATATATATTTGTTTCTTTAATTAAATTCATTTATTAATTAAACAAAGTTCGTCGTGAATCTTCTATAGAAAAGTTAGGCACGTTAAATAAAAGTGCAAGGAAAAGAACGAGCAATCGAGGGTCGACATCAACACACGGCAAACACACGACAGGGCGACCTCCGATTGCGACATTGGCGCAGTCGACAGGATTTTCTACTGAAGACGTCACGACGAAGAGCGGAACCGGAAACGGAACGAGGAATCTCAACAGATCGGGACCAGCAGCGAACACAACCCTTCGCAACTGGAGAAGTCGAGTGCCGGACTCCTGAGGACGAAGGACTCGAAGGAACCGACAGCAACAGGCAAGGACGAGGAACAAGAGCGCCGACGGACGACCGACCATCGCTAGCAATGACGGACGGGAGTGGCAACGGAGGACAGCGGATCAGCCAAGATACCAAAAGACGGAGCACGCTCGACGTATTCAGAGGGTAAGTCCTTACTGGTAGTCGTGGTAATCTGTGAGGTTGCGGTTGAGGTCTGGATGAGGATTGGTGTGCGAATAGCCGAGGCTTTTGCGTAGCTCCTTTTGCTCAGTTCTGTTCTTGTTGTATTTGTGGTAGAATTTTAGGACGTTGTTTTCTTTGATTTCTGACCAGCGGTGACTCTCCTCTAACTTACTTATCTTTTTCTATTAGTGAGCGGACTGTTGGAGATGGATAAGTTGTCGGTAGGGAAAAGAGTGAGGGTGCAGAACATGCCCCGTCACAGACTAGTCGCATATCTGATAAAGATGGGACTAGGAGAGGAGGAATTGGGTTCCATGAGTACGGGCCAACTCCAAGAGGCGAGTGCTGAAATAATTGTGTCTGGACGGGAAACCCCGCCAGAAGTAAGTGAGGAAGTAAGCACGGGTAGCATAGAAAGCAGTATCGACTCGGCAGCGCAAACGCAGGTATACGAATTAAAACGCTTAAAATACGAGAGAGAGGAAGCCGCAAGGCTGAGAGAGGAAGCGGAGAGAAGAGAGAGAAGAGAGGAAGAGAAAGAGAGGAGAAGAGAAGAGAAAGAAGAAAGACTGAGGAGAGAAGAAAAAGAGGAAGCGGAGAAGCAGCGAAGAGAAGAGAAGGAGGAAGCGGAAAGATTGAGGAAAGAACAAAAGGAGGAAGCTGAGAGGCTGAGAAGAGAAGCGAGAGAGGAAGCAGAAGGAGTAAGGCTTCGTGAGGAGAAGCAGAGAAGGGAAGAGAGAGAGGAAGCCGAGAGGCTGAGAAGAGAAGCAAGAGAGGAAGCAGAAGGAGTAAGGCTTCGTGAGGAGAAGCAGAGAAGGGAAGAGAGAGAGGGAGCTGAGAAGCTCAGGCTTCAGGAGGAGAAGCGGAGGAGAGAAGAAAAGGAGGAGGCAGAGAAGAGAGAGGAGGTCCGAGAGGAAAGGGACGCAGAGAGGAGACTCAGAGACGAAAGGGACTATAACTTGAGGCATTCGGTCGTAGGACGAATGAAAACGTATAGTGAAAGCTTGCGAGGACTCTTACCGAGATTCCCCAGCGACCATGCGCAAATCCCTGGTTTCTTTGTGCATTGCGAAAGGTTATTCGACTCTTGCGCTGTCCCGGACGACCTTCGAAGCAGATTACTCTTGACCTGTCTAGATAATCAGGCCAGAGCACTGACGGCCAAACTCACACAAGAGGAGCTTGATAATTACGGGAAGCTAAAAACCTTCTTGTTGAAAGAGTTCAAAGTGAGCGCAGTCTCTTTACGAGAGCGATTCATGAACGCAAAAAAGGCGGTAGATGAATCATACACAACATTAGCTTCGAGACTGCATAATTTACTTTCTTACTATCTGCAAGATCGCAAGGCAATGACGTTTGATGAGGTTACAAGCCTCTTGATTGCAGATAAAATGAAAGAAATGTTGCCCAGAGGATGTTTGAATTTCATCCTCAGTCAAGAGCAACAGAATTGGTTAGGGCACAAAGAGTTAGCTGCAGCGGCTGACACTTACGCCGCCACACACCCTTGGGAAAGTGACTATACGAAGCATAGTCTAGGCACGGGTAAGACGGAGGCTCGCTATGCGAAAGCACCAGCACCTCCTCAGACGACAGTTAAACAGACGGACACGTGGACTGACCGACCGGGAGGGACACAGACAAATAACAGGACAGACGGACGTCCAACCCCCGACGAGATTAGAAAGCGTGGCCTTTGTTTCCTATGCTTTTCTCCAGACCACAGAGCTAAACTGTACTCGAAGAACAAACAAATTAAAAGCAAGCAGGTGAGCGCGTGTGCGGTCCAGCCAACCGTGACCAGAGCTCAAGGCAGACAGGCAGACAGACAAAGCGAGACGCGACAAGACGGGCCGCCATTGATACAAGAGGTAGAACAGCATGCATTGCCGACAAGCCCGGATTGCATTGACGTGGAGGAGACTTATGTAAGAGAGTACATGAAAGTGTATATTACGGGACTCCCTGTGACATCGTCTCTAATAGATAGCGGGGCCGAATACAATTGTGCGCGAGCAGAACTAATCAGGCCGCTCAACCTACCTGTGGTCAAGCAGATAGAGGTGAAGGGGCTGAACGGTCAATCAATGATTGTGGACGTGGTGCGGCTGAGACTAAAGGGGTCTCAGGCCGGCGAGGACAGCGAGGGGGAGGTAAATTACGCCCCTGATGTTCGGATATGGGCGGCACTCATTAAAGACCTTAATGAACCGTTAATTATCACGCCCACTACAGCCGACTTGCTGCGCGAGACAGCGTTGTACTCGAGTCACGCGGCCAGCGCTCCTGAAATAGATCAAATTTCAGAAGCGCAGGCGGTCGCAAGGACTGAGACGAGTGAGGAAGAGGAGAGAGGGGAGGAGGTAGAGGGACTTAGGTCGCTGATAGGCGAAGATTACTTCACGGTCGCTCAAGCAGACAGTGGGAGTATAGGAGAAATCAATCCCGAAGAAACGGATACTGAAGAGCAGGTCTTCAATCCTGAGATACCACCCCCACCCAAGGAAGACACAATAGTAGGCAGAAACAAGATGGCTGCTGAACAAGCACAATGTTCGACACTAGCACCATTCTTGGCCCACGGGAAAATTGGGGCGAAGAGCTTCTTCACTGAAGACAATTTGCCCTTTCATAAAGACAAAATAGCTGGGCATTCTGTAAAACAACTGTGCTGGCCTAAAGAGAGAATAGACAAAGTCATCATCCAATCACCGGAAGCGCGAGGAGCAAAGAAGGAGGGCCAATGGCAAGGCCCGGCCATCATCGCTCAGGTGAAATCGCCCTACACATACATCGTGGAAATAGGGGGCAAAAGCCGCTTACTACACGCAAATCGGATTCGCAAATATAACGAAAGAATACAGCAAGCATTGATTAACAATTGCTCCATTCTGTTCGAGAAGGACGAAGACTTCGGTCACGGGGAAGCGGTGGGTAGCTTCGTCACGAGGCAGACAAGGCCCAGTGCACAAGTAGACCCTATTGCCGTTGCACACTTAACGGTACCCGAGCGGAAACAGCTGTTTAGTCTGTTAGACAGGTTTCCAGATGTGTTCTCGGACAAAACAGGTTTCTGTCCCGTCCTAGAACACACAATCACTGTTAGCGCGGAGTTCAGGCCGAAGAGTTTGCGAGCCTATAAGGTGCCGGAACTGCTCAAACCGGAGATGGAGAAGCAGACCCGCGAACTTTTGGCCCTAGGTATCATCACTCCCTCACATAATGACATGGCAGTACACTCGATGACGTGGCCGGATCACATGAAGCACCTAGAGAAGTACTTAATGACTATTCAACAGTCGGGTCTGACCCTTAACATTAAGAAGAGTTCGTTTGCTAGGCGACAAACAACGTTTGTAGGTCACCTGATCGGATCAGGGAGCATTGAACCGGATCCTATGAAAATCGCAGGGCTAGGGAAAATCCCTCAACCCGAGTCCAAAAAGGACATACGGAGATTAATGGGCTTCTTCAGTTATTTTAGGAACTTCATCCCTAACCTGGCTGAGACAGCCAGAATTCTCATTGACTGGACCCAGAAATCGGTGCATGTTAAGATACCCTGGCGAGCTGATCACCAAAAGGCGCTAGATAATCTTTCGCACGATTTAAATAACGCGGTATGTTTGCAGACAATTGACTACGGCAGAGAGTTTGGTCTATCGACTGACGGTTCAGACAAAGCAGTCGGAGGCTGCTTATTCCAAATTCAAGTCGATGGAACAGAACGGCCAATATATTTCGCCAGTTCTAAATTAGATGCTACGCAAGCGCGTGGGTCCACTGTGGAACGCGAAGCGCATGCTGTGACTTCTGCGTGGAAGAAGTTTAGGGATTGGATTTTTATGTCAAGGACCACCCTCTATTCTGATCACACCCCCTTGACTTTCCTAACTGCTTCTACGCCCACAAGTGCTAAACTTGCGAGATGGGCTCTGGCACTCCAGGACTTCGATATGTCTTTTGAATATCGACCTGGGTCGCTGAATATTCCCACTGATCTTTTGTCCAGACTATGATTGAGGAGAAGGAGGACTACCATGTAAGGCACCGCGACGACTGTAAATAATAATTTCTAACTGTGCTGTTATTTTTGTAATTTTCATGGGAACGACGAGGACATGGTCTGGAGGAAATCGATGGAGGGAACGACATCATTCTCAGCCGGGAGGCGAACCAATGACTGGCTTTGTCCTCCCCCGGGAAGGGAGGTGTCGCGTGAGGAGATCGACAACAACGACGAGATGGCATCATCATTATGATGTAAGCGTCGTTGCCGGTCGAGATAGGATGATGACGGACGAAAGCCAGTCTCCACTTGGGCAACAATGAAGGCAGCGAGGCCCAGGTGTAATCGGACACCACACAGCCAAGGTGTAATAGGACACCTCGCGGCTATGGTGTAACCAGACACCGCCCGCGCTGCAGGCGAGCGACGACCCGCGTATCGAGGAGCAATCTGACACTAATTGACGATAGCTTGACGTGGGGAGGGGGGCTGACTGATGCACGCTGGAGTTCCTACTTAACAGAAGGGAACGGAGAACACGGGACTTGTACTACTGACGAGGGCGACGCGTGAACATCGGTCGAGCGAACAACATCGAGAGGAGCGACCAGCGGCGGCGGCAGAGTATAGTCCGTCAGATTCAGAGACTGACGCGAAAGAACGATCTGTAGTTAGGCTGTACGAAGCAACATTTGAGATAGTCCGATTTAATATCTAAACGCTTTAATACTACGTGGAAGCTCCCGTAGAGTTAGTGTATATATATTTGTTTCTTTAATTAAATTCATTTATTAATTAAACAAAGTTCGTCGTGAATCTTCTATAGAAAAGTTAGGCACGTTAAATAAAAGTGCAAGGAAAAGAACGAGCAATCGAGGGTCGACATCAACACACGGCAAACACACGACAGGGCGACCTCCGATTGCGACATTGCGGTACTTCTCGATACGCAAACAAAACCCATGGCAGGATTTCATCCCAGGAACCAGGAAACTGCTCCCCAACTGCCTTCAGCATATCCTTCAACGTTCTGTGAAAGCGTTCAAGACATCCATTTGTTTGAGGATGAAATGGCGAACTCTTCATTTGGAAGACCTGACACTCATGCAAAAATATCTGCATTAGATCAGACATAAATTCAGAGCCACAATCTGATAATAACTCGTCAGGAAAGCCAAACATAGTGAAAACACTTATGAGTGCTTTAGCCACTTCCTGAGCGGTATGTGTTCGCAAAGGAAATGCCAACGGATAGTGAGTTGCCAAATCCATTATCGTGAGGATAAATCTATTGCGAGACCTATCACAAATACTCAAAGGACCCACCACGTCCATGGAAAGTCGGGAAAACGGCCTATCAACCACAGGTAAATTAATTAAAGGGGCACGAATCTGTTCAGCACCCTTTCCCAAACGCTGACATACATCACAAGTGCGACAATATTCTCTAACCTGTTTAAAAACACCAGGCCACCAAAAATGTCGCAACAGTCTGTCCAGCGTTTTCTGAGTTCCCAAATGCCCACTAGACGGAATATCATGAGCCACACATAACAACTTAGTTCGTAATCCAAAAGGTACAACTATCTGAGTCAACCCAAAATTCTCAGGCGTAACCCTATTCGTCCAATGTCTTGTCAATACATCATGACGCACCTCATAGAAATTGCGTCGACTCTCTTGTACATTCGAAGACGCCAAATCAAACAATGAACGAAGAGAAACATCCGCACGCTGCAAATTAATCAATTCTTTTCTTGAAACAAAATCACCAACACCTGGCATACTGCTACCTGACTGTTCGAACAATTCATTAAGACCGTATGTCTCCGATTCAAACTCGTCACACTTCAATGACCCCGACGAAAGGTCCTGAAAGTTCACTGCATTATTCACTGCATCCACACAATCCCCTACAGTCTGCGCTCTAGTAACAACAGCGACGTCCACTGGCGGTAAATTTATCAAGTCATTGCCCAGTAACAAGTCAATACCCCCAGGCAATTTCTGAACTAACCCGCACAAGACAGCTCCAGACACATACGCACTATAAATCCGAACCACAACTAAGGGAATTTCTATAGGCTCACCAACCACTCCCTGAATAAGACGCATGTCGTCCGTTTCAACATAGTCGCCTGGACCAAGTCTATCACTGCTTATCAAAGACTGTAATGCACCTGTATCTCGCAGAATTGTTAACCTACGCAGTGAACCCTCATTTTGACACAACAAAGCTTGTTCACAATAAGGCAAATATTTAACATGTACTTGAGAGGAAACCACCTCCTGCTGCATATCCTGTACTAGGCCCACATTAGGAGAATCCCAGCTCGAAAATTTGTCTACTCCTTGTGATCGTTTCTCATTCTTCCCGTTGAACTTCCAACATTGTGAAATAGTATGACCACTTTTATGGCAAAATCTGCAAGAAACTGCACCTCCAAACTCTTTACCAAAAGAAACCTGCTTCCTAGACCCACTTGGACTAATTGGAGGACTACGATATACCTGTCCCAAATTCCGACCACTGTCAACCACATGCAAATCTGATTGTACTTTAGCCTCAATCACAGGTCCAACGTTATATGGTTTAAACAAAACCGCATACTCATCTGCTAATTTAGACGCCACAGCCAAGGATCCGGGTTTCCTTTCAATAATCCATCTATGAATGTCCGTAGACAAACAATTCACAAACTGCTCTAATAGAAAAACCTCCCTCATTTTGTCAACATCATTGAATGCATTTTCACCGTCCAACCAGCTCTGAAAAGGCAGACTCATTCGAAAAGCAAAATTTGAATATGTTTCTAAATCTCCTTTCTTAAGTGTACGAAAACGTTGACGATAGTATTCGGGCACTCGAGCATATGCAGTCAGTAATGCGCGCTTCAGAACATCATAGTCTTGACACTCCTCAAGTGACAGCGCGGAAAACACTTTTTGAGCTTTTCCAGTTAACTGCGTATGCACGAGCGCTGGCCATTTATCCTTAGGACATTTATGAATGAGCATAGCTTTTTCAAAAGCCATAAGGTAATGTTCAACATCACCTTCATCGAATTTAGGCACAAATTTAACAGCCGTCGACATTTGAAACTTATCGGCCACGCGCACTTCCTCTGTTTCAACCCAATATCCTCCCAAGCGTTTTAAATCAAGTTGAAACTGTCTTTGTTTATCTTTCTCTTCAGCTTCAAATCTATTTCTTCGCTCCTGCAATTCAGCTTCAATTCGTATTTTTCGTTCCTCTGCCTCTCTCATTTCCTTTCTTTCCTCAACTTGTTTTTCCTGAGCCTCTCTCCTTTCCTTTCTTTCCTCAGCTGCAATTCTTTCTTTTCTCTCCTGTGCCTCAGCTTGTTTTTCCTGAGCCCTTTCTTGCGCTTCTTGAGCCAATTTAATCTTAGTTAATTCAAACTCCCTCGCTTTGTCTTTCTCCTCTTTTTGTGCTTCAAGTTCTAACGCTTTACACTTCAGGTCGTCTTTCGGCGAAATTACAGAAACTATTTTATCTAAGCCCTTCTGCAATTGTGCCTTACTGAGGCCTTTCGTGTCCTGGCCTAAACGCTCCATTTCCAATTTCAATTCGTCGACCGACATATCGAAAATATCGTCCCGCGTTAATGACTTCGCTGCCACTGGAGTTTCCATTATGAAAACTCAAATTCGCAAGCAAAAATATGTATCAAAAGTGCTACTTTGACCACACCCACTAAGAAATTTAGACTTTATATAAGAAAATCAACCGCTTCAGACGGGCCCCCATATGTTAGGTCCCAATGAATTAAATAGTAATAAGCTCGAACTAGGAGTATGAATTTTGTAGTTTTATTTAAAATTACAATAGTACGAATAAGGCTACCATTTCAAAGGAGCAAACCGTCCAGAACATCAGAAGACGATACAGCAAAGAAGTATTACAAACGTGTCTCTTCTTCGTAATTATAAGAGTTCAAATACGGTAAACTCGGTAATCAGCATTGTTGGTCACAGTGGACACGAAACAACGAAATATAACGCAGTTAAGCCTCATACGGCATTTACTTAATTAACATGCGTACAACTCGAGACTTGGCCTTTAAAAATACTCGAAACAGAAAAGACCTCGTCAGGTCACGAACAAAGGCCAAACTCGACAATCCTAGGGCCTCCTTCCCTTATATAGTACTTTCCCGGGCCGCTCCTCTCAAGGAGCCGGTCAAGTGCGACTCAGACACGGGAGAGTACATATGGACCAAGAGGGCAACATCTAACAATATATATATGAAAGTTGTGTAAGTATCTATGTATATATGTATTTAACGTATTTACTGTGTAACTGTGCATGTATAAAACAGGCACGTGATACTAATAGTAACAACAACAACAACAACAACAACAACAACAACAACAACAACAATAATAATAATAATAATAATAATAATAATAATAATAATGACAATTTGTAAAGTGCTGTAGCACAGCCGATACCGAAGGAAAGGGCGCTGAACATGAGTTCAACGTGATCGCATTCCAGCTTTCCTCACTCTCGCCTTTCCTCTAATGTTTTCGTCTTCCATTCTTCCTCTCCTTCCCTTATTTCCTTCTTCCATTCTTTTCCATCGTTCTTCTTACTCCACTGTTTCTCTTCCCATTCTTATATTTCTACTTCCTCCACCTATTCCCCTCTTCCAATTCCTTCTACTAGTCCTCCTACTCTTCATCCATCCTCTTCCTTCTTTCTGTCCTTCTCCCACTCCTCATCATACTGTTCCTCCTACTACTCCTATTACTCCTACTCCTATTCCTCCTGCTCGTACTCCTCCTCCGCCTCTTCCTTTTTCTACTCCTCTTCCTCCCACTCCTACTCCTATTCCTCCTACTCGTACTCCTCCTCCACCTTCTCATCTTCCTTTTTCTACTCCTCTTCCTCCTACTCCTACTCCTATTCCTCCTGCTCTTACTCCTCGTCTTTCTGCTCCTCTACTCCTACTCCTCCTTTTCCTTCTACTCCTCGTACTCCTCCTCCTCCTCCTCCTCCTCATCTTCCTTTTTCTACTCCTCTTCCTCCCACTCCAACTCCTATTCCTCCTGCTCTTACGTCTCCTCCTCCTCCTCCTCCTCCCCTTCCTCTTCCTCCTCCTCCTCTTTCTCCTCATATTCTTCCACTTTGAAAGCGACCGTATGCTTGATATAATGCACACGGAGAGTGCATAAGCACTTGGCGTGCTTTATTTCGATCGATCGCTCCACTTAGATTACTATAAACCGAATGGGTGTCGGGAATCTGGGTGTCGGCTCCTCCTTTTCCTTGGATCCGATGCTATAGCCACTCCTTGCAGTCGGAACCGTTCAACTGTATTGCGTGCACAGAATGAGGCTGGGACATCGATTCTTCTGAAATTCGGTTCGACAGAGAAAATATAGATCACTTGTTTTAACTTGCTGCTCTAAATCTAGTTCTGTATTGATTCACTGCCGTAATTCGCATCAACGTATTACACATCCATACACATGTATCAGAACATTTGTATAGCGCCCTGTAGTTAACTCACACAGGTACCTTTCACCCACACAAGAATGTACCCTTGACATGCAGTCTGCTTCTCATCCAACCTAAATTTATCTCCAATGAAATCTTCTATTCAATGTAGAAACTGGAAAAATCTGGCAGCATTCAAAAATTTATAATTTAATTAAGCTATTTATTTTTGTGGAATAGTATATATCCATAATTCCATATGACATATCAATAATACATCGATATAAAGTGCCTATGTAGAAAACTGGCAGGTAGGCCTATGGTAATATTTCGGAAATATGCTACTAAAGTTACAGCCTGTAAACCTGGTGGAGATGCCAACTGGAGAAGACGTCTTGGAGCTAGACTGGAATGCCACTATTGATAGACCAGCGTCTACAGCAAAACGAGAAAATATAACGAAGTGCAGGTGTGGGAGAAAAAGCTGGAAACTCTACAGATGTAGGCCACAGTAGAGGGTTACTTAGGACTCTCTGTGTCTTATCTGTTCAAGGGACGGCACACACGATGAAAGACCTTTATAGCAAACGCAAATCAGTTTTGATCTGCTGTGTCGTCCTGATTATAAAAACCCTGATTGAGTCAGCAATTGGGATGAAGCCAGAATTCGTCACACCAATGAAGTTCGACGGAAAAAATAAAAAATAGTTGCAGGAATTGTTTCTCTGAAGCCATCATTGTTCGTTGATCTTGAAGCTTTGTCGTTAGTTTTACCGCTATATAAATATATGAAATAGAATGGCGTCCCAGGGAGATTGCCGAACTGTGTTGGCCATTAGTCAGATAGTCTGTTCGCAGAACCTCAGACCTTCGTTAGCGCTTAATCCAGTAAATCGCCATCAAAGTCTTGGCGCACCCAATCGTATGAGCTGTCAAATAATAATTGTTTAGAATCTACAGACTCTTCTATAATGATGATATCGATTAAATAGATCTAATGGAACGACGCGCTTGTCTCGAGTTGTCGCTTCACGCGTGGGCTATATGAGTTGCCTGAGTAATAATAAAAGTAGGCCCTAATAACATTGATAATAGGCCTAATAACAGCAACAACAACAACAATAAACGCGTAAATTCCAATACTGATAGTGATTCTAATAACATTAATAATTCAAATAAAGATGATGATAATAATAAAATAACAACATCTTGCGAAAAGATTTCTCTTGTTTTGGCATTAGGCCCAATCCAATTCAGAGTTTCCCTTCTTTAGCAAGGCCTAGCCGATAGAAGAACAAATATGCCGTCGTCTTTCTATTTCAAGCTTTTCAAAGGTGTCAACGGTGTCTTACTTATAGGCCTACCTTCATTTGACGATGCTGCTGCTGATGTTGAAGAATGGATAATAATAATAATAATAATAATAATAATAATAATAATAATAATAATAATAATAATAATAATAATAATAATAATAATAATAATAATAATAATAATAATAATAATAATAATAATTGTATAATAATAATAATAATAATAATAAATAATAATAATAATAATAATAATAATAATAATAATAATAATAATAATAATAATAATAATAATAATAATAATAATAATAATAACAACAACAGGACTGAATGACGGATTATCTTCAAGCTTTATTGAAATCTTTAAAATTTTTGCTAGACACTTTTTAATAATAAATGCAAAAATGGATAATAATAATAATAATAATAATAATAATAATAATAATAATAATAATAATAATAATAATAATAATAATAATAATAATCCGTTCCAGAACAAAACACTTCTAATCTTCTCCATATGTGATATTCAACAAAATTAATGATTCCTCACGAGAATTGGCACCTATTTGTCACTCAGCCTGTTCGAGGCTACTGAATAAAAAATATGGCAAGTTCATCATTATGTCTCAGATTGGGTCACAAAAGGAGACCCTTTAAGTCCAATTCTCTTCTGCCTCCCAAGTCAATTTGATCACCTACTTCAGCTGCCGTCTTCCCTTACCGTTAGGCCCATTACATCGGCATCAATTGTGACAGCATGTTGAAAATATCGAACATAGCTGTGCAGCACTGCGTTTAAATCTTATCTGCGCATAATGTGAGATGGTCTCCTATTCTAACCTGGTTCTCACGCTCACACACATCTCCATAAAGCACTCTTAGTATTTTGGACCAACGCAGCAACACTCCTTGGCGCCTCTGTCTGCTCTTGAGGCCCTTCAGACCACACTTCAATTGCGAAATTGCGAGCCATCGATTGCTCTTGACAGATTCATGATGGTCGCTATACATGATATGCCTCTGTTCTCTTCTAAGCTCATCAGAACTTCTACGCAACATACGTTGTTTTGGTCATCCATAATCGTAATCGTAATCTCAAAACTTCTAAAGCGTCACTCGAAAACCAAGCGCAGGGCACCAGCCTATTCACGAGCGCTGCGTCAAATCAGAGGCGGTTTTCCAAAGAGTGGTGCAAAGGAGGTCCGAGTCCGGTTACTATGGGGGCTAGAAATTAACGACGTCCTTCTACGTAAAGGGTGGTTTCATTCTACATGAGTCTCTTCTGGTAGTAAATGGTCACAGGATTCCCTCCTCGTCAAAGTGAGTCTACGGGTGTAGTCGACGGGTGTCATCGCTTGCACTTCCCGCCTTCTTGGCTTCAACTGTGGGCACCACATCTCTCCAGTCCTCTGTGCTCAAGATTTGTATACAAATCCACATTACGATGCCAAGTTAAACCATTGGCTGGTGAAATTCTGATTTCACACCCTGAGAACACTCATTTATAGACAATCATACTACTGGATGAAATTCATCCATATAGAGCATAGCCTCCATATTCAAGGAGTCTTCAGCCTAAAATATCTAAAAATTGTGTCATGGTATATGCAACTCGCAACAAAAGTATCAAAATTATTCAATGAATAAATTTGATACTTTTGATGTAGAAATCCTACAGAACCTGGTACCTCTAATGTAAGATAATAGTGACCCATAAATGTGTAACCTTTGTAACGTGACCTACTATGACTGAACCTAAAAGAACCTTTAGATTTTAGGCTAAGGCTCTGTGAATATAGAGAGCTATGCTGTTTATTGATGTATTTCATCCATTATTATTTATGTATTTCATCCATCTTTAAGATCACAAGGGAGTTATAAAAAGAAACAGGTGGTTTCTATTAAAAAAAACTGTTGGATAAGATGTTGCACACTTGATTTTATACTTACTATAGCTTGAGAAATGCGTTTTACGAGTTGCATTTACCACGACACTTAATTTTTTTAAAGATATTTTAGGCTAAAGGCTCCTTGAATATGGAGAGCGATGCTGTACACGGATGAATTTCATGCTTTAGTATAGAACACAATCAGTTCTCGAAAGGGTTGCGGCTGATCTCAGAGCTTCAATCAATGATGCTTACAAGCAAATTACACGCCTGAGGGAGCATCTTTTCTGGTCATGATTGATTGTGTGCTTTGCCACTCAACTTTTGCTTGTGGTTTGGGCCTGGACGATGAGGCCATTAGAATAGCAGTTGACCTTTGTCTATAAGCACGGCATTGTGTGAGCCACATATCTCTGCATATGGTACCCTTGCTGCCACTGATGGTTCCCATGGACTTTCGTGGTTGAACAGATCCCGACATAACATTTTAAACTACCCTATTTTCCGTTGCCTTATTCGTGCAGGTTTCCCCGCCATTAAGGAACCATCCTGCCTCTCCCGAACTGATGGTAAGAGACTGGACGGATTCACTTTGATTCTCTGGCGGTCTTGACGTAGTCTAATATGGAACACCACATTGTATTGTATTGTATTGTATTCGGATATTTATAAAGCGCTTCTAGCGGGAGGGCCATTCAGAAGCGCTCCCAGTGCGATAGACCCCGAGAGAAAAAGCAAGTTTTAAGAAAGGTAAAAGAGGAAGAGACGCTACCTGAGAGAATAGAAGAACGAACAAACGGAGGAAGCCCATTCCAAAGAGCAGGGCCAATGGAAGCAAACGACCTAGATTGAGCCAGTGAAGTCCTGACACGGGGAACGAGGAGGTCCAAACGGTCAGATGAACGAAGAGGACGAAGAGAAGCCGCAGAGTGAGGGCGATGAAATAAGTCACATAAATATTTTGGAGCGAAACCAAGCTGAGCCTTAGAGACAAGGATGAGGACCTTAAATTGGATGCGGGCAGAAAGAAAAGACAGGCACCTTGGCTATTTCCGTCTTTCAACTAACTTCAGCTACGATTGTTGTGCCACAGATCTGGCAGCTGCAAGAAAAGATGCTAACTACAGTAATATGGTAATAATAATAATTATCGTCATCACAATCATTATGTTGGCCTAATATTATAAAACTGTATATAACTTCGCTTTATCTTGAATGACTGCCTGAAACTTCGACCTGCTTTCTTTAACGACTAGGCCTACAACACATTACAGTTCTAGTCTTTCTAGCATAGGCCTACACCCGATGCATTCTAGTTGTAATTCAAACTCGATGTGGCTAGTATCAACCGCTGAGCCTTCCACAGTTGACATCTCTCTAAATACGAGCGTTATCCTCTCCTGCCGCAGCAACCGAATCAAGGTCTTTTACACTCCGATCGACATCCATTGTCAGCAAGGTTGACGGATAAGAAGCCAGCATCAACAGCTCAGGGCGCTCGAGACACTTATTCTTAAAATAAGTGTTTGACGACAGCAGACATTGTTGGCCATAGATTTTTATGTTCTAACAAGAGAGGGCAGTCACTGTGGTCTGCTGATAACAGTTGGTCTACGCCATTTGTAGCAGTCAACTGAATTATCAGGCTCAAGGCCACCGCGAATGTCTTCCATTACGGGCGGCACACTAGACAATTTATGTATCGGAGAGCCGTCATTTCAGGCGTCTGCCTCGACGAACGCCTTCGCTTGACTTTTCTATTTAGTTGCGGTTGGATTGATTCTGCACACTGCATGGGATGTATGTGGTCTTTGGTATATAGCCTACGCATGCATGGTCTGACTGTTTGTATAGATGGAAGCGAGCGCCGTGGAATTGTCTGCGTGGATGATTGTAGTCTGTGCTGTCTCCCTCATTCCAAGGTCCTATTTCCTATTTCCGTTACCAAATTCACAGCTCAATATTTTCTTGCTATGCACGTTCGCCAAAATACATAACTTATACCGGCAAGAGTCATAAAATCAGTACCATTCCGGTTCTTGTTTGGCGTCATATAAATTATGCTATCGGTGACAACCATAATCAGGATGACTACCACTTGGTTGACGATAGAGGTGGTGGTGGTGGTGTTGTGTGATCATAATGATGATGATAACGACCTTTCTAGTGGTGGTAATGATATCGACAATGACTATAGTACCAACGTAGAGACATCTTGATAGGATGAGCTGAAGAGACAAAATAGCCTACGTCGTGATAGATTGTCTTAGTCAAACCCGCATGAGCCGAAGAGCAACGTTGAATCTAGCGTATCTCATTGACGGAGCTTATGACATTGAAATTAACGTGGAAATTGACCGGAAAGATTAAAAAACAATATTTGACACAAAACCAGCAGAAAGAGTTGAGTTCGAGCAAAACATCATAGCCAGTAACCAGTGGCGGCGCCAGACAATTTCTGTAACCAGGGCATAGCCAGGGCAGTCGTACAAGTAGCCAGTGCAGAGGGCGATTTATCCCCGAACAAATTCTGTGCAGGGCAACGACCAGGGCAAAGGCTTTTTTACCAGGGCATTTGCCCTGGCTCGCCCTGGTGTAGCGCCGCCTCTGCCAGTAACACAGATAAAAATACATAGACACTTGCTTATTCAGTCTCATATAATGTTACGGTGCACTATACACTGGCAGGTTCAAAATGACTGGTATTAATCGATCGCTTGATGACCGTCCATAATCCAGTGGTGGGTTTACTGTAGGAACACCGTGGCCTATATAGCAGCGCCGGATTTAGACTTGATGAGGCCCTAAGCTATATATAAAGCTTGGAGGCCCTTGTTATAAATTTTTCACCAGAAGGTCTCACAAAATTGAAATTACCGCTCACACTTTTTATTCGCTCTGCGTAGTTTACACCAACTCATGCAGGTGAGATGGAATTTGCTACACAAGTCGTTTTAAAAGATTCCACATACTATATACTGTACTGTACTGTACTGTACTGTACTGTACTGTACTGTACTGTACTGTACTGTACTGTATATATGTATTATATATATATATATATATATATATATATATATATATATATATATATATATATATATATATATATATACAGTACACATAAAATAAAAAATCACCATAAAATTCTGAAATTTTTAGGCCGTTGCGGATTGTGAGGCCCCAAGCTGTAGCTTTTTTTAGCTTATGCTTAAATCCGGCACTGCTGCATATCAGCGGCCCATTCCATTAAAACTGACCGCTAAATTTTAGTTAAAACTCCAAGCGAGACGACAGTAAATAAATATATTTATAATGACTTTAGTTAAAGTTAACACTTTTGGAACATAAGAATTAGGGACGGCAGAAACTCTGCTAAAGGTCGGCAGATTGTTGAATCTGACCCTGCCATGACCTGAGCTGTAATTAAAAAGCAAAGCTATTTGCTTATGTAGAAAAATATATGTGGAAAGACAATTTAAATGCCACTATTTTTTATTGTTTTTCCGCTTATCTAGAATCCAGAAAGTATCTAGAAACTTCGTCTTTTTATAGGCAACTTGGCACTTTAAGTTTCTTATATCATATAGCCTATGCTTTAGAAAACTTTTTCAATTCTAATTAGTTTCTACATTTAATAACAATTTAACCAAATTTAGGCCTAAAATTATTCCGACTTCGGCAAGTTCATGTAAGAAAGGAATGATTTTTAACCAAACCCTAATGTTACTTTAGTGAATATAGGCCCCCTACAGCATAAAATTTGCTCTCATATATCGGAAGAAATTTTTAACTATAGGACTATGGTTACCATGAAAAGACTTACCGAGTATACGATGATAAGACCTAGGCCTATCGGTTACGATGAAAGACTTATCGGTTACGTTGAAGAGACTTACCAGTCTGTGTTGTACTATAGATGCGTTTACGATAAACTGTCGTAGTTGAGCGTTGTGATGCTGCTGGAAAGAAACGTAAAACTATTATAATTAAGCTTATGACAGATCAAACAACATAATAACCGATGTACGTCTATCCCGTAACAAACACTATTGTGACGTCACTATACTGCCGCCTTGGCGACGGCTGTCTTGACGACGGCTATAGGGCCTATAATATGACGTCATAATATAACGGGGAAGTAAGCTTAATTGTTATCACTGCAATAATAATTGTTTTATATACCGTGATTTTTCACGGGTTACAGCTAGTAATAATATAATACCTTTATTAATTCAAGTAACGTGATTATCATTGCGACTTCTTCTGATCCGTTCCGATCCAGTCTAAACCAGTCTAGTGTAATATACCTTAAATCTGTTCGGGTCTGATTTTAATAGGCTATAGCACATTGACCATCGTTTTAGATTCAGTTGACGCAAAGTAATAGAAGGTTTTTGCTTTTGTATTGAAAGCTTTTCTGTTCGAATATAGGCTAGGCTTTGGTTAAGATAGGAAAAATTTAACTAGTCTTTCCAAAGGCCGATTATTTCACCAGTATTTGCCAGCAGCGCTGCTGCCTTACGTCCTTACAATATTAAGGTTCTACTAAGTTACAACGCATATCAGACAGCATGGCGTCATATCACTTTATGCCTGCATTATAGCACGTAGGAGTTCTGGGTAGTTTCTCCTTGACGACGCTGTGACATATAGCGGAGATGACTGGCATCGATTCAAGGTCTGGGACTTGCATCACCGGACGGAGTGTGGCAGCAGCAGGCAGCAGCAGCAGCAGCTGAGTTTCGGACAGTCAGATATTTTTACGGAGAGAAGAACCATTTGTGGATTTTAAACGTATGGAGCAATATGCTACTGATGCTACTGTGGGGATTCGAGCATACGGCACAGAAGTGCTTATAGGTGAAGTTCGGGTATATATATATATATATATATATATATATATATATATATATATATATATAATGCGCACCAATTGAAACTGCGTTTACTGAGCGCGTCGCCAGATTGTCGTCTGGAAGAATCTGTCGACGGCTGCTGAAGCAGAGCACAGGAAGGAGGAGACATATATGCAACACCTGCTGACGACAGCGCCAGCTGACCTTATGACCTCGGGCATGGCCCCCAGCAATTAATATAAAATATATATACAACCCTACTACACTCGGCCTACTCATCTGTTAAGTACCAGCAGTCTGCAGTTCCACCCTGGACATGGACTCATAAATATATGCATATATATATATATTCATATAATAGTCTACAGGTACAAATATATGTCCATGGTCGAAGCTTAGTAATCAACCCTCATCCTGTGACGTCTGTAAGTGACGAAGGGCTCTGTTGATATCCGAAGAAAACTTATCTAATCTCGCTGCTCGTATAAACAGGTCGTGCATCCCACGGTACCTGACGTGCGCCTGTTTACAAGACTAACAGAGTGCGTTCGGGCATCGTCGTGTGTGAAAGTTCGGACGCCGTCGGTAGCAACGAACTTATGGCATTTGGATTTCCATTCCACGCAACTGGCAGATGTACGATACACGACTCCTGTCTGCCGACGGTTAGGTCTCCGCACGTGTCTGTGTTATCCATAAATGAATGTACATTCAAGTCTGTGTGTTTTATTTGTATCTCTGTGCGCAAGTCTATCTCTCTGTCTCTCTCTGTCGTTGAGTAGATCTATTTGTTAGCCTTCGTGTATGTACATGTATGTGTTTTGCGAGATATGACGTCTGTGAATCGTGTCTGAATGTCTATTGGAAGCAATTCGTTCGGATGTCGATTAAGTTCCTGCAAGTGGACTGAATTTATTCGGTGTCTGACCTTTAGACTCAAGGTCATATATCTTCAATATACAGGCAGATAAGCTGAAGGCAGAAGTTAAAAGCTGAAGATGGAAATTATAAGCTAGAGACAGAATTATTGGCTGTAGATAGAAATTGCTTTTCAGACGTGAACAATGATGTGTTTCTGTCGTTGACTTAATGTTATTGATTGATTGGCTGTGGGATCATTCACAGATCTAAGTGAATTCACGTCAACAGACGTTCGGTCTTTCCCTTAAGGTCACGCATTTGTCGTTTAACTTTACTGATATCGAAATTCAAGAGCCAAGGTCACATTTCCTCACTATCTTTTGCCAAATCCGGAAGTGCAAACGCGTTTTATTTCCAAGGGCATTAGATTTTAGTAGAAGGTAAGATATTAGCGAATAGCTTCACGGTGGCGAAAAATAAAAAATAAACAATAGATTTCTACTTGAAATGCGTTTCCACGGCACAGGAACTCAGCACTTAAAAGGTTGCTAGTTTTATCAGTTTGTCTCGGGTTTCAATTCCGATGCGAATTACGAAACTGACCATTCGTCTTCCGAGTCATGCAATCCGAGTGGCAAGTTTCTCCGCAGCCGCTCCTGGATTAGCAGTTGATCCTTCAGGCAAATGAAAGCAACTCTGAGAAGCGTCAACATTATCTTCTTCTACTTCAGTTCCTGACGCCAGCCAATCCATTTGACGCGTTGCGTGCGAATAAATGATCCCTTTTAAATTCTGTCATTTATCAAGTCTAGTAGGCCTACTCCTCTCAGGCTCTCATATTTAGTCCAAAAGTTATTATATCCTCATTTATGTTGTCTGTCTACTGGTTTTGTCTAGCTGTGTCGTAATATTGATTCGCCTATAAAATTCGCCTGTAAACAGGCCCGCCGAGGGGGAATGCCCAGTGGACCGGCGATTTTTAGGGGCTCGATCCTGGCCCACAATCAACTGATGGAAAATATTAAAATCAGTTATATAAAGCTTATGATTTATGCCTTTTTAAATATAGGCCTAATATTACTGACATTTAACTACAATCAGTTTAAATTTCAAGCATCTGAATATTACCTTACTGATCAATTTTCTCATAAAGCCTAAAGATAGTTTAGAGGCCCGTGACTGCTTTGCCTAGGGATCCGGAATTTCTGTCTGTGGGCCTGCCTGTAAAAGGCTAAAAAAAATTATACGATGCCGCGTGATAGATAAGATAAGAATGTAAGATAAGAATATCTTTATTCAACCAATTGCTATCCGCATTTTGGTGTACAGCCAAGTTTCAAGGCAGCCACAATAGATGCAGGTTATTGTTTAACTTCTAAAGTTCAAATCGTGATGTCATTAATTAATTAGCTCAGGCATTAGCGTGGGATATCGGCATTTAGAATTTACAGAAAACAGAAACGACATTACGATGTTAGCTTTGTAACAAATACTAGCAGAACTGTGGTAAATAAACTTTATTATACTATGCATAATCAACCAATCAATCAATATTTATTGTAACCGCACATAAAGGTACATATATCAAAGATAAAACTATGAAGAGAACGCATATCCAATAGCGACATAATTGCGTGACAGCATTAGTTAGCATAGAGCCTCTTAAGAATCTCTTTGAAGCGCTTTAAGAAACGGGAATTTAAACACTGGTCTTTAGAGCTGCTCTAAAGAATGTAATATTATCGACGTAATCGGAACCCAACGCATGTTAGAGGGAAATAGTTTAAAAAATAAAGCGTCCGATCCTTGAGAAGCCCCGAGGTGCATAATTTATATCGCCTATCTGTGACCGGAGCAGCAGTTGAGCTCATCATGCATCGCGACCGGCGATCAGGGGACCCCGGGTGGAGATAAGAACACACATAGATACATTCCGAAGACTACGTAATATTTTGTATGCAATCAACTGTGCGTGCATGTGCGTAGACATCTGAGTACTTATAAAGCGCCTTTAAGACTAACTAAATTGGTCTACGCCATTTGTAGCACTCGAATCAAATACCAGGCTCAAGGCCACCGTGAATGCCTTCTATTACAGGCGACACACTATAGACAATTTATGTATCGGACAGCCGTCAGTTGTTTAGGCTTCTGAAAAGCACTATATAAGTGTTCAGTTACACGTACATAATTTAGGCCTCATATATTAGGTTCGAGACATCAAAAATCTGTAGCGGTCTTTGCGTTGTGGTGTCGGAAACGGGTGGTGTATGTCATGCGTTGTGTCACTGATGTTGGCTGTCATTGTGTTACTGTTTACCTGTCGTCGTGGCAACCGTTAGAGAGCTTTCGACGGTGGTTCCGACCGCGTAATCGGCGATCGTAAACTGCGGTATATCGAGTTCGTTGACACCGTGAACGGCAGCCTTCGAGTCGTTTCCCTTCCATCTCATCACCACATCCTGCATCGGATAACCGTCTGCATGGCACAAAAACATAATCACAGCATGATGCAGATGCACAGCTGCTGAGGCTGAGGCTGCTGATGCTGCTCTATGCATATTATTTAAATATATATGGAACAACAATCAGTATAATGCACGCTTGGTCATCGTCAATGCTTGTGTATACGATCAACGGAAACATAAAGATTGCCATATAGTGCGAACACATCGTCTAATGCTATCCACTTCATTGCACACCCAAGTGCAAAACTAATAGGCTACTATGTTGCTTCGTTAGGGGCTACGCTGGTCGCCCTGTGAGCAGTTGAATTAAGACTGAGATTCTGCCAAGTATATAATTCGGTCACCTTAGCAACTGCCCGAGGCAATCCTACGCATTCGCACAGACAGAGAAAGAACCAGATCACAACTCAAACATCGGTGACAGAATATTGGTCACTTTGAGACGTCTTGTTTTTTTTAAAGTTAGCCTATAACTCAGCGGTTCTCAACCTGTGGTCCGCGGACCACTGGTGGTCCGCGGCCATCTGCCTGGTGGTCCGCGAGCAAGGCCTACAATTTATATTTTTTACAATTAAAAACATTCAAACAGGCAATTTTTTCCAAATTTTTTTCAATTTTTCTTTTATTTCAATCGCTAGAATCGGCTAGATGGCAGCATGAAACCAATAATAAGCTTACGCGGATTTATGGCAAAAATTCTTTTGTATTAATTTTTTTGGCACAATTCTTAGTGGTGGTCCGCGATCGGGACGCAAAATTTATAAGTGGTCCTTGAGTCTCAAAAGGTTGAGAACCGCTGCTATAACTGATAAATTTCATTGGCAAAAGTATTCCCAGAATCAGAAGAATATTACGCATAACGGTTTCTGCCGGTTAGATAAAGACAGTTTCCTTCTAACTCCTGAATTTGCAATTTGTGCTTTTAATTTGCCTGTACTTGAATCCCATGTAGGCAAGGACTGCAGCATTTGCAGTGCGTTCAAACAAAGCAACCTGTTTATATACTATAGTAACGACCCGATTAGACATTAAAATAAACTGCATTTATCTCAGCCACGTTCAAGAGAATCCAATTCATGCGGTGTTTAATCAAAAATGCAAATTCTTTTTAATAAAGATGGATGATCCAGAGTTTATCGACATCTCATGGCAACAAAGGTCGCTAGACATTATTTTGGCATAATCCGGCCTTTTTCAATTTTTTAATATAATGCTCTCATTTTGGTTAGCATATTGACATGAAAACCGTTAGAGAATATTTTCTGCACCGAAAACGTGGTTTAATAAAGCCGACGAAATATGTTCGAAAGGAGAAATTTAGAGCGTTTATCCCTCTCTTTCTCCCTGCCTTCTTCTTTGTCTCACTCTCCCTGCCTCTCTGTATGCCTTCCTCCCTGTCCCATCTCTCTGTGTGCTTATTCCAGGATAGCTAGATTGTCACAGCATTATCATTTAATGGCGCACCAAAGTCGCCGATGAATGCGAGCCTGTCTCATACGTTTTCCAGTCCTTCCACGTTCCATCGCTCCATGTTTCACAGAGCGTTGAATGCATTATAGTATAATTCCAGCATCGAACTATATGACCATATTTTCGGCACGTGTGGCACGCAACGGACGGTCCTCTTCAACGACGTCAAAAGCCCAAGAGGCAAAGGAACCAACATGACCAGCCATGCAGATCAGACCACTAGACGTCCTTTGCAAGCTGTTATCTCGAGATATGACAACGTCCAGCGTGAAGAAGAGAAAGGACAAAAATTGAGAGTATAAAGAGAAAAACGCACAATATCGTTGGATCGCTTGGCCTTCTCCGAGGTGACATAAAATCTTTCTGCCTGACGACATCCTGCCGTACTTATGATGGCTTAAATTTAGTGCGACTGCTTAGCTCAGCAGAATTTCCTAGCTTTAGAATATCAGTGATTTTATATCAGATCCAGATTATATTTTTGTGAGAACATCCATTAATTGGGTCATTACAGTCACGACTAATGGCGGCAAGAAGTGACGACAAAAACAACTGCCAAAACACGTGGCACTTCGTGACAGCCATCGTTAACTTCAAGTCATTTCAAAAATCAATCAATGGCTAGTTAGTGTAACGACCATTTGATTATTCAAAATCAACTTAAGTCTTGTTCGATTATTTACGTTGTGATAGATTATTTTAATTAGGCCCTACTATTAAGATTTTAAAAATTCTGACGTTTCTCAACTGCTACTCTGACGCTTACGTAACATGACTTTTTTGTATAATTGTGAGTGAGAGTCAAAATATTATAAATGTGTGTTTAAGCGATGCCGAATTCGAAGATTGCTGCTGTCTCCGATTAGACCTTTCGGCTGACAATAGCAATCCAACAGCAATTGCTCGTATTATTCATCAACACCATAAGAGACCTGTCTCTACGAACATCATGAGCAAATCATTCATTCATTCATTCATTCATTCGACTAAATACCTAGCTAGTATTTAAATACCTAACTGCCTAAGTACCTAAAAAAGTCAGCCATTTGAACATGGAGTGCTGACTTGCGCTCAAGTCAGATGGCCAACGCTAGGAACAGAGGAAAACATAGGTATTTTATTATTATTAATTTGTTAATTTTTATGATTTATATTGTATTTATTTAGCATCCCGAGAAGGACCAGAAAAGTTCCGTTTCATTCGTTTCCTTGTAGGGAACATATTCAGTGTTTGCTATGGAGCTCTAACTCATTTAATCAAATTGCCGCAATAAATTAAATATATTGCTTAGATCTGAACACTAGACGCAGTCATGCGTGAACGTTGTTCGTCGGCCACTCCTTACAGCTCCAACAAATGGACCACATCCTTACTTACGTGCTTGAATCATTCAATTTTGCGACCGCGAGTTACAACTCAGATCGAAGTCTTCTTCACAGCGTTCTGACCGCCTGAATCAGACTGAATCAGTCTGCCTCTGCGTCCGTTCCTACCTTGTCTTACTGTCTCTTCCCCTCTCCATGTGTTGTGTATGCTTGCATGTGTCTGCCTCTGTACGTATGCCCCGTTCTATGTCTGTGTTCCTGGTTCGGTCTAATCAAGACGAACAAACATCCAATCCAGAATAAATATACTTAGGCAACACTAGATGCCTTCGTCGTCGTCTACATCAGCAGGGGCCGAGGGACGACACCGACTGGGGGAGAGGGGGCATGTATGGCCGACCAATCGATAAAAACACGCGACTCAATCATCTGCATTCCGAACGACGACATTCACACGTATATATAATATATATATATATATATATATATGGTCTACACCATACATACCTCGTGCATAAACATATATGTATTATGTTTATCTATATAATATGTAAATATTATACTACTGCACGCAGTTTATGTATATATAAATATAATTACATCGCCTATAAATAGACTACGTGTATGAGTGTTGAGGAGTGTGGAATGTTATGTCGAGAGCAGTGTTCGGCAAGGTAGGTGGCCAGATGGCCCATGGTATAGGATAAGCCTACTGGTATATATTATAGTTTTTAATATAAATGCAGTTATACCCTCCGTTGGCCAATGCAATCGAAACAAGTAATCGGTGTTATGCCTACGCATGCGAGAAAAGCACGTTGCGGACTAGCACAGTGGAAGCCGTAAAGATAATGTGTTCGTGGTCGTATAAAGCCAAATATAAATAACACAGTTATTCAACTGACGTAAGACACTGTTTTGTCGGATTTCTCATTGGACCACTAACCATGGTATGGAAATAACTGAGACCACAGACAAAAACTCGGCGTAATCTCACACATGGAACCGTTGTCAGTGTTGGTCAAGAAATGCGCCAGTGATCTTAATGGAAGTCGGTCAGCGGATATAAAAAGCTGTGTTGTTTACACTCATCAACGGCCCTCAGCCACTCGCAACATTTCAGACCGAATGCAATATTTTATAACTCTCAGAACGAACTAATTGTATTCGAACCTTTTTAGCATAGGCCCCTATCTGTGTGCCTGCTTAAAATGAGTGTCTGTAGTGTTATGACGAGTAAATTCGATTCTAACTTAATTAAGCACATTGTCAGACGACTTTTCACGCAATCTTATTAAATTTTTGTTTCCCGCATGTTTGAAAGTCCTGTTTTCAGGATTCAACTTATCTGCGCATAAGACTTAGTCTAAGTCTCATTTTTCGAAATGTCTCTTCACTACCGGACTCATATTTATCATGCAATCTGCTATAGGAAAAAATAATCTTATCAAAAGTAGGCCTAATGCTAGCACAACATAAGCAATAAAAAACAACCGTTTTGTTTCCTCAGTTTTTTTGCAATTTTCGGACATTTACGTATTAACTTAACAAGACGACTTTTCTACGCAGTTTCAATGAATCTTTTGCTTCTCACATGTGTTGATGATATTCACAGTCGTTTGAAGTTTTGATGAACTTCAATTTTCCATATTCTTGATGGTCTTCTGTTGTTGTGTCCCAAGAGTTTTAATTACCTTCTTATACTTAATGTTTGTTGATGACCTGCTATTTATTTTCTCGGTTTAATCATAACCTTTTCGGAATTTATAAATTTAATAGGCAACCTTCGCTCTAGCTAGTTTGATGGAAATTCAGTGGCAGGGCTTCACCAAAATCACATGGAGGTCATGGCCCCAGATAGCCCTGTAGCCACCCTTGATGCAAATGTGCTGTCAGATTAGCTTTTTCTTACTTGTTTCTTTTTCTATATTACCTTTCATCGGCTTCTGCTGAAATTATTATGTGACACTTTGAACATCTCTGTTGTCGTGGTTTAGGAAACCTGTGTTTGAAGGCTTTCATAGAGTATGGGTAAGCGTCATTGAGGACACAACAACATCAACTGAGCCTTTATTTAAGCAGACTGAGATTTATCTACACTGTCACAATGCATTAATATTTCACCAGACAAGCATTATTCTCCATTGTCATAATCCCATATGAAGACTGCACATGTTTATACAGGCATAACAAAACCGGGGAATATTAACAATCTTTATAACTCTAGAGGATTATGCCTCTTGACACACTATTGATTCAGCACCCGTTCTCCTCTTGTTGTCCTATTCCTTCCTCCTCCTCCTCCTCCTCCTCCTCCTCCTCCTCCTCCTCCTCCTCCTCCTCCTCCTCCCCCCTCCTCCTCCTCCTCCTCCTCCTCCTCCTCCTCAAACCCTTGTCTTCTTTCCAAGCCCATTTCATCTTCACTTCGCTTTCTAATCCTCCGATCCGCAATTCTTCATACTTTTTCAAACAATCCGTCTATGCTTTTCTGCTAAATTTTTCCTTTTTCTGGTCATCCTTCTTTAACTCTTCCGTTTTCGTCATCCTCTATTTAAACTGTCTTCCTGGTCGTTCTCTTCCATGCTCTCCTCTTCCTCGTTGATAATTCTGTTTTCCTCATCCTCTAATCTTGTGTCTATTGCTTTTTCTCATCTATCCTCTCCTTCCTCATCGACTCTTCCGTTTTCCCGATCCTCTATTATCTTGTCTGTTAGCTTTTTCCATCCACCCTCTTCGTCCCGATCAGCTCTCCATTTTCCTCATTTTCTATCCGTGTCGTCCCTGCTCTTTCCCCTTTACCCTGCCATATATCATCGCGATGATTCCGGCGTGCATCTACTTACAGCTCTCGATTTCCACGGAGCAGTTCTGGACGTCGAGTGGATAGTTGTGTAGGTCCATCAGGCAGGTCAGCGTCGTCGTAAACCTGTGCGAAGAGAAGAGGAAAACCACCTGATTTAGTGCAACGCCTCCAAGCGAAAGTGTTTCTTAGGACGACCGCTGCGCAACCATTATTGCAGAGCAGACCGAAGAACGACCGCAGTCGAACACTATACATTTTCAGCGAATGTATGGATGAACGGATGAATGGATGAATGTATGTACGTACGGACGAATGGACTGATGGGCGGAGTGGTAATGAAGGACAATGTACCCTCGTGAGGACAAGCATGCACTGAGGAACCTAGATACAGGGTCGGAACTGACGGTTAGGCCATGAAAAGCAATCTACCATGTGAGACCATCAGACGAGTCTCAGCTGTGTATGGCCTAATGTTGAAGCCGAGCTGATAAATTATGAGTGCTCATCGAAAGCTCAATTTATCCGAAATCTCAAATCTCTATTTTTAAATCTCAAATTCGGTTGACTTTCTGGCTGAATTAGAATCGGAAATGGGGTCCTGTGTCTGTTAATGTGTACCGTTTAACAACTAATTCATAATTAACAGCTGAAGCAAAAACTTAGCGTCCTGAGCATTTTGCCCGGGATTTGATGATGATGATGATAACGACAATTTATATGGCGCCGTAACGCGGCCATACCGCTACCACGGCGCTTAAACGCATTTCTTTCCACCGGAGAGCTCCTACGCTGAGAGCGCCTCTGAATAGCTTCTACCCAGGGCTGTAGTGGTAAAATTTGAGGTGAGTATACGCTAGCGGTGACCAGCGGCGTAAAAAAAATTTGAAGACTTTTTTTAGGAAAAATTTCTGACTTTTCAGCAATTCTCAGAAAATTTTCAGACTTTTTACGATTTTGTCTCTGAAAAAGTTGATGACCTTTTTTTTTTTTTTTTGAAAAATTTTCGTTCCCAGAGGTAAGTATACGCTGTATACCCGCGTATACGCTCCACTACAGCCCTGCTTCTACCGTCAACAGGCGCTTTACAGATTTTCAAATACAAAACAATTCAATACAATACAATTACATGATCACGGAGAACGATCTTAAGCAGTGGAATAAATTAAGCCACTGGTGCTAATGCTGCGATCTATTCTTCTCTTCTCAACACCGCATCTCATCATTCCTCTCGGTTATACTTGCTATTTGGTCGATAGGGTGGTCGCTTTAATCCAATGGTCCCTCGAAGTTTATCGCCAGGCGCGCACTGGACTACGGGGGCCGTTTGGATCACGCGGTTAATTTAAAAAATAGATTAAACGGCTTTACACGGTCAAATTTCTCTGTTTCAAATGTGTTATAAATCGACACGAAATTTTTCTCTGCTTCAATTTGTTCCATGAATAAACTTGTGCTTTTGCGACTTCTTTCATGTTTAACAGTTTGAATCGTAAGCGTCGCACTAAATAAGTGTAGCATATCGAAATAAATAAGCATTCTATGGCGAATATTAGTAATAGCGCGAATAGTGACTATATAATATATATATATTTATATATATATATAAAAAATATTTACTGCAATATAGTGAAAACAAATTATAAAGTTCCAAATGCTACTTGATAACTCAGGAAATCGGCTTAGGCTATTTAACGTCGATCAAATGCCATCGGGACAATGAATTTATGGAAGGATGGAAAGCAACGGTTGCTAACTAATGACACACTCACACTCGCCTGTATGATGGAAGTGGGGGAAAGGAGCTGGGGAGAAGGATATGTAGAGTTGGGTGTCATCCGCATAGAGATGGTGGTCAACAGAGGAGGACTCTATGAGATGACTTAGTGGTGTGGGGAACAGGACAAAGAGGAGTGGTCCCAGGACGGAGCCTCGAGGGATACCACAAGAGAGTGGGAGGGGTTGCGAGCAGTAGCTTTAACAGAGAGGGATCGGGAAGACAAGTAGGACTGGAACCAAAGTAGACCAGTACCAGAGACGCCGAACCAAGAGGACAGTCGATGAAGGATGAGACCGTGATCGATTGTTTCAAATGCGGCGGAGATGTCAAGACACAGAGGCAGGAGACTTGCTGATGACTGATGGCAGAAACCAGTTTATTGTACAGAAACGCAAGTACAGTTTCTGTGGAGTGGTGTGTAATGAAGCCAGATTGACGGGGTTAAGAAGTGAATTAGAAGAGAGGTAGTCGTTTAGCCGAGGAAAGACAATTCGTTCAGTTTAGTTAGATAGAAAAGAAAGATTGGAGATGGGACGGTAGTTAGATAGGTTTTCCTTGTCAAGATTTGTTTTTAGAAGGGTAGTAACGAGAGAGCGCTTGAAAGACCAGGGGAAGGTTACCAGTAGAGAGTGGGAGATTGATACTTTTGATGACTACAGGAACAAGGATTTATGATTGAGTTTCCTGATTGAGTTTTAAGTTTCCTGATTGCAGCTGCAGTTCTCAAGTTGACGTCGATCTTTGAAAGACGTATGCAAGAAAGTAAAGATTACCGTTTCATTTCCAACACTTAGAAGCGTTATTTTTATATTGATACAGAGCCCAACTGTCTGGCGCCAAAGTTTCTATGCTTCCAGACGGCGGTACCCAAACGGCGACTTCCTAAAGTCCTGCTTTCCCACGTACACTTCAGCTATAGATACCTATACGGTGGCAAGCACATCAACGAACTGCACTAACTCAGTTCTTCGTTTTCGATGTAGTATACACCTATAGTGTCCTACTGCATCGTAAATGTTTAGATTCATTTGATAATCTTTGTAAATATATTCGTCGTCTGTTTTACAGGCACGTAACTAGCCTTTTTCGTTTGGGGGGGCTTAAGCCTTGAACATGGCAACATTTATACAGTGTTCATACGAATTTTTGCCGTAAGCATACAACGGCTTGACTTGTTTGGGGGGGCTTCAACTTCGTTTGGGGGGGGCTTAAGCCCCCCCAAGCCCAACGCTAGATACGTCCCTGCTGTTTTATCAAGTATATCTTACAATATTTTACTACAATATCGGTTAGTCCAGCGTCATATTAAGTCTCCGCGTAACTCGAACACATTCCATTGCAAATATTCTTCTGGAAATCTGCAATCTAAGCGTTTGGAGACGTCTTCGTATTTACTTAACAGCCTTTTTTACATCATCGCGCCAGTATACGTGTTCTCCGACGTAATCGTGATCGTCATCTCAAGATTTCTTCAGCGCCCTCAAAAGCTAAGTCGCTGGAACCAGATTATTTACAGACACTCAGTCAAAATAAAATCGATAGGCGGAAGGTCAAGATCCAAAAGTGTCAGACAGGCAGACAGTCAGACGGACGGACGGCAACTGTGTATGGTGTTTAGAAATGAAAGTGGTGAGGGAGGCAAGTGGAAGAGGAGGAATCAGGATCAGATTTGTGAAAGAGCAGTGTTTTCAGTTTGGAGTGAAAGACCTGTGAAAAGATGAGTTTTTGGTGAGTTCATGAGAAGGATCTGATATTTGTCATAATTCTTGCGGTATGGTTTATTTCACAGAGGCCATTGAATGATTTGCAAATTTTTGCGATGAAGTTACGAAAGGCCGGAAAAGTGTGTTAGGACGAAAGAGGAGTGGGTTGAGCAAAATGGTTGTACTGTGAGTAGACGATGAAGATAGGAAGGCTGGGAGTAGTGCGGGTGCAACTTGGTAATATTTTCATTCACTAACTGAGGTATTTAAACCGTCTGCTCTAGCTTTCCACTTGAAAACCTTTAATGCGGTCAGTTAACTCCTCCAGAATGAAACTTACAAACAGTCAGCGTAAAATGATACTAAAGATACGTTTAAAAGTTTCGAGCAAGTAAAATTCTTGTACACGGGGTCGTTGTTTTCAGTCACCTGCTCTTCACATCATTACGTTGTGTGTCCGATGAATGTAGGGACAATTCACCATGGACTGATTTGCCGTATAGTTTTGCAACATGGGACATGAAAACATAGGTTTCTTTGGTCTACTGAACATATCAGGCTAAATATACCAAGAGCTGTAACAACGGGATAGTTGTAACTTTGAAATAACAAGAGCGTGCACGAAATTTGTGGACTGGCAAAAATAGTTGTGCACGCTATCCTCCTGTAAAGTCTGGACATTTTACGAGACCTGTTGGATTCTCTTATAGATCGCAAATGACCTTTTAATATTCTTAGTCATTGTTTACATAGATTCTTTGCTTAAGATATGATTTTTTGATTTTATACGTTCTTCTACATGCTTATTTACCGTGTCTGTTATCTTCCCAAACAAGTGGCTGCCGGACGCTTAGAAGCGGGGCGATGGGGAGAGGCAACGAGCGAGGGAGAGTGACAGAAAGCAAGGAACGAAAGCAGAAAGCGAAAAAGATGGGTGGTGAACCAGAGGGAGAGGCAGAGGGTGAAATGCTCGTTCTAAAACGAGCAAATTGCTCGACTCAGTCAGCTTTATGACAAGATGCTCGTAAGGATTTGTTGGTCGCCGAAGCCAGGGAATTTGAGTCCTATAATTATGGGCTTCATATTGGCATACTGACTGTCTGACAGGGTAAGAAGGTCCAGAAGCAAGTCATCTGCCTAAGTTCCGTTTACGACACTTTGTCTGCCTCGTTCTAAGTCAGTCTGTCTCCTCGCCTGTTTGTCTGTCTCTCCATCTGTCTGTCTGGCTGTTTGCGTGCGTGCCCATATGTCTGTCCAGCCCTTCGTCCTTCTCTGTCCTTCCTCCCGCCCATCTATCTATGCGTATGTCTATCCGTCCGTCAGTCTGTCCGCGTGTGTGTCTTTCTGCCTGTCTGTCTGTATGCATGTGTGTCTGTGTGTTAGTGGAACTGCTGCGCCATCTGGTGATCTCTTCGTGTCCTCCCTTCCTACGTCACTGTGGTTTACTTTCAGTTCGCTTGGCGTAATTACAGAAACTCCACTGAGTCAGAAGCGCCGCCTCTGATGCTGTCGATCCCTCTAATGTCGCTTGGTCTATCTGCACGTATCTTCCTCCCCTCCCTCCCTCCCTCTATCCCTCCCTCCCTCCTTCCCTCCCTCTTCTAATCCTTCCCATCGTCCGTCGCTGCGTGTATGCTCTGCGTCGTTGAATCCGATGTAATAACCTCTTATAAAATCGCTCACATAACATTCCTCTAACCCGATTACGATGTCAATCTCTATTTCGGGCATAGCAACGCAAGCACAGCCACGTCTCCTCTGCGTCCGCGTCTCCTGTTCGTCTACAGTGTCTGCAAATTAGAGTATATGCGTTCCTGGCAGTGTTTATACGTGTATGGCTGTGTCTGTGCGTCTCTTTGTTTCGCTGCTAGTATCTGTGAATATCTGTTGGCAGCTACTGAATGAATCGTGATCTGTCGTTGCTGAGTTAGCTATCATTGGCTGTTTTGTCTGGGTGTTATTTGATCGGAGGCTATTGCTTAAAAACTCATCGTCTAGTCGGGCGTTATGTGATGCGACTGACAGGAAGAGGCAGGAGAAGCGTCGACTGTTTGAGAGATCAACATAAAGACGCCTTATTCTGTGCCAAGCGATCACATGCTAATGTCACAGACGTTTCACGGTTTTCTGGCTGTATTTCTATAGCACACTGCGTCGCCATCACAGCTACACTTTCTTGTCTCAAGCGTATTTATCTAGCTGCTATCGTTTTCGCTTAGATCTTGTGTTTTTTCTTGTCTTTCCTTTCTTTTCATCTCTCTCCTTTTCTACTCGTATTCAAATCTCCTGTCAGGATGTTTGCGTTTGTCTCCTCTCCTCCTATCTACTCTTCTCTTCTCTCCTCATCTCCTCTCCTCTTCTCTCATCTCCTCTTCTCTCACTTAGGCCTACTCTTCTCTCCTCCTCTCTACTCTCCTCTCCTCTTCTCTAATCTCATCTTCTCTTCTCTCACTTAGGCCTACTCTTTTCTCCTCTTCTCTCCTCTCCTCTCCTCTTCTCTCATCTCCTCTTCTCTCCTCTCATCTACTCCTCTCTCCTCCCCTTATCACATCTCCTCTCCTCTTCTCTCATTTCCTCTTCTCTCACTTAGGCCTACTCTTCTCTCCTCCTCTCTCCTCTCCTCCTCTCTCCTCTCCTCTTCTCTCCTTTCCTCTTCTCTTCTCTTCTCTTCTCTTATCTACTCCTCTCTCCTCTCCCCTTCTCACATCTCCTCTCCTCTTCTCTCCTCACCTCGTACTTAAATTGTCTGTTTCTTTGTCTCTCTCCAACCCTCTCTTCTCCTCTTGTAACATTATCTATTTAAAGATGTATTTAACTTGTCTGTCAGTGTGTGTCTGTCTGTATCTCTTCACTTGCGCTATATAAATAACCAGCTGCAGACATGTATGAATGCATGCCATTTCTTCCGGAGAAAATATAAAAGAAGCGATGTCATGAAGTGAGATGTGTAGAGGCAATCGCTCTGTCGTCAATATGACGGACTTAATAGAGACGAATAGAGCCAATTACAAAGCCTCGTGACGTGACAGCGTCCCGGCCTCTGATACCCTACTTAGATTTCACGAGGACACACCCCGTTGCCACGAACAGAATGACTGATGCGTGCTTGAATGCCAGGGATTGGCAAACTATGCAAACGATGACGGGAGATTTTTCAGTAGGAAAACTAATACCCAGTTATTCATACATGTACAGCGTCTTTAGGAAAGGAAAACAGACTTAAAGGACATCATAATAGTATAAGCCTCATCCCATATAAACCACTCGACCATCTCCGTTAGGTCGAAGCATTTTGTTCCTTTCGATAACCTACATAATTATGTCTTATTTGGCCGTGCTGGAGTCGGGAGCACCTCTGAGTAGCCCCCCTTGAAGAGGTGCTATATAAATACCTGAATGAATTTACGAATGCATGAACATGGTAACAGCGACGGGAAGTTAGAAGAGGAACCTAATACTTACTTATTTATATAGCGCCTTTACAAAAATAGGAATACTTAGTCATGCCTGACATTGATTGTACTACCCTCATCCCCGTTAGGTGGAAGCATTTGTTCCTTTCGATAACGTATACATTTGATAAAAACGACGGGAAGTTAGAGGAGAAACTAATACTTACATAATTATATAGCGCCTTTTGAAGAATAGGAATACTTAGACATGCCTGACATCGATAGTACTCGCCTCATGCCATAGACAATCGATCCGTCTCCGTGAAGTCGAATCATTTTGTTCTTCTCGGTGACGTCGTGTAAGAACGAGTGTTTGTCGTTTGCGAAGAACGTGTCTGGTACCCAGATCTTCTCAGCGAAGTCGCCCGTCAGAGTCATGTTGTCGGCCGGGTTTCGCGAGAAGGCCAGTCGGTCGTCTCTCCAATACTGGTTCAGGTAGATTGTAATAGTGAAGTCCTGCCGGTAAAATGACAACGAGGCCCTCAGCAACACATCTTCATGCTCAAATGCTTCTAATTGAGACGATTCAAGTGAATTCCATAACTAAGGGGTACTAATAGGTAGAGATAGCATTTACCACTGCTTAAATGTTATGTAATGTAAATCTCCGAAATTTCTCAGCGCCATACACAAGACACATCAGAGAGACCAGTAATTACTGGCGCTATATCAAATCATGTCCGCTATTATAGGCAGGTTGTCTAGTCCGTTTCTGTGCCAGGTCAGATTCTAAGGAAGGTCAAGCCGAGGAGACTTGCTACGGTGGAAATCGTTGATAATGGTGGTCGTGCGGTGGCGCAGGAGTAGAATTAGGATATAGGATGGCTTGAAGAGTTTGAACAACGCAATTACACCTCCACAGTAATAATGCACATAAGATTTTCTAATTAAGAAGATTAGTTCAGGTAGGTTGGACAACAATAGTATAAGGTATGACACCTGAAGATAAGATAGTGTAAAGTAAGTCAAGGCAAAGTAATATAGAACAAGATAATCCTTCATCTGTTATAGGTCATTTCAATTTTAGTTCTAAGAAGCTTGGAACTGAAAGATATTTCAAATAAAGCCCAAAACCTAAAGCAATCTAAATCCTGGACTATTCTGTGAGGATTCTTGTGCCGGTACATTTGACCCTCAGCCAAAACGCATCAGTTAATTATAACTCATGGCTGCAGAGGTTGAAGGTACGCGCATTCTCCAACCTTCATCATTGAGTTACACACATCTCAACAGTTTAAAGGGGACAAACAGGAATACAGCTCAAGACAAAGGTATGAACATCTATCGCATCTGATAGTTTCTCTTTAACATGCGCCATTTGCGTTTGCAATAACAATTACAATTGCTGAAAATGTGACAAAAATCTTTAGTCGAAAAGATATTGAAATATAATTTTTATTGTGACCAAACGAAATACTCTTCGACGTTAAATGAAAATTTCAGCAACATCAGATTTCAGAATCAACTCTCAATTTAAACCCGATATTGCTGCAATCTTCTGAAAACGCTGAGTCCTGATATCCTGATTAGAATATTAAGCGGTTTTTCAATACAGAAATGAGTTGTTTGACACTGATAGGCCTAGGTCTTGTTCCAGTTACATTGGAAGAAATCCGAAAGGACAAAAAAGAGTAACGCACGATTTGTTCGTCTTATTTATCCAACTGGTGGAAGCAATTGAAACGCAAGACCTGGAGGAAAGAGAGGAACAGAGAGAGAGAGACAGACAGACAGAGAGAGAGAGAGAGAGATGGCGGTGATATATGTGAATAATCAAGTGAATATCGTGCAGACGATATATTATCTTCTTAGTTTGAACCCCGTTCGACCTCTTAGATATCTCAACATTGACTGATAGATGCAGCTGCAGACGATTTTGATTACAGAAAGGCACAGATAAGAACAAAACAATGCTTATCAAGATTCAAGCAGAGAAAAAAAGACTAGTATCTAAAATATTGGTAATCAGGGAAAGACGAAATCAATTGCTGAACCAATTCAGCACTATAGGTTCAAGAAAAACATATAATCGGAGTGGCTTGTGGGTGGGTGGGTGGGTGGGTGGGTGGGTGGGTGGGTTGGTGGGTGGGTGCAAGGGGATGATTTTTTGGTTGTTTTGGGGTAAGAATTAAGGATGGATAAGGAAGTAAATAAATGACGGAGTGAGTTTGTGTGTATGTATGCATGTATCTATGTATGTATGTATGCATGCGTGTATGTATCTATGTATGTATGTGTGTATTTATGTATGTGTGTATCTGATTATTTATATAGCACCTTTAAAGCATTTCTCGAAGACGCTAAGCCTGGCTAATTAAAAGACCTAGCAAAGTGTAACTTCAGGAAGTCTGAAAATGTTTATCGCCGGTCGAAATGGTAAAATATGGTAAAAATAGCAAAATATTATTTAAATGATGTAATATCCCTTGGTTATGTTTACCAACGGTGTGTTTAGCCATTTATCAGTTGCAGGCGAACACTAAAATGCTCTAGTAGGCCTATTGAATTGCTTAATAAATAGTTCTTTTCCAAAAATTACATACAGATATCCAGATCCAGTGCAAATTATCCAAAATGTGTGCGAAACTGCGAAGTCAGTATCAGAGTCGGCAAAGCGTAGATTGCGTGTTTAAAAATCTCTAAGAACACAAGACAGGGGAACTATATATCTCACCAACAATATTCGTGATATGTCTGGAAAGAGTGATGGACAATATCCGAGGCAATGGAACAGGAGTCGCAGTATAAGTTATGAAGAATGGTTGAGAAGGTGTGGACTAACAACATTGGAGAGAAGGAGGAGCAGAGGGGATCTAATCGAAGCTTATAAGATTATCACTGGAAAGGAAGCACTGCAGTGGGAGAGGTTCTTTGAATTAGCACCAAACAAGGCAACTCGGAAGCACAGGCGTAAATTATTTAAGAGGCCGAAAGGAACATTAGGGAAGAAATTCTTCAGTGCAAGAGTTGCAGACCTGTGGAATGGTTTGAATGATAGTACTGTCTCAGTGGACACGATCACAGCTTTTAAGAAGAAGCTAGGCAAATTGGGCTATTAAGCATTCCAGGTTAATTTGCAGTGATTCTAACACAGACTACACGTCTTCTGAACCACTTTAAACCCTTGTTATGTTATGCTATGTTATACGTGGCAACAGAATCATGAGAATCAACAACATTAGGCTCCAGAACTAGGCCTAGGCTTGATCGAAGGTGAAATAAGAGCCATCCATGAAAATGTGTAGATTCTCTACAGAGCTGCAGTAAAATAGAATCACTTATATTTTGGAGAAGAGAGAACATGATCTCAGTGGAGGTACATGGCGAGGAGATTAAGAATGTGGAGTACGCCTAAGTTTAGCTGCCAGCGGGAAAGTCTGCTGACTTGGAACAACGACTGCGGCAAGGAGATCAGGAGAAGAATAGCAAAGATTGCTGGAGGGTTTCGGGAACATTTGGAGGAGCGGCGAGTTTAGTTTGCACACCAAGGAGAAGATCATCAAAACAATGTATCTAACGTTTTACTCTACGCGTGTGAATCATGGACGTTGTACAAACAGTACACGGATAGATTGCTGGAATTTGAGATGGGATGCCACAGAAAGGTCTTATGCATAAGATATTAGCAGAAAATATCAAAATAGAGAAGTGCGAGGAAGAGCTCGGTTCACTAGAAACATCATACAACAGATATTGGAAAACGAGATCAATTTCTTTGGATATTATGTGTGGGATGCACAATGCCTAACTTATTAAACAGGTCGTGCTCGGAATGACTGACCGCACATAAATTATAGAGATAGACTGTTGATGTCAGGAATTGGTGCAAACTGAATGTGCAAAGGCGGGGTCTGGTGGGACAGGATGAAAA
>OY744605.1:44638320-44643320 GCA_963556255.1 Allolobophora icterica
GCCAAACATTGTAAGCTGAGTGCATGCACATCTGCATTAATATATACAAACATTAAATATAACAAAGATAGGCGAGCAAGTTTCTAACAGCTTTCTAGTTATGACAAACATCTTAAAGGAACAAGTAAACTGTTGCCGGTTGATTTCTGATTTTTGTCAACCCGGCCGAAACATATTGCAACACCATGAGCCCATGACCCAGAACTGAGGTCTCGCATAACTGATCATGGCTACCATGGGATTTTTATTTACGTATATGAGCTAAGTGAAATTTATTTATATAGCCTACGTATATGGGCTAAGTGAATTTTATCTATATATGTAAACGGGCTAAGTGAATTTTATCTATGCACGTATATGGGCTAAGTGAATTTTATCTGTATACCGGTACGCTATGCGTATATAATATATAGGCTAAGTGAAATTTACAAGGGCATTTCGTATGCATAGTCTAACACTCGCGTATTTTATGTTGTATGATATTTTCATTTCAAATGAATTATTTGCGCTCGCGCGAAACTATCCACTAGCGAAAAAGAGATATAAGTTTATATGTAATAGAAATAAATGATCGTGTAGGCCCAATAGGTGAATGAAGACAATTGTGTTTGATTATAAAATTGTGTTGTCATTCAAAAGCACCTTTGAGGAGATTTCTTGAAGAGGTGCTATATAAATGAGCCATTGCGGTTACGATGGCATGGACAGTCATTATAACTCGCTTATGTACAACTGCTTAATCAGGAAATCATCGATGTTTGTTATCGCTTTCTACAGATTTCTTCAGCAACGTCCAACATAACTAAGTTCTAGGAGCCAGCTTATTGATTGGCTCAGGTTTTATCATGCTGAATCCAATTAGAGTTCCCATAGGCTAATTTACGGGGGGAACGAGGGGTACCCGTACCTCCCACTTTTTTGACCGGAGGGTACCGTACCCCACTTTTCATACCCATTGTTTTTGTCCATTTTATTTGAGGAAGCCCTCAAGATTCAAACAATAACCGAGCATTATCATCAGTGTGATCACCATCATCATCACTCTCACTGTCATTATTATTGCCGCTATTATCATCGTCGTCATCATCATCATCATCATCATCATCATCATCATCATCATCATCATCATCATCATCATCATCGTCATCATCGTCATCATCATTAAGCCAGTAGTTATTATTATGCTTGTAATACAAACGACGCCGTTATAATAATTATTATTTAACAGTCGCGAATCTGAAACAATGCGAAATTTGGTACCTCACGACTTTCTAGAATCTAGAGCAAAGTTACGCCATTACCAGTTCCACGAGTCAAACAAGTAGGCAGGTAGCCACACGGCGACGGTGGGTTGTGTTTAGAAAGATAAGAGATGAGCAGAAAGAAGACAGATAGGGTTATTAAAAGCACTGTTTTCGGTTTAAAACGAAAGCCTCCGCAGAAATTGATGCAGAGTTTGTGAACCGATGACAAAGGTCAAAGGTCAGGTGGTTTGCGTTAGTAATGGTGGGAGTTTACCCCAAAGAGATGAAGCACCTTAAGCTACAGAACCATTACCAAAACTTAATATGAAGTGACAGGTGGGCGAAAAATGTTAGGACGGAAGAAGAACGGCTTCATAAACCAGATTGGTTCCGGTTTGGTTAGAAGACGAATAGTACAGAGAACAGAATTGTAATTTTTTAATTTTAAATGTGATATCTGACTTTCATAGCGCATATTCAAAGAATCAAAACAGAGGCGCTCTCTGTAAGCTACTCTAATGATGTCACAGTGTATTAAAAACAAAAACTTCAATAAATTAGAATTAGAAAGTTCACCAGGGGCGAGCTCCCACACGTAGAGCGCAACCAATGGACCCCACCCGGAGTAGTACTTGGCAACATGTTGAGAGCATCCGGTGCATGTGCGAAGCCACAGAACGAATCCGACATGACGGCTGTTTACATCAGCTGGAGATTCCTCCGCCGCAACTGCGAACGGACGAGAGATTAGATCTGTTGGCTGATATTAGACACTCAATTGCCGACTGCGACCAGTGGTGATCTGGACGAATTAAACTGCATTACTAGTCACAGAAGTCGGTTGCCATCTTGAATACTTAAAAAGTCTTCCCCTCGCTCAGCCTCACCTCTCTCCCCGTGTGTTTCTCTCTATTCATGGCACTCTGTCTCTGTCTTTCTGCCTGCCTGTCCCTCTTTTCACATGTTCTCACACTCATCTTATTACCTAAGTTTCTACATACATACATACATACATACATACATGCATGCATACATACATACATACATACATACATACATACATACATACATACATACATACATACATACATACATACATACATACATACATACATATATACATACATACATGCATACATGCATACATACATATATATGCACATATAGTACTGTCTACATATACGTTTGCATACATAATGAGGAAAGCCTATATACCTAATAATGTTATATAAATACACATATATTATAAATATTGTGGTTTCCTGTGTCCTGTATGTAGGCGAATGAGCCATGTGGCTGGTGTCAAAGAGCTGTAAAGTTTTTAACTCTAGTTCCTTTTTCCAGAAAGAAGCGCTATATAAACTAACAAATGAGCACACTATAAAAAAAATTCATAACTACTTAGTTTGCAGTCGAGAGTTTTAAAAACATTTTACGTCCTCATATTCTTCATGTTGAATACGTGCCCAATCTAATAGCTTCTATAGCGCCGTGGAAAAGACAGGTAAACGATTAGGCCTGAATAAGCTGAAGTAATTGACAGAACGCAGACAACTGGGCAGTGAATTTCAAAGCTTTGGACCAGCAACCCCTCCCCCCCAGAACGCCCAGAGCCCAACACTGTCCTAGTGCGAGGCATAACACAAGTCAGTGTCCGGTTTTAATGCAACATTTGTGGATAGGAGGTTTGACCAAAGATCAGAGATTGGTCAGCCTATTTAAATAATAATAATAGTATTTTGTGAACCTGAAATCAGATTTTCAGTACAGATTATTTAGCTTGACAGAGGATTGCTAACAGTGTTTAATCTAGACGTCTTTGGGGGAAATGGCCCCCCAGGATTGATGCTTCCCCCCGAGGCCAGCAATATTACAATGTAGAGACCTTTAGGGGAGGAAAATTCCCCGAGCATACATGTGGATACATGGTTTTCTCCCCCCAGAGAGATGATTTCCTGAAAAAAGGTCATCAACTTTTTTGAGAGAGTAATTGCTGTTAAAAAGTTTTTAAAAATCGGACGAAGGACGAAGGACTAAAAAAGGTCATCAACTTTTTTGGAAGATGAAATTAGGAAAAGTCTGAAACTATTTAAAGATGGATGAAATTACAGACAAACATCTTGTGTAAATTCGTTGGTCCCCCCAGAAACCTTGTTTCCCCTCCCAGAAGAGGGGGACTATATTAAACACTGGATTGCTAATTTCACACAACGCGCCGTGAGTTGAATCTCGGATGAAGAAGGAAAGACATCAATGCTAGAAATATATGATCGCGTCATTCAAACGATATGTCTATAAATATTAACAGAATTTTTCATCAAAATCTAACTGAAATCATCATCAAAAGAGGACGTCGACGCCTTAGATCAGTTCAGACGCCATTACTGACATCACAATGACGCCTGGTTTGCGTTTCGTCTGAAGCGACAATAGATATTGATTGCAATTTATTATTCTTTCGCATTTGCTGCAATTTTCTTTCACTCTCCTCCAGCCTTTCCACTCTGTCCTCTTTCTCTCTCGTAGTTTGTTTTCTAATCGATTCGTCTGTTTATGTGGGATTTTTATGCCTGTGTGTCTGTCTGCCTTTGTGTGTTGCTGTCATTTCGTCTAATCGTCTATGCGTGCATTGACCCTTTCGCTACAGTGTCATCATTTTATTCCCTCTCACCCTATGTATATATACATACACCACCCTTTTTATAGTTAACATTGTCTATCTTGTTCTCTCCTATTCTGTCTAGTTCTGCCTTTATATCTCATACCCTCTCATACCCTCTCGTGCTCCCTGTTCTACTCTAGCTTCACGCTATCAAATGCTTAGAAGCTTTTTATAGCGAGAACCGTTTTAAGTTGTTTAGGGAGTTAGCAATGGTATTTCGGTTAAAATTGCTGATATTATCTGTAATTGGTATGGTAAGCTTTTTTAGCAATTAGGTGGAATGGCAGTTTGTCTTCCTAGTTCCCTTTCAAGTGTCGTCTGCTCTGAATAACTTCCTCTTGCATATAATTATTCGTTGATAATTTAAGGAGTATTCATGGGATATTTCACATAAAAACTATATTGTTGATTTTTGTATTCTCTTACCTCACGGTATACATTCTGAAGTTCTGCTTAATGCTTGCTCTGCAACCAGTAGTGCACTTTAACTTGGGTTGAACTGTTGTAAGTCTTATTGCATTAGGTCCTACAGTTTGGTTAAATTGTTGGACTCAAGTCAAATTGGACTCAAGTCAACTGATTCGATGTTACTGTGCTTACTTACCCCATTAACTGGATGGATATCTTTAAGTATTTGAGTGTGCCTTTTGTGGGTGGTCATAGATGTCGACCCCTTAAAGTGGTCGTTTAGCTCAGCGTGTCATTGTTTCTCATGCCTCCAATATTGATGAAACTCTTCATCCAAAGTTACAGAAGAGTTGTACTCTGCCCTTTTTTGATGCACGGCCTCCCTGCTCTGACCTAGCCAGCCAGACAATAAAACGAATTGACTGTATGCTGGAACTCTATATAATTATGTCGCGTTATAATCGGGTTTAAGAAATGAAAAAGTGTGAAAACGTTAATTAATGGACTGGGCAGACTGAATTTTGTATTCGTGTCGAAAGTACGTTGCTGTATATTATATTTCCAGTTATACTTTCCCGCAAATGCGCTCTAGATCTACAAAATCTGCTGTGGACATACTTAATCCCAAGTTAATCGATATTTACCATAACGCTGATTGCCTTGCATTGGGATTCGTGAAAAAACGT
>OY744605.1:44648320-44856897 GCA_963556255.1 Allolobophora icterica
ACGCTTTCATTCTTCTCGTCCCCTCCACCGCATTTGACACCATCGATCAGTAATCTAATGACTTCTATAGCGCAGTTATCAGAATGCACAAGGCATACCTCAATGATCACTCGAAGATAACTCTTAGTAAAAATCATAATATCTTTCAGAGAAGTCCGGTAGAAAATCCAATAAGTCGCGATAATCGGAAGTCGGTTTCAACAGATTAGATTAGTATTAAGTTTAGATCCGAATAACATTAACGAGATGACAGAACGCACAAAACTGACTGGTAATTATTATTCCAAAAGGAAGCAGTGGCTTTTTACAATCCTTAAAGGATCTATATATGCACTTACATGCGCTTGAAGAATGACCTGTTAAGATGAATGTTAGGCTTATAGAACACTGGCTCTCAGACTGAGCAGATATAGTTTTCCCAACTCTGGGTCTTAACTATAGTTCTCATCGTGTTATGGCCTTTTACTCAAACCGTCTGTCCTGAGCTGTGGCGGACTTGATTCCATCATCCTTGCGCCTAATACCACTCCACTTAGTGCTTTGCTAACTGACCGATCGCTTAACTACCATTATACTGACGACACTACCTCGGATTCAGATTTATTTTTTTGCACCTTACAGCTCCACGTACACTCCTCTTCCATTTACTCTCGTATGTCTTCAGCTTCGGTAGAATGCAATAAGCTTCTTCTGAACCCAAGATCTTTCTTCTTCTGAGCACAAACCAGAAGCTACACAAATTCGTCTGGATTACTTCTATCCGTAGAAGTGGCCTTTCCATTTTTAATGGGTCACCACATTACTTGGGCGTCAGATTTGTCTGCTAGCATGCCCTCATGGGGCCTATATAAGACCCACATTCCTATATGAGATCGTTAGAGGACCCATATGTCTCCCATCATATGTTCATTGGCTACCGACGGGTATTTACTCCATGTCGTTCTCTGGTCGCGTTCAGGCTACAGTTTTACAAATCAAATCTACCCATATGCACATATGAGACATTGTCACAATCATGGTCTGTGCTTCTGGACTCCATTCGTACGTCTGTCTGTCTGTCTTTCTGTTTGTCTGTCTTTCTGTTTGACTGTCTGTCTGTCTGTCTTTCTGTTTGTCTGTCTGTCTGTCTGTCTGTCTGTCTGTCTGTCTGTCTGTCTGTCTGTCTGTCTGTCTGTCTTCCACCGACGCCGTAGTTTTGCGTCAAGTAGGCCAACTTTGATTATGAAATGTGTTTTCCTAAGAAGAAACAATCAACTGATATCTTAAATGTGTGTAACGATATTGAATTGGACTCAAATCTCAGATAGCCATGACTGGCTTAGAAAGTGTACCGGAAATTATTTATTATTACTTATAACGAACATTTTTAACGCCACACAGAAATGCGAATCTATACCAGGCACAAGTTTTCATATACCGTACCGGTATGGTCCTAAGCCGAGCATATGTCGCGTGTTTCTTTTATTCGTTCATTCATTCATTGATTCATTAATTAGTGTTTGTCTATATTTATTATTATTTCAATCTTCAAACATATTTTGTAGATAGTAATTTATCCGACAAAAAGGACAAAAATTGGCCAAACTGACGATCCTGCTGTAACTACTAAATGCGCGTATGAAGAACTTGCAGCCAAAGGCTCTTTCTTGGCGGCAATGTAGGCTACTTCCTTATTCCAGCATCTGGGCATTAAAGCCATAGACGATCATAGGCCTAGCGCTACTTTGGGAGAGCATCGCCCTTTCCAATGCGAAATGTGGCAACCTCTTTCGGCAGAAGTGCTTTATTCGAATTCTGTTGACTGCAGGGTATAATTATACTCAACCGGCGAATTCTCAACGGAAGCCGAGACGTCGATGGCTCTCACTGATGTTGGACAATCTTCAGCCAAACTGCAAATGATTGCAGAGCCAAGTTTGTTCCGGGTCTATAACTGGATGCAATACTAGACGCATTCATTCTATTTACGTCAATCTGTCTCCGCCTCTTCCTCTGTTTAAAAGTAGGTCCAGGTTCGATTGGGATGTTGTCCGGTTTTAACCTATTCCGAGAACAGAGTCAAACGACTTTCCAATAATCCGATTTGGCTGCAGTTTTCGTGGCTGAAACCACATAGAACAATGGCCATAAGGAAAACAAATTGAAAAGGAGGAACCAGATATGTAAAGGCCTCATAAAATAAAGGCCAGGAGTACAGCAAATCGAATGGAGGCTAGAAGTAGAGGTTAAATCGCAGGGAGGCCAGAAGCAGAGATCAAACTAATATGGGGTCACGAGTGAAAGAAAACAAATTTAAATATGTTCAGAAGAGAAAATGACCAGATAGGCCTACAATAGGCTACAAGCAATAAGAGGCAGGAAGAGCCAAATTTAGCTACAACATGCATGGATCATAAAGAGAAACGTGGATCATAAAGAAAAAGTACATTTATACCGGTAAAAATTGTTGATATTATCTTCAATAATTGGTATGGTAAGCTTTTTGTAGCTGAAGTGCTAGATGAAATGCTAGCGTGCTTGTCTTCTCGGTTGCAGGTTAGGAGAGCTGTCAGGTAGGGCAATACTCTGTTTCCTAAAATAGCAAACGCCTGAGAATGAAATAGAGGTGGAATGAAGTCGAAGTTTGAACTTGAACTTGATTGCTGAGAGTTAGAATTGGTGGTAAATATAGTAGTTGATGCCAGGAGAGATAGGACACCGGGTAGCAATCGAAGACAAATAAGTCACAAGATTAAAAGAAGGCTTGAAAAATTCATAAGAATCCGAAGAAAAATGAAGTGAACAATTGGAGTAAGAAGAAGTTGAAATTAAGAGCAGCAATTTATGACAAATAAAAATAAGCATTTGGGCTGTAAAGAAATGGAATTCAATCAGCCAGTCAATTTATTGAACCCCATAATTCAATCAACATAATTTTGACAGTCATGTATTCATGTTCAATGGCGTCAAGGGCAGCAACGTAACTAGGATTTTTCGTTTGGGGGCTTAAGTCTTGAGCATGCAACATTTATACAGTGTTCATACGAATTTTAGCCGTAAGCATACAACGGCCTGACTTGTTTGGGGGGCTTCAACTTCGTTTGGGGGGCTTAAGCCCCCCAAGCCCAACGCTAGGTATACGTCCCTGGTCAAGGGCTAAACCCAAAGTAACATACTGTTCCGCTAGCAGGGTCGCACTATAGTCAAGCGATCAATGAATAGGAAGGAAAATAGAATAAGATTTTGGAAAAGAAGAACAAAGCAAGATAAATTTATTCCTGTTCGCACACCTCTAGCCTAAAGTCAGCACTGGATGCAGCGAATGAGATTCCGGACAGCAGTAAAAAAACACAGTGCACTGAGTGCATGCAGCGCAGATAATCCAGTCTATGTGGGCAATAAAATGCCAAAACGTTATTGCTCCGAAAAGATTTATTGATATTTACAGTATCGATTTATGCATCTCGAACGATGCTTTGGGCAACCGAGATTTTAGACCAAGGAAAGAAACCAGAAGTTCATAAAATCAGAAAATAGCCTTGACCCGGCTAAAGAAGCCTCCCCTTTTAATAAGTTTTTATGGTCTCTGGACTTCTGGGTAAAGTATACGCTCTTTCCTTAAAGGCTATTAACTCTGCATGAAGTAATCCAATACTATTAGCGAGGTATGGCTCTGTGCAGCTTTTAACGGTAGATGAGCTGCTAGTGAGTTACCGCAGACATGCATTACGTCCCTAAGGACTTCAACGGTGGGATAATAAATGCCAATTCGTTAGCTGCATGCAAAGACCTAACGTATTGCCAGTGCCTGCTGAATCGATCATGAAGTCTGCGATCAGAAGAAGAGGAAGAAATGGAGAAGGAAGAAAAAGAGGAGGAAGGGAAAAGAAGAAGAGGAAGTAAAAAAGGGAGGGAAACGAGGAAGAGGTAGAGGAGAAAGTAGAATGATAAAGTTAATAAGAGGACCCTTGTAAAAGAGATACAAGACGCAATACTCAAACTGTACAAATCACTGTTCATATCATATTTAGGCATAAAACTAAGAAACCAGAGACGAGAGCTATTAGAGGTCTCAACGATTAGGGCAACGAAGAAAAGCTGAAAAGGTGTTGGAAGAAATGGAGAAGCTAAGCTAAGCTTGGAAAGCAGAAGGAGCGAGATACTTCACTCTGGAACATCAAAGAGAATTGATCGAAGACTAGGATTATCGCTGGGACTGCAAAGAAAGCATTCTCTTCTCTAAGTCTTCGCGGCTGTTCATTGTCGTCTACAGGGATCTCCGATGGTTCTCATCTTCCGGAGATCATGTGACATATCCAAAAAGAGCCGAGAGTAGGGGCCTATGTTTCCGGACTGTGGCAGAAACTGATGCTGTTGCTATTCTCCTCCTGATCTTCATATTAATTACTGACATGGTCTGTGTGCTGAATCCGCATGATCCTCCTCAGGTACCATTTGTAACCATAACCATAACCATAAATTTTATTACTTCTTGTAACACGTGATAATAGTTAATAAGATCATCTAACACCATTAATTACAGGAAGCAAAGTGAGAGAAACCCTTAAGGAACGTAGGTCTCGCACTCTCGCTAACAGGGTTACCCTTGTACACAAGAAAGATAGTAGCTGACTATATAATAATAATTACTAAGAATATAGGGTCTTAACTAGTTAACTAAAAATCATTAAATGTCATCACCATATATGCATTCAAGGCAGTAATGGATTAGTACGAGAAACATGGAGGGCCAGGGATCAGCGGAAAATAGATGACCACGGAGTTGAGTCATTTTCCGGTAATATGTCTCATTCACTAATTGAAGAAGCCAAAACATTTTTTTGGCAAATTACATTGATTTTTTGGGAGCAAATCTTCAATATTTCTATTTCACTAATATATATTTGGTTTTGCACTAATATGTAAAATTATGAAGTTTTTAGCAGAAAGAAAATAGCCCTACGAAAAACGGAGTGGAATGTTTGTCCACTCCGTTACTCCGTTACCAAAACACATATGAGCTATTTATATATAGTAGACGGCTTCCTACTGCGTAGTTTGACATGCCAATATGTTCTTAGTATTAATGTTTATAAAATAAATATAAAAGAAATTACAATACAAATGATTATTTTAATTCCATCACATTTTAAATTTTGTTAAGGTGTTCCACTCCGTTACCGAAAGAAAAATAGGGAATCTAATTAACGTAAAGTTGACTGTATTTTTTTGGGCCAAATAACAAAATAAAAATCACTTCAGCTAATCATTACCAGTGATCAAATGAACAAAAAAACATTAAAATATTTATGATGTTGTCTTAAAAATCTGCTCATAACATCAAAATTACATAAAAAATTACCATAAAAAGTTCCGCTCCGTTACCATTTGTCGAGAATTGAGCACAGAATGTGAAAAGTGAACTTTAAAAAAAACAGTCTGCCGAAGCAAAAATTTATTTAAAATGTCATATATTGTTATATAAGTTGTATTAGAAATGATAATTTAAGTAGACGACTTATCCTGACAGTGGAATAAATTTTAGTACCTCAAGGGTCACAATTATGGTAACTGAGTGGACAGTTAACGGAGTGGACAAATTGTGTATCAGCACGGTAAATATCATATTATCTCTCATGCGTCCACATTAATCGTCGGTACACTCATTATATAGCTTATAAATGTTATATTAAAAATATTATTTAAATTAAATTTATTCATAATCATTGCAAAAATGCAGTAACGGAGTGGATGTATTATGAAAAAACACATGAGGTACGTAATAAATGAAAATTTGTAAGAAATTTGTCTTAGCATTCAGATCCTGTATTAAGACATACTTACTTACATAGATCTTCACAGAAGAGATGTGATAAGTTGCGGGACCAAAGAACTGAAAGGGTTGTGAGATACGAGATAATTTTCACATGTTAACGGAGCGGACATAATTTTCCGGGGACAAGTTAAAATATATTTTTAAAAATTATACTGAAGTTGTAAGTTTCTAAGTTGTATTTAGAAATATGCAATTATGTTTATTATAAAAGAAACAGTCACATTTTTTGGTTTAATGCAAATCATTTTGAAATTGTAGACGAAAACAATATGTACTATAGCCTAGGGACGGTAACGGAGTGGAACATTTTAAATTCAAAATAAATTGTAATAAATTATTTTATTGCTCTGAATTACTTTCAAAGGTTTTAAATTGTTGACTGATCAATAGCGTTTTAATCTAATCACTTAGCATGATCAGACTAGGCATTGTTTTCTTAGAAATGACCGGGGACAACTGAATTGTCAATTTATGCATTTACCGGAAAATGACTCAGTTTTCAAATGATCACGTAAGGTGTCAAGTTTTTGACAAGTAAAAACGGTCATGATAATACTCGAAAATAAAGAAAAGTAACACTAGAGCAAGAAGTAGCAATAAAAAGAGCGAATGTAGAAAAGAAAGAAACAAAGACCGGCCAAATTAGGCCCTAAGTGAATGACTAGAAATGGCAGTAAGACTCTTTGGCGACTTGAATTCTATAAATCGATTCCAAAGGAGTCGTCAAAACTTTCCCTCCTAGACTTACGAATCAGCAAGTGACACATTCAGTGCTTTAAGACGAAGTTATGAAATATTAGTTTTCTATAGTGAAGGCTTTAAAGGACATTCGTTGCGATGTGGATCTATGAGAAACCTTCTGAACCACTTAAATCCATGTTATGCAATGCCAATCGTGTTTTATTGTCCTTCTTTTACTTCTTAACCAACAAACTTCTAGTGCTCCCGTGAAAAGCTGTATCCCGCGATTGTATGCATGCATGTATGTATGTGAGTTCGCGAAATGACATATGACATTTTTTGTGATAGTATTGAACCTTAGGTGGCCCTACATAGCGGGATTTTTTTTATCCCTTCTGGGTCTCCTTTTGTTGCAAATGCTGATACTGCTTTGTTATAGGACCTACTGCTTTGTTTTCAAACTGCTTCAATAAAGGATTTGATTGATTGATTGATTGATTGATTGATTGATTGATTGATTGATTGATTGATTGATTGATTGATTGATTGATTGATTGATTGATTGATTGATTGATTGATTGATTGATTGATTGATTGATTGATTGTATCCATTTATGCACGAGTGTTCGCGATTGTATGCATGTATGTACATGTGTTCGCGATTGTATGCATGTATGTATGAATGTGTGTTCGCGATTGTATGCATATATGTATTTATTTTCGCGATTGTATGCATGTATGATTGTATGTATTTATACTTTTGGAAACTGTAGAAGTCTCAAGATTACGATTGCGATTAATGAGATAGAAGCAACTGTTGACGAAAGCCACGTTATCGCAAGTGCATCGCGACGGTGAAGAAGTAGGTAGCTGGCCTACATTCAATAAGACGTATTATTAGTAAGAAACTGGCAATTACACAAAGATGACGGGCTACAGTCGAACAGGAAGAGTACTATTCTGTGCTTCGGGAAGTGTCAAGTTGAAAGGCGGATGCGTGAGACGTAGTGAACGAGTGTTTTGTATGTCATTTCGTAACATTGCCTTTTCGTTGAAAACGGTTGAAATAGAAAGCATACAGCCAGAGGCGTCTATCCTCCCCTAAGTCGTTGGAGCAACTTCCCCTTTTCCCTCCTCTTCTTCCCCTCCCCTCCCCTAAAATGGTGGCACACACACTGACAGATCTTCCTCCCCTATTTCTTGGATGGAGCATCATTTTTGCTCCAATGTTTCTATGGTGTAGACGCCCCTGCATACAGCAAGCAAGTAAATAAACCAGATAGACACAGTATCTTCCTTTCTAAGAAAACAGTTTAAGCAGAGCAAAAAGCAAACGAGAATCAAACTCTAAGCCTTCGATTACGAATCGTCTATTATAAAAACGATCTGTACTCGACTGACTAATTCATATTCGGCAATAAATCTCAGATTGCTCTGCATATCTGGGTTTACAGCAACACTTAGTGATTGTCTCGGCTGGGTACATTATAATTATATGGTCTAGTTTTGATGCCAGCTGCGCTCTCTGATTGCTACAAAGCCTGCATTGCATTGGGCCAACGACGACATGATGATAATGATCATGAGAATGAGCTTCAGTGGAGGATGAGGGAGAGGAGGAAGAGGGGGAGGAAGAGGAGGAAGAGGAGGAAGATGACGACGACAACAACGATTACGATGGTGATGGCGATGACAATGGTGGTGATGACGGTGCTGACAGCGATGATGATGACGATAATAATTGCAATCATCACATATTTTTTCCAGACGACGATTTATGATGATGATGATGATGATGATGATGATGATGATGATGATGATGATGATGATGATGATGATGATGATTATGATGATGATGATGACGACGACGACGACGAAGATTAACATTTCAATGAAATTCAGTGAGCACGTATAAATGTTATTAGTTATGTGTTTTATTTCGCTAAAGTCGCGTTGCAACAGTATTGTTGTTGCATCGAAGAAATTGGGCTTCGGTGATAAATGCAACCTAAACTCTACGAAGGCCATCATCACTGATTTCACTGATCTCTCGACAGAGGTCGACCTCCTCTAACTTTTCAATTTTTCCTCTAACTCTCAATTTTATTTCTGTTTTCAAATCATTCGTTAAAACTGTCGCCTTCAGTTAAACGATTTCATGGCGCTAACCAATTGGCAGCTAATCTAAATAACACAAAATTATAGGCCTACTGATCTGCCGTCAGAAGTAAGCCTCTGTCCATAAAATATTCCAATGTTCATACAACACTGTTGATGATTTCTTCTTCAGTCTTACCTATTCTAAATGCCAGTTTATGCGGTTAATTTTCTTTCAAAAAGAACACAATTAACCTGGAATGGATCCACAGTTTAACGACATCTTATGGCAACTAAGGCCGTTGACGTCGGAAGAAATTATATTTGAACAGTTCTCACCGTTCGTATAGCCGCGCTAAGTCTTAAATATCACCATGAGCGGCGATCCCGGGGGTCGAGGGGGCAAGACCCCACCTTTAACAGTGGGGGGACACGCCATACATCGGACCCCAAATTTTAAATAAACACCAAAAAGGTCATCAAATTTGTTCGCACTCTGGTCGTCAAATTTGTTCGCGTTTTTACCTCTTTTTTGACCAGATCAGTTCAAAAATGTCCCCCCCCCCACCTGTCAAACAAGATCGCCGCCACTTAATATCACTCACGCTAGTGACGTCAATCAAGTAAATAACCTTATATGACTGACGCAAAGAACTGGAACAAGATCGCCCAACAAACTTAATGAAAGATCTATGTGACAGACTAGACTAGAGCCATGTGTGTTCGTTGTAGGTCGCAAAAATTGCTAGTAACACAGTGAAGTTCTAATTTCCTCATACACTCGACGGCCAGTCGCCTTCCTCGTTTTAACTGCCTGATGGTCGCATAGAACAAGTTCTGAGGCTGCATACGGCCTGCAGTTTATGCATCCCTGTTTAAACATTATAGAGAACTGCACAAGCATGCGTACGGAAGACGCATTGACATTCTAAGAGTCCTGTGAAGGCCGAAGCGTGAATGAATTAGCATAAGCACCGGGCGTGGATGAAAGCGGCGCGATTTGTAAGATGCGATAATGATGGGATGCGTGTCGTAAAATGACCGCCTGATGTCGCTGTGACGTTTGCTGACGAGACGAAGATAAACACAGACAGAGAGGTAGATAGCGTAACATGCAAACACACGGAGGCAGAATGGTAGAAGCATCCTGAAAAGATAGGAGAACAAAGAAAGCGAATAGGGTATTTTTAAACACAACGGAGGCAGAAAATGATAAAAGCATCCATGGGAAGAAAGAGGTTGACAGGAAGCCAGCGATAGAGTCATTCCCAAATACACGAAGGCTGAGTGATGAAGACACCATGTAGCATATATAGACATAGAGACAGAGAGAAACACAGAGACTGCAGAGAAACACAGAGAGACTGAGAGACAGAGAGCGACAGAGAGAGAGAGACAGACAGACAGACAGAGAGAGAAAGAGAGAGAGACAGACAGACAGAGACAGACAGAGACAGACAGACAGACAGACAGAGAGAGACACACACAGACAGAGACACGGAGAGACAGGTAGAATCGTCTTACCTCCGAACTGAGGCCTAAGTCGAATGTCGTATCCGTCGAGTAGTTGTTCGATCGTCAGTGATACGTTGTGAATGACGTCCTGCTTACAGTCAACGTCAACGACGACGACAACGACGACGAGCATCGACGCCATTATCATCATCGTAGTCGTCGTAGCGTATATCCATTGGGTACAACAGTGGGCTACTGTTGTCGTCGTTGCGAGGCCAAGGCAGAGAGGGTGGGATGGCGGGCACCGTCGGTGGCTGACGGGGCCGATGGGAGAAGGTGACGGTCGACGACGGAGGACGCAGGAGGCGGTGGCGGTGGCGGCGGCGGCGGCAGCTGGCCCGGGCACAGCGACGTTTCTTCCCATAACCAATCCTCCTCCTACTCGCCAGCCGAGTCAATGGCATCGCAAACAGGCCTCGCTTCTGCAGACACGACTGATGTCTCATCCACTCCCTCCAGAGGTTCTGCCACTGCTGCTGCTGCTGCTGCTGCTGCTGCTGTTGCCGATGCCGGCTGCTGCTGGCAGCGTGGATGCTAAAACGCTGCTTCGGCCGTTGCAGCAGCAGCAGCCCATCGCAGTGATGCTGAGAGAGCTTATACGCCTAGAGGAAGTTGCCTATGCAGAGAAGCAGTCCCTTCGGCCGATCGGTCTTCGGTTCGAAGCCGTCTATCAATGCACTCGGCTCGGCATCATCGAGTGTTGGCTTTGAGGACGATGGCATCCAGTGTCCGCCGATCCTTCGTTATTGAGCCTTCTATGCAGACTCAGAAACCTCCGTAAATGAAGCGGATGAGCTATCATCAGAGTGACCGTGCTATATCAGAGATGTATAGGAACAGACAACCCAGAGCAGCAGGGATACAGAGGCAGACGAAGAAGCATACATACTGAAAGACACACAGTCACACACACACACACACACACACACACACACACACATATATATATATATATATATATATATATATATATATATATATATATATATATATATATACGCGTAGATAAACAAGGTAAGAGATTAGGGTTGTGAGGTAGGCCTATGTCTGCATTAAGCCTCTCCTAATAAAGTGATTTACCTGTGTTAATTATAAGTAGTTTCAAAGGCCGCTCATTAGAGGTGCCATTGTAACAACTATTTTCGATATATTGCTATAAAGACTATTCTGAGCTAAGGAAAACGGTTTTAACAAGGCAACGGAGAAACAATATCAGATGATCATACAATTACAATGAATGTGAAGGAGAAGAGTTAAAGTGTAAAGAATATTCAAGAGGAATGGCGTGGAGCCAATGAGCAGCAATGAAGAGTCAAGACTTGTATACGTGTAGGCGGTGTCAGGGCCGTTTTAAGGTCGTCGTAGGCTCTAGGCACTCTTGCATTCGTATACACCCCATTAATGATCAATGTCTGTAACGGTCAACTCATCAATGACCATCTCAGCATAGTTGTAATTTACGGGGTACGAGGGGCAACCGTACCCCTCCCCCGCACTTTTTGGACTGGAGGGTGCCGTACCCCTCACTTTTCGTACCCATTGTTTTTGCCCATTATTATTTTATCTGAGGAAACCCTCAAGATTGAAACCGAGCATTAAGATCAGTGTGATCACCAGCATCATCACTCTCATTGTTATTATTACTATTATTGTCACTATTATTGTTATTATTATTATTATTATTATTATTATTATTATTATTATTATTATTATTATTATTATCAATCATCATCATCATCATCATCATCATCAGCAAGCCTATAATTATTAGGCCTATAATGCTTGTAATACAAATGATGCCGTTATAATTATTTAACAATCGCGAAACTAAAACAATGCGAAATTCAGTACCCACACTTTCTAGACCAAAGTTACGCCCCTGGCATAAAAGCCTGCTGTTATATCATTTCAATTATAAAACATGTTTTCGTTAGTAAATTTAAATTTTAAGAATAGAGCTCCTTTTTCTTCACTTTAATTATGAAACACGTTGATGGTATAATTTTTAAGTTTAAAACCAAAGGCCTATATATGTTACGTCACTTCAATCATGAAACACATTATTTAGTAGTTTTAAGCTCTATACAATAAAGGCCTGTGTTACGTCACTTCAATTATCGAAAAGTGTATTGTCATTATAAGTTTAGGCCTACATTTAGAGAAGAAAGGTCTTTGTTACGTCACTTCAGCTATGAAAAAGTCTAGCGTTATTAACTTTAAATTTAGAAGATAGAGGCCTATTGTTACGTCATTCCAATTGTCTATTATTTTGAATCTCGGATATAGGGAATAAAGGCCTTGGTTACGTTACTTAAATAAGGAAATGTCTATTGTTATAAAGTTTAAAGTTAGAGAATAAAAGACTAGCAATTGTTACGTAGGCCTACGTCATTTCGATTAGGGAACAAGTCTATGATTAGTAATTTTAGATTTAGAGAATATATATATATATATATATATATATATATATATATATATATATATATATATATATATATATATATATATATATATATATATATATATATATATATATATATATATATATATATATATATATATATATATATATATATATATATATATATATATATATATATATATATATATATATATATATATATATATATATATATAGGGCTCTGTTACGTCACTTCAATTATGAACAAGTCTAGGCCTATTAATGTTATTAAGTTCAAATTTGGAGAATAAAGGTCTATTGTAACTTTATTTCAATTGTGAAACAGTGTATTGCTTGTATGCTTTAGATGTAAACATTGTAAAGAATAAAGGCCTTTCTTACGTCACTTCAACTATGAAAAAATCAGACTTGTTGTCCTCGAGACCAAGGTCTTGGTCTCGAGTGCACTCGAGTTCGTTTTTAAAAGTCTTGGTCTTGGTCTTGAGACCAAAAATCTTGGTCTTGGTCTTGGTCTCGAGGTTCAAAGTCTTGGTCTTGGTCTTGGTCTCGAAGTTCAAAGTCTTGGTCTTGGTCTTGAGGTTTAAGGTCTCGACAACAAGACTGGAAAAAATCTATTGTTATTAGATTTAAATCTTGGAAAACCCCTATTGTTACGTCACTTCAATTATGATCGACACACGTCTCTTCAATAATGAAACAGGTCTACTGTTAGTAATATTTAATTATTTTTATTATTATTATTTATTGTCATTATTATTATATAATTATTATTGTTATTATACTTATTATTACGTTAATTATTTTATTTATTTTTATTTTTATTATTATTGTCAACATCATTAGCATCATTATTCGGCATTGCGCATTAATGTCGCCATGTACACCTATAGATTCACTGGGCGCCATTGTAATTATTTAAGTCTTAAAGTGGTAACGATTTGGTATCCCCACTTTCTAGACCAAAGTTACGCCTCTGTCGCTGAGTTCCGCAGATTCTCGGTTCCTCCATCATCATCCCAACCCGTCCTCCACCCTCCTCCTCATGCTTCTCTATCTATCCAGGGCTCGAAGTGGGAAACAAGAGGTGCCGGTATGGCTGAAAGAACCATTCCCTTCCCTCCCTTCCCTCCCCCTTTAGGCCATACCGGTATAGATTTTTCACCGGAGAAGTTCTGGTATGCTTTCGGCAGGCCAGGAGAGGTGCCGGTATGGCATACCGTTTCATACCGTCCCACTTCGAGCCCTGTATCTATCTCCCGCGGGCTTTCCACTCAATACTGTGTCTAATCTTTTCAAGTACTCCTACTCTGATTCATCTGATCATCCGCCTACCAATTATTCTCGTCCTAAACGACACCCGCCTTAGCAGCTGCTCTGCCTCCTCTCTTGACCTGCCTTCTGCCTTCATGGTAACCGGACTCGGACTTCCTCTGAGCTACTCTTTGGAAAACCCCTCTGATTTGACGCAGCGCTCGCGAATAGGCTGGTACCATGCGCTTGGCCTTCGAGTGGCGCTTTAGAAGTTTGGAGATTACGATTACGATTACGATTACTCAACTGCCAACTCTGCATTAAAGCTAAACGCATTCACATTATTTCTTGACGTAATGTTTAATCATGATTCACGAACGCATCCAGTTTCAGTACAAAAGTTATTAAATTTCAGTCTGCTGTTATTTACCATTTTCCTTTTTCTGTTTTCCCGGTCAATCATAATCATTCAATATCTCTTTTTCAGATTTCCAGACTTTCGTAGGCCCCTGAAAGTTTCGTAGGCCCTAGGCACAATGCCTACTGTGCTTAGTGAATAAGACGGCCCTGGGCAGTGTAGCCGGGACCACGGATAGCTCCAAGTGGAGATAGTTTGGTCGTCGCCCATTAGGTGTGATCAGTGGCGTCACTTGGGGTGCAGGCTGCACCGGGTGACAGCTTCAGAGGGGATGACACCAAAATGACTGTCTAAAACTATTTGCGCAGAGTTTCAGCAGAAATTTGTTATTTTTAAAATTAACAATAGGCTTAACAGATAACAACAAGAACATTTTTCGTAAGCCTATAGCTTACATGTAGGGCCTACTGTTATCAGATCAATTTACCTACAGCTAAAACTCTATGCTAATTTACCTTTTTGAACCTTCTATAATCTAATGCTCTTCTGTCAGTGCCATCATTATTACCCAATTACAATAATGCTTCAAATCACGTGGCTTCGTAACTAACCCTAACCTCAAGGATTCTATATTAGAGGATTGGTTACTCATGGCAATAATGTGTACACCCGTTTTAACTCACCAACAGATGTCGCCCCACTTAAAATTTTGTTTTTGACAGTTAATATGGCGTTTAAAATTTCCAAAGACAATTTTTTACTTCGCAAACATAATAATTTTTCATCGATTTGCCTTCATAAATGTAATTAACTTAGTGCACTTTTTATGTAAATAAGACGCGACATTTTCCAGGCCCAGATTATCGCTCGAAAACTTTGTCCAACGACATATTATATAAGGAAATTCCAGTGACTCCAGTCCTCTGTAGAAAAAGTCCTTGCCCTAATACCAAAGGGTGTCCTAGTATAGGACGCGCCTGTGAATAAGCTGGTTCCCGCGACTTCGCTTTTGTGGGCGCTGTAGAAATTTCGAGATTACGATTATGATACACGGTAACAGCATACGGAGGAACCGAGTCCAGCAAACGATGAGTTTTGAGATATCTGAAGGCCAGAACAGACTTTGCACAGCAATCGTTTTACAGAAGAGAATTCCAGAGTCTAGGGGCAATTTTCTTAGGCCATCCGTCCTCTGGCCAACAGAAAGATACCGCGTCATGTTTACATAATAAATGAATTGCAGTTAATTATATTTAGGTAGAAAATCTAAAAATAATTATATCTGCAGGGTGAAACTTTGCTTGTGGAGAGAAGCAAGTAGCTGTAAAGTTGAAGCGGTGCGACATCTTTGGGTGAAGTAGTATTATAACGGATATACAATTTGCATATCTTTATATTCCTCTATATTAGTATGTAGATTCCTTGCGACATCCGGTTGGCAGGAATTTTAAATTTGTTTCGGACACCGGATAATTTAGTGTAAGCGAAGGCTATAACTTTAAAAAGTTTGCTTGTCTGTTTTGTTATTACATGCTTTTGACTTTCTATTGTGTGTGGTTTAGTGTAACAGTTTGGCTTCCGTAGCGGCGAATCAGTACTCCCCATTAACTCCTTCGCGCCGTTGGCGGCGGGTGCGGCCCGAACCCCCGAAACCCGAATCCCCGAAACGAATTTCGGCCGGATCCCCGAAATCGATTTTAGACTAAAATTACAAATTAACATGTGAATAGGCATTATATCGAGGTACATCAAGGCCACGCTAGGTCTATGTCATGTATAAGAGTTTACAATTTAACTTTGAATAGTTTTCTGGAGTTCGGCACTTTCTATAAGCTGTTTTCGGGAAATCGGGCTTTAGTGTATTTTCACCGTTTTCGGGGATTCGGGTTTCGGGGATTCGGGCTGACCCCGTTGGCGGCTACTTTTTACCATTTTCAGATCATAACTTAAAATTGTTTGAAATATCGACATAGTTTAGAAATGTATACATATTTTTTCTTTTGATCCTCAACAATATTCTGGCAAGAAAAGTTGAATGCCCATTTACCTCAAAATTAATTACGAATGCCAATTTCTTTCTTCACCATGTAAACTGTTGAAAGCCGTATTGAAGACGTATAATAATTAATCGTTAATTTAAATTTTACAAGCTATTAAGGTGTTTGCACATGGGTATTTTGCAGAGCTTCAAAGCCACAAGAGCACCTTGGGTGACCAGGAGATGAAAGCTGGGTATTACGGGTGTCAACTTTTGATTTTGTCAATCTGGGATGCCCGCACAGTCATTCTATATGCCATTAGCAATTTACCATGTCCTTGTCACTGTATGTAGCGAACGTTGCGTCAGCCTAATGTAGGATCTACAGTCTGCTGAAAATTGTCGTTAAAAAGTACAGCTATTATTCACTATTGCAGACTGCGGTGCAGCAGCTAGTTGCTAATGGTGTGTTAAACAATCTGCTAATGCTATAATTAGATTCATGCTACACACAGCAAAAGTGTTCTTGCCGTGCCACTCCACAGAGGATTGATTACTAACCTAAGTACTCTCTGTTCTATGCCACTCTATAAAACTTATTTACAGCCGACTGTTCGAGTTTAGTGTGCGAAAACAAAAACAACTTTTCAGAAAGTGGATATTTAACCCAAATTTTGGGCTAATTTGAATCAGTCTGGGACATGGGATGTACAAGACCGATTCCGGGACTGTCCAGGCAAATCCTGGATGGTTGACAGCTGTACCAGGGATGGATGAGATAAAACTCCTTGAGATGAGCACAGCATGCAAGACTCTTAAGCATTAGCATTTCTTAGAGTTTTTTCAAGGTAATCTGTGCAGTCCCTGTCATATGAAACTAGATATATGCCCAAATGTAGGTATACAGCTGATCAGAGTTTTAAAACAGATAATAGCTGATTACTGCGTGAAAGAGTTTGGCCTGCACAAATGGCATTGCCATAATCCATCATGGTACGTGCAGATGCATGCACAAAAGTCGTTGCAGCTTCAGTTGTAAGCAGGTGGTGTGTTTTGCAAAGCTGACACATGTAGGTAAGAGCATGTGTCACATACATGTCACTTGCTCTAAGAAGGTAAATTACTGGTTCAAGAGTATGCCCCTGACCATGCACTGTATATTAGTTATTCAAAATTATCTGTGCATAAAGTGTAAAAATATGAAGCCATGCCATGCCATGCCCTCTTGCAAAACTTCTCTTCTTCTTCTGCAAGACAAGGAGCTGAATAAAATGGCCAAAGACTGTTTGAAATCAGAAGAGATCTCTGATTTTGACAAAGTGTGGCAGAGCTGTTTGGTTACTGCTGTCTTTGTGACTGCTCTGCTGGCTACAGTTATTTCTTAGTGATAGGTGCATCTTTTTTGAGACATTTGCCAGGTTAAAAATTGAGCCCATTGATAGAATGCAGTACAGTATGCTTTTGTGTTGTTGAGTCATGTACATATCTGAGGAGTTTTCTGGAGGTGATGCTATATAAAAGATATGCTACATTTATTTTTGTTTGCGTGAGCTGCTGTCTGACTTTTGTAGCTGTTTATTACAGATAACAGGTTGAAAATGACTTCGCTGTACAACTTCACACAAGAAGACTTGAAGAAACTTTTTGCAAACAGATTTGTTGTTCTTATTGGAGACAGTGGTAAGGTTTTTAAATATATTAAATGCTATTTGTTTAAAATAATTAAAACTAAAAATAATTGAATAATAAAATCAAGTCTTTAATATTATTTAAAATTTCACCCAGATAGGATTCTATTCTATAAATCGCTTTGTATATTTTCTTTCTGATGGTGAACTCAGCTGAGCATAGACATGTCCACAATGTGAAACCACAAACATTTTGTCCTGGGCCTTCCTCCATGTTGTATGAAGGCTGAAGTTTATCTCTGCGATCCTTCTCCACGACTATTCCAAATAGTCTATGGTTGACCATTTGGCCTTCTCCAATCCCTGCAGATGTTGTTCATGGCAGCCTACAGGGTTCTCTGGTGGTCCTTGTGCTCTGAAGCACAAGCTACACACCTGAAGAAGCAGTCTGTATTTCCAGACAGTGGCAGAGACCAGTCCTTCTGAGTCCTCCAGAAGCGCCACTTGTCAAGAGTCAAGTTTGGTGGCTGAGAAATGACTAATAATGCTCAAGCCACTTGCTAGTTTTGCCTCTTTAGAGCATAGGCATGCTCCACACAAAGCTGAGATTGGGCTGCTGATCCTTTGGCAGGCCCCATAAAGTTGTCGAAAGTGTCCGCTGCACATCCTTGAGTCAGACTTTCTTCTGCTGGCTTAACCTCAACGGCCCACTGCTGCTTGTTTGCCCTAACAGACTTCTTTTACCCCTTGTTGAATTTAGCATAGTCTGTTTGAGTTCGTGCCAGCCTTACCTCTCTTTTCCTTGACACCAGATCCTGTGTGCTGTCACTAATCCTTTTTTTTAACAGGCTTCGGTAACCTGGGACTGACTCTTGCATAGAATTCCTCTGCTAAATAACTCGATGGTGACACATTGGACCCATTGGTGACATATCTTGCAAACCATGTCTCCTTTCAGTTCACTTTTGCTATTAAATGATTTTGTTTCATTGTTTAGTCATGCGAACTATCTACAAAGATCTCGTTGTTATGCTCCAGTATGGCCGAAAGCTGACAAATGGCGAATGCAAAACCAAGGTACTAATTAACTTCATACATACGTTTACGACTATACAGCAGTTTTAGAGACATAGGCTCAGTTAAAAGAATTCACACATCTAAACAGGAACCTATGCTGGTACAGCTGTGTAAAAGCTCGGAATCTTTCTAGCAATCTCATAATAGGAGTTTTCTATTGCTCTGTAGAGATTAGCATTAATATAATGTGAGGACTACTAGTAGTTGACAGTGAAAATTCTATGCGCATGTTATCCAACAGAATCAGAAGGCTTATAGTGACTGTGGTGAATAATAATATGTAACTAATGCACAATAATATGTAACTAATGCACAGCTGCATCAGTGGATGAAGTTTCTGGTCTGTGGATTTAGATTTCCTTAGCCTTGTCTAAGCCATTGATGGTATCTATAAGCATTGAAAACCTGGTTGAGGTAGTGTCTTCAGATTAGTGGCAAAACGGAACAGTTACAATTGCTAAAAGCTTTTATTAAAACTTAAAATGAAAAGTTAAGATTTCTGTTTGAAATAATTACAAGATTAATTTCTGTAAGTACCGTAACTCAATATTTCTTCTTCATTTTCAGTTCAACTTTTACATGTGTTTGAACTGTGTCGTCTTATGCTCAACCAGTGTTTGAGCCCTTGTGTGGTGCTTGGTTTCATGGAGTTTGAGACACCGATAAAATTGGTACATCTGTTTTATGTGGAGGTCTTTTTGACTGCTGGAGGGTTGTGTTTTGTATGTACAGTTCTGAGATTTCAGGAAGTTGGTTGGAACCTCAGATTGATTGAAGCTTTTAACAGATAAAGTTGGCCTATTTTACACTAGCAGTAATCTCATACCTGTTACATGCCGTGAAGACTTGCAGTGCTCAAGAACTTTGCAACTTTTCTGTGCTATTTTTAGGGTGAAGCCAATTTTCACAATGATGTGTTAATAGAGGGAGGAAGGATGACGAATGGTAAAGACTATCGTGAAGTGCGTCAGTATGTCAGTCCGCAGCATCTGATACGCTTCTACTTTGTTACCCGAGTCTACAACGGCTATGTAGAGACCATATTTGCCGATTTCTACAAGTCACTAAAACCAGACATTGTCATCGTGAATAGTTGTCTCTGGGACATATCTAGGTTTGTGAAATTTTGTCATTACATATGCTAATATGTGCTTCATGTTTCATATATAGGTCTTGAAATTGTATTTAGGATTGAGTAATGTGTTTTAATCACAAATTTATTCTTTGGGTAGTTACAAAAGATAATTTTCTCATCCATCATGAAAGCTATATGAGGTTTTTATAACAGAACCCTGCAAAGGACAATTGTTTCACAAAATTTCTTAAACTGTATTTAAAAGAAGTTGCAGAAATTGTGTTGGTGATGAGTAAAGGGGTTTATTATGTGACTACCTCTGATGAAATATTTATGTTGGATTTTTCACAAAAATTTGTTAATTTAAAGTCAAGTTCATTTTTGTTTATTGCAGTTTAAATAATCAAGTTGTTTCAATGGAAATGTTCTCATTTGAACACCATAACCGTCAAGCTTATAATTCTGAGGAAAATTAGATAAATGGTGGGACGCATTGTCCTTTTAGCAATCTGTGTCTGGAATTACCTTTTCATATATCTTAGGCCTACATGATAAATATGCTATACAAATATGAGCAGCATATACCATATTTGAAACTTGTTTAAGCTTGGAATATGGTTGATTCAAGTATGGTAGAAATGATATGAAGTATGATAAAAAGGTTTCCAAATTTACTGTCATCAGAATTATGGCAATGTTCAGAGTGCCACAGGATAACAACACAGTATAGTATATAATAACTTATAATATATTTCGCATTGAACCTCCCTCATTTTCATCCATTGGTTGACCGACTTCGAGTTGCTTAGTAGAGTAATGGGCTTGATGTCATGTGATGTGTTACTAGACTGACGAGTAAATGTTTTTCCTGACCTATGGTAAATTTCCACCTTTAACACTTTAACGACGAGCTGCATTGTTTCTCCAGTAGCTTTTAATACTTCCTCATCATTAAAAGACTAATAAAGCCTTGTCGTTTGCTCTCTCAGTGATGATGATAATATTTGTCAATTAAAAAGTTTGAAATGGGCTGACAAACAAGTGTAATATGTCTCTGTTATTTGACAGGATGTAACAAAAATTGTAGAAATTTGATTGAATATGGGATTTATGGTCTCCACTTGTCTTGACTGAATCATGAAAGTCATTAAAGCACCAAAATAATAGATTTAATTGAATTGTTTGATATGTTTGACCAACATATTATTTTGTAAAAAGTCAGTGTATGATTGATTTCAATCTAAAATACCTTTGTACTCACTTCTGGAAAAGTAAATTCAAGACTCATTTTATGAAAGTGGGTAACATATTCTCATGTTGGCTATACAGATATGGTGTGACGTCAATGGACAACTACAAGGTCAATCTGCAGAAGTTCTGCTGCAATTTGAAACGACTCTTGTCATCTCAGGCAGTAGTTATCTGGACAACTACGTTGCCAGTATCCAGTCAGATCCGTGGTGGATTTCTCAGTCAAGGAACTGGGTTTCTGACCGAGATACTGCGTCTTGATGTCCTTGTGGCGAATAACTTTTCCTTTCAGGTTGCCAAGAGGTTTGGTTTTGGAGTACTAGACATGCATTTCTTGTTTCGACACAAACTGCATCTTATGGCAAAGGATGGAGTTCACTGGATGAGTGATGCTCATCGTGACATAAGAAACACCCTGATGGGATACATCTGTCGTGCACTGAACGTAGTTGTACCCAACCGATGCCGTGTTGATCGACTTCTTCGTTATCAGCAACCTTCTTACAATGAAAGTTTAATGTCGTTTGAAGAGCCACAAAGTTTCTGTAGAGCCGATAACGAGACAGAGATGTCTTACTGTGAAGGGTTGTACGATGAAGCTCCTTACATTGATGACAATTCGTATGCAGATAACAATTGGGCTGTCGATTCCTTGAATGAAGATAGCTTGGTGGAATGGCCAAAGAGAAGCTGTATTTCCCCAGATCGAAATGCAAACTTTCTGCAACGAAATATTGGAAAGTTGCAGCATGGCCCAGGGGGCAGCAGCACCCCAAATTTATCTCACATCAGACTTAGACCCAATAATCAGTACACTACAGATAGGTCATCACAATCCTCAGGAAATGCCAATCCCAGTACTTCAGACCGATACAAGTGCTTGTCTAATCAAAACTCTGAAAGTAAAACCAACTGGGCAGATGATAGTTACACAGCGTTTGACGATTTGCCTGAAGAAGGAGAGTCTCTGCAGGTGATAGTCCCAAATGGAAAAGATTCTTATGCAGGAAAGAAAGTCATCTGGTCAGAAAATCAGCATGAATACACTCGACCTCTGTCGAGTAGTTATTCCAATTTCAAGGAAAACTGGAAACCATATCAAGCAGGTGAAATTTTGCAAAATCAAAAGTCTTCAATGCAGAACTTTAAAGGAGGCAAGCGTGGCTTTACTCGCAGTTTTAATAATGTAGGAAATGAGAGATTCCATCAACCATACAACAGCCACAACTCTTCATTACAGAATCAAGGTATTTATCAAGCCCTTGGTCGTTTGATACCTCAGCTTCAGTTGATTGCAGCTGCAAGACAAAACTATGGCCACGCATTTCAGAGCTCAATCTACCATCACAGACTGCAACCATATTAATTGTTGCTTGGAAGCTCTTCATTTGCTGTCTGTGATAAAACAAACGATGCATGTGCTTGTTACTTAGACCATAAATAATACATAAGATGTGCATAAACAAGGTTCTTGAAAACTTTGCTATGTTCCTGTTCAAGTGTTTAACAATTTGTTGTCAAGTCAGATTGTCTGCACATTTTGATTTTCATGGCTTTAAGCACATCTTGATTGTTTTGATCCTGTTATCATTTTCATGAAACGCAAGCAACATCTAGTGTTCTTTAAAACTCAACTATAAGAAGTTTAAAAGATCCTGTGAAGGAATGCAGTATTTTCTTGCATACTTCTGTGTTAAACGATAAAAGTGACCATGCTGTCGTGCTATTGTCCATGTGTGCTGCCAGTCGTTCATTTCGGTCATATGTTAATGTACTGGTTTGTCATTCATTTCTTTTCGTTATTGTGCATCATTTCAAGTTGTGTTATAGACAGCTCTATCGTTTGACACATGATAACCACTTCCTTTGTATCCCTTATGGACATCCTTAATGAGCGACCACATTCGATCTTGTGTGGTTCATATTCATTTACATTTGCTGCTCAGTATGTACTTTGTTCATTTTAATTTAGCTAGTCATGTTATTGTCATTTGTTCTGTTTAGTTCTATTCACCTAGGAGTTGTAAGCGAGTACAGTATAGACATGCACAGTATAGGGATAAATCGGGTGACTATTTAAATAGTAAATAGTATCTGTAGGAAACTATTTAAATAGTATTTTAAAATAGTAAATAGCTGTGGATTATTGCAAATACCACATGACTATTTAAAAACTATTATCAGCTTCAGTAAAAAGATAATTTTTTAGAAAGCTTGCAATTTTCTACTGCACTGTTTACTTTAAGTAAGATCAATTTCAAGGACCTATTATACAATATAGAATCTGTCGATCAATGGTTAGAGTTTCAGAAAACATAGGGGTAATAATAATAATAATATTCGTTTATTAAATTCAAACTGACAAGTATGCAGTAAGATTACATAACATAGTACGTGTAGTGATAGACTATAATAAGTTTAACAAGAGTCAAATTTAACTGTATGGCAGCCTGCAAGCGCCCATCTGTTCATTTTACAGTTTTTATATTGACTAGAGTTAATAATAAGTAATTACAGAAGTAAATGGCACATACTATTTAAATACTGTTTCAATAGGTCCTTAACATAACCTAAATAGTGTATGAACTATTTAAATAGTATTTACTGTTTAACTAGTACCCAATATCGGACATGCTTATACACATGTACTCTACATTCTACAACTTCTAGATGTTCAAACGTGATGTTGATTAAAAGGTTTTAGTTTAATTCTTGTGACCTTGGAGGGATGTGGAGTAGATGGATCAGGGATAGGATTTCTTAAATGTGAAGTTTTTAATGCAAACCTTGAGGATTTAAGGCAGACGATGTTGGAGGAGCGACGATGGTTAGAGGAATGGAGAACTCGCGTGTGGAACATGGATCGGTTACTTAGAGAACTTTGCATGATTAACTGCTGCAATTAAGGAAAGGGAATAGGCGAATGGTAACACTCTTGCTCGAAGAACTTAATATCTTGAAAGACGCAGTTTGATACCCGTAAGCTCCCTATGGGTCGACTCAGCCTTCCATTCCGTAGAGGGCAGCTATAAAATGAGCGGGCGTCTAACCGGCTGCCAAGACGTGTGTTCTATAAGACCTTGATAATTGTACCATCATATGTTACTGTGGTTTGTCAAGTGAGCTTGTCAATAAACACAAATACATATATTTTCAGTAGGTAGAGTTCTTGGGTGTCCTCGTGACAGCTCAGGCAAGTGAATTTGTATAAGTTGGAGACACTTATTTTGAGTGGAGTCAACGTTCAAGTAGAGGTACTTGCAGTTATAGATGTAGTTGAAACCTTGAAGAGGACAATGGAAGTAACGATAGAAGAGAGCAGAGAGAGAGAGGCAGAGTAGCTGCTAAGGCAGGTTTCTTTGAGGACCAGAAAGCTAGGAAGGCTGAGGATCAGATGAATTAGGGTAGGAATTCTTGACGAGGCAGCTTTAAGTACAGCGTAGGTCACGAATATACGCAAATAGGTAAATCACTTGCAATTAGTGACAGAGGAGGAATATAGTGGACAGGATGACGGAATAGCTATAGTTATAAATTTCAACGCTTATTTCATGCGTACGTAATATATGGCTCGTGCCCCAGTTGCGCTTAGTTTTAGAGTAGCGCTTTAGAAATTTAGAATTTACTCTTAGGTTACGGCTGGCTCTGCATTTTGAAGCCATCCATACAGTACGTACGCAAAAATCCGGGAAATTGGACCCCTCCTTGTACGCACACGTACTCCCCCCCGCCCCAAGACCAGCTGCAGAATGTGTCGGCACGACACTGCACTTTAGGCCAGATTGAAGAATGAGTAATCCATGAACTCACTGCTGAGCTGTGTGATAGTTCAATAATAGCGTTCAGAGGTAAGGACCCTAAGATGGCATACAAGTGACACCTCTCCACAGTCCTACTTCCTTGGTAGCTGATAGCTGAAAAGACTGAACTCTGACTCACTTGAAGGTCAATCAATTTGAAAGCCAATATAGATAAATTATAGGTTTTACCCCCCCCCCCTCCGTTTCCTATGCATACGTACATGATCAGTAGCAGAGGCGCGTTTACAGAAAATGGGGCCCTAGGCGCAAACATGTTTAGGGGCCCTTCTGAACGTGTAGACTGAGCAACGGCAGCGATCATGTTTGAGAGGTGGGGGACACGGGACACTTTGGAACTGATCTGGTGGAAAAGAGGTGACATTTTTTGGGGGAATTTCTTCAAGATGTGGGGGACAACTGTATTATGTGTCCCTCAAAGGTGGGGTGTTGTCCCCTCGACCCCTCCCCCGGGATCGCCGCCCATGAGACTGAGAGTCTGAAACTCTGGTGGTGTTTAGCCAATCATGTGCAAAAACCCACGAAGTTGAACCTGAAGCCGTTTTTGTGAGTGTTATTGACCCTGTAATTAAGATTACATATACAAGCTTTTTCAAAGAATGTGAAGTTATTTGGTTTAATGTTGTAGGCCTATTTTATAATTGAAAAAAATTCATTCGTTTGGGGGCCCTCCAAGATTTGGGGGCCCTAGGCGCGCGCCTGGTGCGCCTACGTGTAAACGCGCCTCTGATCAGTAGACCCCCCCCCATACGCAAGCACATGAATTTGGGTTAACTCCCTTCCCCTCCATGCGTACAAAATATATGGATGGTCCCTTTTCCTGCAACGGTACACCAGATAATAAGGATCATGCATATTCGCATTCTCCTGTTAATTCTCATAAATATCCACATTTCTGTCACGAGTCTACAACATTTACTTTGGGCCTCTGCAGAAATCTGACCAGCTAGCCTATCTCTCTGGGTGTCTTGGCTTCACCAATAAAGCTTTTGGATCGAGTAATTAAGTTGGTTTACTTATCCGGCATGCGATATGGCGCTGAAACGAATTTAAAATCAGGCTCTTCCGGGTAAATTTATATTGATCAAGTTAATAGGTAGTCTTAAAATCAGAGGCCCAGGTAAGGCGGGAAAAGCCCGTATCTCTCTCTCTCTCTCTCTCTCTCTCTCTCTCTCTCTCTCTCTCTCTCTCTCTCTCTCTCTGGGAAGTTGCTAAAACAGCCGCACCTGTACATTGACCTATATTTATAACGTCGTGTACCTAGTTTTTGAGCGATAATCGAGGTAGGAAAAATTTCGCATCTTATTTACATAAAAGATGCATTAAATTAACTATATTTATGAAGGCAAATTGACGAAAAATTATGTTTGCGAGGTAAAAAATTGTCTTTGGAAATTTAAAAACCATATTGTCAAAAACAAAATTTAAAGTGGGGCGACATCTGTGGGTGAGTTAAAAAGGTATACACATTATTTTCATGAGTAACCAATTCCTAATGTAGAATCCTTGACGATTTGAATAAGAACTCTCTAGTCCTCGGGATATGTAGTCTTGGGTATTGCCATGGTCCCTGTATAATAACAAAGTTCTTATAATGTACAAAATAATGTTATTTTATATTTCGTTTAATAAATAATTCGTGCGATAGCAAATTTGCTTTCTTTTGCATTTTGGCATTTGAGTGAAAGTGGTCGACTTTTTAAATATTAACGTTAGTTATTAGTAAGAATGTTAATAACAATGTTATTTGTAATAGGTAGGCCTAAGTAGTAGGCGCCATCAGTCTTTTTTTAAATTTATTATTCTTTAAATAAGCGCCTGCAAACGCACTGCGCTGTACATGTACATGTTATGCGATAAACCTTAACTACTAACAGAACAGACAGCCTGCAATACACGGCGCAAATTGCAGCCTACAAAGCATGTCCGCCTATGGGACTCGATCTCTGTACCTCTCGCACTCTACGCCAGATGTTATCCAATGCGCTATCTTGTTGTCAAGACCTTAAACCTCAAGACCAAGACCAAGACTTTGAACCTCGAGACCAAGACCAAGACTTTGAACCTCGAGACCAAGACTTTGACCAAGGCCAAGACTTTGACCCTCAAGACCGAGACCAAGACCCAAGACTGATGAAAATTCAGGAACCTTAATTGGCCAGCATACCATGACCCGCTTTACAAAAAACTTAGTCTTCATTATGATCTCTGAAATAAGTGTCCTTTTTAAAAATAATAGCATCCTGAAAGAAAAAGAATATGTATTTGACAAAATTAGATACATTGCTCCGTGTAGTACATAGCAAATCCAAGATTAGCGATGATGTTGTTGCTGAGCACTGGTGAATGAGATGGTTACCACAACATAGCTGTTACAGGCACTGTAAAAATCTTCATATTACAATTACAACAACCATGCAATATCTGTCATATTTCGAATCTCAGCTCTATCGAATTGTTCACAGTGGTCCTTTGTACTTTGATGTAATTGTAATTGAAATTAGGGGCCGTCCACATATTACGTTATTACGTACGCAATGAGGGGGGTCGGGGGTCGGATTTTGTCGATTTTGCGTACGGGTGCGAACGGGGGTGGGGGGGGGGATGGGAGGACAAAAGTGTAAGTACGCAAAATAAATTTCTAATTATGACGTCCACATTAGCCTATTTATAACTCTGTATTGTCCTATAGTTGTCCGATGGCATTTTATTACATTATATAAAAGCCATGTGCAGTTATTCTGTGCTGTGAACGAGACACCTATAATTTGTCTATATTGGCCCTCACTCATCCTTCAATCTGGCCTGAAGTGCAGACTTTCGAGACACTTTCTGCAGCTGGTCTCCCGGGGGGGGGTGCATCAAGTGTACGTACGCGGGGGGGTGTGTGGAAGAAAGTACGCTTGCGAACAGGGGGGTCCAATTTTCCCGGATTTTTGCGTGCGTAATATATGGATGGCCCCTTAGTAACTTAATTGCTCCGATGTCTAATGCACAAAGCATCAACCAACAGCACACCAAAACCAAGCCATAATCAGGTCACTATCCAGAAGATCAGTCCGTAAGACAGAGAGGCAGCCAATATTGGATAAGCAATTTGAAAGAGGTAAGTTTTAAGTTCAGAAATGACACAAGCATCTGAGCAGAGCGCACAGACACGGAGAGATTTCCAATAGTATGTCCAGCAACCAAAAAACTCATTCACCAAGAACAGTTCTTGATTTAGGTATGATCAGACAAAGATAATCAGAGGACCTCGTTGAATAATGATAAGTCTGGCAAATAAGAACTGATTTTAAGTATTGTGGCTGGCCAGAGTTCAAAGTTTTATATACTCTGAGCCCCAATTTGAAACTAATTCAGAACAGGAAAACAATGCAAAGCTTTAAGCACAGAGGTTATAATGTTCATATTTGGATGTATTAGTTATGGCTCTAGCCAGAGTTCTGAACTATTTGCAGCTTTAACTTACTGATACCAGTAAGAAGTGAATTACAATAGTCTAGGCGACTGGAAACCAATGCATTTGCCAGCAATGTCCTTTCAGACATGGACACATAATGCCTAATTCTGCGTATGTCATAGCGAACATATTTATGACTTACATATATACTGTTTTCATGGCCAGTGAGACAATTGGTAGAATTGAAAACAACGCCTAAGTTACGAGCAGCATTGCTAGCTCAACAGTTGATTCACCCAGTTTCAAAGGCTAATCAAATTTTTAAAGTTGCTCTGCAGTGCCAAATAGCAAAAATTCAGTCTTTGACAGGTTAAAGAGGAGTTTAATGGTTGCAATCCAAGGCTGTACTTCGTCAAAGGCAGCAGACAACAGCTGCTGCAATGATGAGTCACATGACAGTAGTGCTTCTAGTGGTGTGGTGTATAATGTAAACAAAAGAGGACCAAGTGCAGAACCTGTAGAACACCACATGCCAACAAAATACTAGATGAATAATTACCATTTAAATACACTGATTGAGTGCATGGACTAACATAAGTACTAAACCAATTTAGTGCAGGACCAGAGATTCCAAACCAGTGCCTGAGATGATGAAGAAGAAGAGAATGATTCACACTATCAAAAACAGCCAACAAGTCAAGAAGACCAAGTGCTGTAACCTGTCCATTGAGCATATGATGTCATTATGAACAGCAAGAAGTGCGGATTCTGTAGAGTGAAACTTACGATATGCCGATTGAAAGGGGAGATTAGTGAGTTTGATGATAGGTAAGTTTGGATGCAATTCATGACTATCCATTCAAGGATTTTATACATAAAATGCAAGGTTGAGATGGGTCTGTAATTTAACAGGTCATCAGGTTTAGAAAAGGTTTCTTAGGCTGCAGATGAACTATGGTATGAGCAAAAGCAGATATAAGGATCCCTCATGCAATGAGAAGTTGATAATCGATGTAATGGTTTGACCTAGGACATCACAGCACTCTTTCAGAAACCAAGCAGGAATAGTGTCATGGAGACCGGTTTTGTTAGGTGAGGAAAAGATACATTTTTGAATTTCTTCCGGAGTAGTTGGCAGAAAGTAGTCCATAATTGGAGGTGTAGAATTTGGATGGAGGAATTTGTCCAATGCAAAGGAACTGACCAATTTACCATATACCAGAATTTTGTCTGCAAAAAAGTCAAGAATTTACTTGCAAGATCATGGGCAGCTGAGCACACAGTAGGGGACAAGTGTAACTTATCCTGATATAACAATTTATTTAAAGCCAACCACAAGGTTTGTGGTGATGCTGAACTTTCAATGATTAAATTAGTTAAATATGCAGATTTAACAAATGAAACCAAGTTTTGCTGTTTTCAACAAGAAAAACATTTGCTCACACACCTAAGCATGTTATCCATAAACTATAGCCAGATATGGCAGTTTTGTTTGCAGTTATGTACAGTATGTAAAAATGTGCATTTTTTGTTTCTTTTAGATGTTTGGCAACTTTTAACAAAACATAATCATGGAACTCGGCCAGAATCTGCTGGGAGAGCAACTGCAAAAAGACGCAACTAAGCGATGTGAAAATTATGGTATATTGAAACAGAATGATAGGAATTGGGATCAGTCGCTTACGGAAGAGCAACTCATCGAACAAGTGGAGAAGATACTGCAGGATGATATGCAAGCTGGAAACCAACATGCTCTGTTCCAGTTAGGGCAATATTATTTCGAACAGGTATTACATACAGCAACATATCAATTAGACCATTGTTATTTTGAAAAGGTTCTGCTTTTCTTTCAACAACATTAACCCCAGTTTAATAAATTTTAACAGGTATTGTTATTCTGTGTGTAATTCATAATATATGCTAGCCACCCACTTTTAAAGACTTGTATCAACAGCAATTCAAATGCCCAAATATTTAAGCAGTGTGCAACTCAAGTAGTGAATGTGTCTACCAGTACCCATGCAAGTACTCATGTTATGTGTTTTAGAATAATGGTTTCTACTTTTTATACCTATTACAAAATTACATCAACTTGTTATTAAAACACTTAAACTGATGTTAATATTCTAACAAATTTGACCACTTTCGTTCATTGAGATAGGTAGACTATTAGATACTCAAGACACTGCATAGTATCTAAATAATTACTCAAATTAGAACAGAACCTAGAACTGTTTGTCTAGGCCTTATCTATGCTGCATAATATCACACCGTAATAGTTGCTGTACAAATATTCAGATACGTATCCTGTATACACAAAGATGAGAGATTCCTGCAGTCTAGTAGTCATTCAATTTTTTGCATTATCCTGAGTACTTGGATACCAGTAGGCACAGTGTCCTGAGGCCCAAGCATCTGCCTGCATCTGCTCTGATGCTCTGAAGGTGCTCACCCAAAACATGGCCAAGAAAGCTTAGCGATTATTATTTTAAGGAGATTGATGTGTTGGCCAGAGGTTCAGCTTCATAAATGTGCATTACTGTCTGTCACCTTTGATGCCATGGGTTGGTAGATGTTGGTTGCTAGAAACAGTTTCCAATCAGTGAAGCTTACAGAATGAGAAATTTCTTTAGTCTCTAGAAGTAGCAGAAATTGTTGCACAGTCATGTGCATCTGTTGTTGAGATGAAGGATATTGTGGGCTCATGGATAGGATGACCAGGGCTCGAAGTGGGATGGTATGAAACGGTATGCCATACCGGCACCTCTCCTGGCCTGCCGAAAGCATACCGAAACTTCTCCAGGTGAAAAATCCATACCGGTATGGCCTAAAGGGGGAGGGAAGGGAGGGAAGGGAATGGTTCTTTCAGCCATACCGGCACCTCTTGTTTCCCACTTCGAGTCCTGAGGATGACTACTTGACTCTTACTGAGCATGTCTGCACCATTAATGCAATGATGAAGTGAATGGATCACCGCATGACAATGTTTACCAACATAACTGACCCATAAGCCATTTGCAGCTAACTTTGATTACATTACTTGGGCCTAACTGCATATGACGACTCAAGTGAGGTCACACGAGTGTTTGGGGAGTCGTTTACAAACTCAGAATTAATTTGAGTAACTGAGCCGTGTTTTTAATAAATCTTGATAGTTCTAGTCACTTGAGATCTCCATAAGTGTGGGCGGGAAGGTGTGACTGGTAGGGGTATTGACCACATTGTTGGTGCTGCTTCAAGAGGTCAACCGAACAGCTACTGATTGATGGGCATATGGGTATGTGTTCTAGAAGGAACTGGACACCCAGTTGGTACTTTGCTAGTTGTTTTATACCCAAAGTTGCCTGTGGTGTAATCAGATATTTAAACGTTTTCAACCGCTGGTAGTTTAATTTAATTCATCATGTATGTGTAGCAAAAGCAGCCTGTCATGCGGATGTGGTTTGTCATTATTTACAGAAACGATTCGACAAAGCCTTGCATTATTTTGAGATGCTTTCTAATCGCGGTGATTGGCAAGCCACATTTCAGCTTGGTGTTATGTATTATGATGGCCTTGGTGTTGAACAGAACACAGTAAGTCCTTCAGAAGTTTATTCCTAATTTGTATAGACAATTGATATATTGCCTTTTGAATACCTCTCTAGGATACTGCCTATGCTGTTGTAACTGGTGTTAAGGTCATTGAAAACAAAAAGTTCATCAGTGAGCAAAACAGTGCTCAGATAAAGAGAAAACTCAACACTGGTGGGCTTCTGCACACTTGCAGAGCCCAGCTAAAGAATTCACATACAGAGTTGACAATAACATTGACGTGATGTTCAGAGTTTCTGGGCTGTGATGCATCGAGGAGGAGGAAGAACGATTACAGTGAATTAAATCTGCACAACATCCAGCAGTCTTCCTGTAGACCAAGTCTGCACAGGACAGGCATTCACCAGCATCTGATCATTTGGTCATATCAGTTTCATTGAAGAGCCAGTGAAGTTGATGGGGTAATTTGGATCGACAGCTTTCACAAGGAGTTCACCACGCTATTATTGAGTTCTTATGATGTACATCGTTGGACTTAAATAATTTTGGACGAGGAGTGATTTGAAAAAGACATGTTATTGTGAATATGTGAAGTGACTTACTATTGCACTAGTAATTAGAAGGTTGGAAGCAATGTTATGCTTGTATGCTTTAGGCTGATCACATTGTTTTCTTTAATACTAGGTACTATAAAGTTGCAAACCTGCTTGCTTTTTACTGTACTGCTTGAACTGCTTGTTATGTACTGCCTTCTTATTGCCTCAGAACTGCACTTCATTGTTTTTAGCTGCCAAAATATTGGTGTTCATTAGTTTCCTGATTTAAGTTTTAAGTAAATTCACTAGAGACCAGGTAGAAGTTCATCACCTTTACTCAGTTGCTAAAAGCTGAGGAACAAAACTTTCATACCAGTATGTGGTGCAACCAGCTATGACATTAAACTGTTACAAGAGACATGTGTGATCTTTTAAATCACCCAGTGCATTGCCTTGAATTTGTTTCTCTTAGGGAAAGGGACCTTACATGTATTTGTTGTGTTTTTTGTATTAGGCAATATTTCGGCTTTTTATATAGACATGATCTTAGGCCTAGACCACACAACTTTTTACTTCCTACTAAAGATAATAGAAATTTTATTTCTCGTATCTTGTTTGATTGTTAACTTTATTATTCTATGACATTGTTGTTACTTAACTTGTATATGTACCCTAATGCGGTCTGTCATTTGGCTTTTGAATAAACGAATATATATATATATATATATATATATATATATATATATTGTGCATTAAACCCTATTTTCATATCCATATACTGGTAGATTTGCTATATATCTTGCAGAAATTGGGATTTGAATTGATGAACAAAGTTGCAACCTCCACAACATTGCAGGCCAAACATCTTGTACATTTTGCTCAGTTTAATGTTGGAAGGGCTTACTACGAAGGTTTTGGAGTCAAACGATCTGAGGATGAAGCAGAAAGGTTACAGTTTACCATCTTTGCTAAAAAAGATTACTAATGATTTGAGTTAATATGTTTGTCATGGGCTGGCCACTAAGTGGGCATTTTGAAACAAGTTCTTAGTTGTTAATGTCTCACATCAAAGTTTAGCAATTTTCTTTCCTTGTTGTGTCCTATCTTTGCAACTGCCATAACTTTGACTGTCCCAAGACAGTCTTCCTGCTCTGTATATAATCTAGTAAGTAAACAGGCAGTACCACCAACATCTTGGTCCTGACATATGCCCCCATCTATGTTCTGGGTTAAAAACATTAGAACCAATATTTACTATGAAACTAGAACATTGCTTGGGTGAACTAGGCTAAAGGTAAAATTAATAACCACAAGGAATCAAAGGTATGTCAGTACACAATCCAAACAAACTGAAAACCCTGTTTACACATCCATCTAACTACTAGGGAAGAGCCTTAGCATGAACAGGTCACATTGATATAGGCAGGCTACTTTAATCAAATGGGGTCGTTTACCAAATGCTTGTGACATTAAAACAGGCTAAACAAGCGTACATTAACATAATTAAACCCGGTTATAATAGAGTACCCAAGACACATGAGCATCAATAGATCGCTGGTTTAAGACAATAATTGCATTATATAACTTCAATAGGCATACGTTTTACAATAACCTTGAAAGTGCATGACGGTTTTTATTCAGAGTGTTAGTTTAGTGCATAACTTGAATATCAAACGGGTGCAAAGACGATGCCCAACATGTTCTGGCCTAGAACTGTTTGGTGCACATGCATTTAAGTATTCGAGTGGATTGTGGTCAGTATACAAGAGTATTTTAGTTTCTGTCATCAAATGTGCAAACTCATGTTAAGCAAAAACCTTCCGTTTTTATAGTGTCTGCTTTCTGTGCGTCTCAGACAATTACAGGATGTAAATGCAATTTTGGTCTTTCAGAACCATCCTTTAGGTTGGCTAGACAAATCCCTACTTCTTAACCCCAAAACTGTTTTGGTTTTTTGATGGCCTGTGGTTTGATATTCTGAATGGCAGCAATTATACCCCACGCCACTTTCTTAATCTCAGGCTCAAGCAACTGACTAAACCATTTCAATTTAAGGTTTCACAATACCATTTAGAAAGCTTCAGTGGCCATCCAGAGTTAATACCGTAATTGATGACAAAACACTACAAATTTTTTTATTTATCCAAGATCTAGAATGAACTGCAAAGCATCAGTATAAACATCTGTATAACCAGGTGATGATCCAGAATCTTAATGTCAAATTGATGGAAAGTTGCACTAGCCCCTTTTACCCCAAAAGCTATTCTCAACCACTGATACATGCATCGGTGTGTTACAAATGCTGTTAATTCCTTGTAGAATCCTCCACAGGAACCTGCCAATAGCATGATGAACAATCAACTGTTGTAATGTAAGGAGCACTAGGTACTTGATTAATATTAATCCTCAACATGAAACACAGGTACAGAAAAATTCATTTCACAAACTTTGCAGCACAACCTGAGACTTTTACCATCAGCATAGCTTTGTTGAGAACTAAAGAAATGATGTAAACTTTAGTGTGATACAACTGTATACATAATGATATAATTGAAGATGCTTATGATTATGATTGGGATGATTATTTTCTCAGGTTTTGGGTTCTGGCTGCTGATGATGGCAATCCAAAGGCCAGTGTCACAGCCCAATCGACATTAGGTCTCTTATACTCGTGTAAAGATCACTTGGACCTGAAGAAAGCCTTCTACTGGCACACAGAAGCCACTGGCAATGGTAGCCTTGAATCACAAGGTCTGCTTCTGTTTAAATACTTATTGGTAATAACCTGAGAACTTCTCTAGTGCCACTGTAATAATTCTCAAGACATCATAAGTTGATAGCTGCTGGTACTTCTAACACCAGTGACATGAACTTCTCTAGAACAGCTAGGCTTTAGTTTATGCCCAATGATTTAGATACTAGATACACTGTGTTTTGAGAACCCTAATAGTTTAATCAGTTAACATGGATTGTAAACAGGATGAAGATAGGGAAGATAAGGCAGGGAGAGAAGGTATGAAAGGGACGTGATAGATGAAACAAGTTTATTCCAATGTCACAGTATCACTTGTTCACTAATCCTAGATACCCGGTACTACAAATTGGGACATTTTAAAGAGTGTTTAATTTTATATAATGAAAGAGTGCACATATAACATCATTTTTTAGGTTTGTGACTACCTTGTCTTAAAGACTGTTTTACTTTGACCTTGAAACTTTGAGATATTCATAAATTAAGGCCATTATTGAAATATAATTGTTTTGAATTACAATGTTTTCTTGTGTTAAGGAGCTCTTGGAGTCATGTACATGAATGGCCTTGGAACAAAAAAAGACAATGAATCAGCTTTTACCTGTTTCCGAGAAGCGGCCAGGAGAGGCAACGTCTATGCAGCCGGTCATCTTGTTGCTTACTACTACCGCCATCGACTCTATACAAAAGCTGTAGAACTAGCAGCCGGGTAAGTGTGACGACTGACAGTTGATATTCTGCCTGTACACTTTACATTACATCAGTCTCAAACATCAATGCAGACTATATACAGAATGGTTTTGTAAATGTGATGTTCAGAAAGATAGGCCTTTCTTCATTCGTATAAAAATATTTAATGTTCAATAACAAATCGTGCCAATTTACACTTCAATACAATTGTCATCAAATCAGTTCAACAATTATATTCTATTAATCATATGTTCCTAAGTCTTACACAACCAGTATCCAATTAGACTTTCGACTAAATTAAACAAACAATAAACATAGATGAATGTGAATCACTAGGAGACCACTAGAGTAGGACTTCTTATTCTTAACCAAATTTTATGATGGTAATAAATTTCCAGTTGTTTTATAAATTATGTTAAGGGGAGCATTACCAATTTCATCTTGGTTTTATTGTGTTCGTTTGTAGCATATCAGAACTGACCAGTGTAGAAGAGATAAGTATGGAGACGGGCTGCATGCCACAATACATCAGCAAAGGTGTTGCAATGGCCTGCTTCTACTATGCCAGGTGTTTGACCCTTGGACATGGCGTTCAGAAGGACACGGGAGAAGCACAGAAATATTATTCACTTGTATGTACCTTCTTTTATTTTTATGACCAATGCTATCAACATTTAGCAACTCAGAATAATTCATATCTGTTAACTTTGTCAAGCACTAAAAAAATGTGACCCTAATAAAATTTTATTCCACCACTAAATGTTTGATGATTGTATTTCACTGGTTAACTGCACTGGAGTTACTGTCTATTAAATTTAATGAGTTGTTCTTATCTTGAAATATACAAAACAAAGTTCTGATTGGCAGTAAGTAAACTATTTGTACATCATTATGAGAGTAAACCAGAATGTTTATTATGTGTTTAAATAATTTCTTAACACGAGCTGCATTGGTTTCCCAGTCACTTTTAGTACACTGTCATCATTAAAGTGTTAAAGTTTGTCAAGTCCGTGTGATCTAAACTTTCTTCACCCAATGACTTGTTTGACACTAATTTGCATGTGTAGGGCAACATCTGATGTAATTGTAAAGGTTTTAAACTCTGCAATACTTGAGTGCCAGAAAATGAAAATCAGCTTGTTTACAGGCATTTCTTCAAGACAAGATGGATAATTTTAGGATTTTCTCAGAGTCATTGCTAAGGTCAAGGCCAATAGGTGAAGTAGGTCGACAGGCTTTGAATTTGCTTGGCATTAATGCAGTCAAATTACGTCTGTCAGTTGATTTAATTTAATCTAATCGAAGAACTTTGATAGCGCCACTGTAAAAATGCTCCAGGCATCAATCAGTGGTTTCTACTAAGCAAAATTGTTGTGCAGACCAAGTTCCAGGGTGAATACAGTTGAAAGCCAGGAAAGAAATCCAAGGAGACACGGAAGCAGCCTGCAGAGGAAATGAGTCGTAGAGAGATGAGTCTTTAGTCGAGATCTGAAGGCCAGAACAGACTTTACAGAGTGAGTGATTGCTGGAAGAGAGTTCTTGCATCTAGGGCTAGCAACATAAATGGTGCACCTGCTGAGAATTGTCCTTGTCGACGGAATAATCTGACTGAGAATGTCAGAAGTCATGGTCAAGTAGGAGAAGTCAGTGGAGTCACTGAGTCAGCATAGACTGAAAGTTTACTGAAATGCAGAATCTTGTATACAATTACAATATAGCCAGTCTTGATATTTATTAACTTTTTATGGGTAACGAGTGCAGTGATTTTAGGATAGGTATTAAACTAGAAGTGATATTTTGGAGTTTTAGTGATAGGTAAAGGTATCTTGGACTCTTTGAAGCTTTATCAAGTTAACTTTGAAGTGTCAGTAAGAAGTGCGTTGCTATAGTCAAATCGGCTGGAGACTATGGCATTAACCAAAGAAATCAGGACAGAAAAACGAATGTAGTGTCTAGTCCTATGGAAATTATGGATGTGGTAGTGTGCAGTCCTGCATAATTTTAGAGTTAATGTGTTTGCTGATTGACAAATTCGAGTCAAAACAGAGTGTTGCTTACTAAACAGCTATGCTGTATGACAGAAATGCAGTCTGTTTTTTCCATCCAAGACTCAAATCAGATAAAGATGTTAGATAACAGAATGAGAGAGCTGGATAAGGAAGAATTATGGAAGGATATATACAGTTGAGTGTCATCAGCGAAAAGATGGTGTTTCAGACTGCGTCGACTGAGTAAACATGTAGTGGAATGGTGTACAAGGAGAAAAGTAAGGGGCTGAGAAATCGAAGCTTGAGGGATGCTGCAGCTGATATCTGACATTGTACCGTTTATGAAGACAGACTGTGCATGGGGTAAGACATGATTGGAACCAGTTTAGGGCCAGACCAGATACATACATCAAACCAGTGCTCAGAGCGATGGAGCAAGATAGCATGGTTGACAGTGTCAAAGATGGCAGATAAGTCAAGTAGGTCAAGTGCAGTTGTAACTTTACCATTGCATAGAGCAGATGTCATTGTGGACAGCAGTGTCTCAGCAGTGGATTATGTGATATGCTGACTGGAAAGGGAGAAATAAGGAATTTGAAGACAGATGTTCCTCCAGTCAACTTTTAGCAACACACGCAAATGGTTTAGAAATAAAATTTAAGTTTGAGACTGGTTAGTAATTTGACATATTGTCAGCATTGAAAGATGGTATCTTCAGTAAAAGGGCAGCATTTAATTGCAGAAACATGATAGGAAGGATCTCTCAGCAAGAAACTGATTAACTAATGTCAAGATGGTGGTGCCAAGCATATCAAAGCAGGAACTGTTGGTTAGTTGATATGCGAGCAGGATTGGATTTTCTGGAGGTGGGCAAGGTTCAACCCTAAGCCGTAAGTCAAATCACATCCATAGTGAAAACATTGGCTCGTGTAATGGTTTATTCCCAGTACACCTTGACGAAGTTCAGGCCCAGTAATTACTTTCAAGTCCTCATTCTGGAGTGAATGAATAATAGTGTAAAGCTGTAAGGCTAAGATTCAATAAGCTGATTGGCAATCTTTAGTGGTCTTTCAGAATTTTGTTTTGCTTAGGGGTCATCTATAAAGGATGTCCTTCACTCGCGATTGCTCGTGGCGCTTCGGCGTGAAAATTCCGGCACAGTATCAAATGCTATAGTCTGGAGCGCCTCTGAGTAGTAGTTGACTTTGAGAGGCGCTATAGAAATATCCGGAATAAATAAATAAAATAAATAAATGAAGGGGAGGGAGGGGTCATCTAACTATGGACAAGGGAGAGGTTATGACCCTAGCAGGTGTCTGCATCTAAACTTTTAAATCTGATAGTTTTTTAAACACCACCTTGTTTCAACCTTCTCAAAAAGACAAAAAGGTCAGTGAGGTGATTGCCTAAAATCTCATGCACATTATAAACTTTACTGTGACTTTAAAGAGGCTTTTATTATTGCACGTACTGATATGAAATCTGAACTGTCACTTAAATGTGCACAGGAACTGTGGAATAATGGTAAAAAGAATGATGATGCAATTAAAATTGGCTTTGGCATGCAGATGTCCGCAAAGGGGAGGAGGGTAAGGTCAAATGCGGACAAGGGAGAGGGAGGGGTCCAAAGTAGGTCATACTTTGTGGACGTTCTTTATGGTTGACCCCTTAGTTGAGTTAAATGTGACCTTGCAGCAAGTGCAGCAATCAATATGTATGTAGTCATGTAAATTTATAACTTTCCATTACATTGCCTGCAGACTTTTACAGCCTTCCATTACGTATCTGTTTTTGATGTTGTAGAGTTTTAATTTTGATGCCCAAGTTTGTGCTCAACTCCAGACTGAAGTGCAGCATGGTACCATCTAGGACAATTTATGTCTAACCAGTTCTATTTCTTTGACAACAAAACAAGTGCCTTCAAGTTTCAATCAGAAGACTTCCACCAGACCAACTCTTAGGCATTGTTCTAATCAGCTGCTGTTTTGTGTAGTATTTAAATCAATTAATATGACCAAATCCAGAGGTAAAATGTGGACTACATGTATTTTCAGTTCAAATTACGTTATCACACAATTCAACACTTACAAGTGTTCTTTGTTTATATACTTAGTTGCATTGTGGTTTGGTGATGTGCATGACACAGTCTGTCATGTGACAGCCAGGGGCAACAGTACTTGGAAAAGTAGTTGTAAAGTTTATGGCCGACTCCATGAAACAGAAAAGGTTGATAGCAGCAATTATTGTATATAGATGTGCAGAAGAATACAACATTGGTTTCCTTTTGTAGGAATAATTTTTTAAATGAACTACTGATTGTTTCTGTTATATGATTAACATTATATGGTGTTATTAATTTGTAACTTCTGTAGCACCGGTGTTTAATGCACGTGGCATCAACCGATAGGGATAGTGTTCCTCAGGTGGCAAGCCTGGCCCAGTCCTTGCATGCAAGATTCTTCTGAAATTGGACTGTTGCATTCTCAAATTGACACCTCACTTTCATTAATATATAATACTGTACTCCCTCCCTTACTTTCTGACTTTTTCTTTGAATTCCAATCACTGCTCTTGGTTCACATCTTACGTACAGCCCTGTTCTCAATCAACACACTTGCACCCATGGTTTTGAACTGCAGTTTCCACAAGGTTCTTTCTGTACTGGGCCCTGTTTAGTGTTTACATTATATGTAGCACTCCACTCAGTTCACTACTTACTTTTGACACTCTTGAATACCACTTATGGGGTCATCCATAAAGGATGTCTGCAAAACATGACCTACTTGTGCCCCCTCCCTCCCCTTCCCCCTCCCCTTTGCAGACGTCTACACGCCAAAGCCAATAAATGAAAAAAACATTGTGATTAACATCATTAATAAGCTACCAGTTCTTACTGATTTAAAATCACCTTACTTAAAATGTAAGCAGTCTTTCTACATCAACTTCTGCATTTTAAAACAACAAATACAAGTAATATAAGTAGTAAGCAAATGTTAATTTACCTGCATTTTAAACGGTTTTGGGCAATCGCCTATATGTGACTTGCTCTGGCAAAAGGAGGCGGAAGTCGCCAATGATAAAACAAGAGAAATAAGCCAAAACACCAATCAGGTGTAAATTTTTCAATTATCGTTTTTGCATATATCAATAAATAAGATCTTATATTATATGAAAAAAATTGATTTAATAAAATTTCACCTATTTCATGACAAATTTAATAAATTTGTGTGATTGATCAAAATTTTATGAGAATTAAAAAATTTTGAGGGTACCAGTTTCAAGAGTATTTTATTGCCTTCAATCTGTCAGGAATACCATGGGTAATACCTCATTGAAAAGCTTATGCATTCAGCTTGCTAAAAATAGCCTCCTTTGGTGGGTTCGCATAGTGATTTCCATAAGTTTAAGGTTAAAAACGCTGAAACTTTGCAATTTATGTTGAGTTTGTATTAAGGTAATAAACTTTGCATGCGTTTTTCTCGAAATTGTACTTCCGAGTAGCAATACATTCTAAAAATTCATATCTCTGGAACCAATAAAGATAGAATAATAATTTGTTCAACATTTTAAACAGAAATTATTGTTTATCATTTTAAGCCCAAAATATATAAAAGTAAATTTTTGGACAACAGCCTCCTTTTGCCAGAGCAAGTCACATATGACCTTTTTGTCTCAGGTCAGGTTGAAACAAGGTGTTTAAAAAACAATAAAATTTAGGTGCAGACGTCTGCACTGGTCATAACCCCTCCCCTTGTTCGCATTTGAGTGACTCCTCCCTCCCTCCTCTTTGCGGACGTGCTTTACGGATGACCCCTAAGCTTGTAGCTACTGTTTTCAGAGATGTTCAGTCTTTGATGGATAGCAATAAACTTCTGCATTATAAAACTAGACTGAATTTCATCTACTAGAGATAAAACAAATAACTGTAAATTTGACTGGCTTTGGTCTGTTCCGTTAGATGGCTTACTTGTTAACCTTTCTGAATGCACATGCAGTTGGGAATTTTGTTTGACTCTACCATGCCATTTTCTAACCATGTTCACTTGTTCAGGCATTATGCAGATCAACTCAATGTCACATATTCATATAATCATCTCTTTTGCATTGGTTTTCAACACACTTGACTACTGTAACTCACTTCTACTTGGTATCACTAAGGGCAGTCTGCATCTGCATAAATTACAAATGTCTTTGCAATTATGATAAGTGCTAACAGAAGTCATTAGATTACATTAGATGGGGTTCGCGTTGTTGCTCACATAACTTCAAAAATGCAGTATATGACACTTAATTTTTGCTACATCTGGACGTCTAATTTCTGCCACATCTGCGTCTCAAAGTTCAGTGAACAATCAGTCGATCAATCAGCCACGGGCAGAACAATTGCAAGTGTGCTTTAGTTCTCAGACTTATCTCCAACCCACCCCCCACACACACAACAGCTGCAGTTCTTATCAATTTAACCATTAGCCAGAAAAATTGCTGATGCAATTTTGATCACAACCCACACATGCAAACAGTGAATGAATTCACATGGCATATACAAACATAATTAATGTACACTGAGGTCAACTCAAGGTCAACAAACCCCACAAACCACTTTACTAATGACCTTGAACAGATCAACAGGTGTACGGCTGGTTTTTACATAAACCTGTTGCCAACCGGGCTCCGTATCGTCATCTGACAGGGTCGTGTTTGTACCTTGGGTTAGGACTTCCGTAATGCTGCGGTATGTCCTCAGTAGATTGTCTTCCAACTCGTCTACATGCTCAGCTAACTAGCTGGAAGGACTTGTGCAGTTCACTGTTTAAAACCTAATTTTTCTCCTCTCCCCCCTCGTATGGGCAGTGTGTGCAAGTAGTTTTATTCTGTAACAGGCACTACATGTGTATCAATTTTGCTAATGCAATAATAATCTAAATGCTCATTGGAATTGCAAACATGTGAGGTTGGTGCAACAAATGAACAACCATGAGCTAAACTTCTACAACTTGACAATGAATTGTCAATTCCGCTACTCTGAATTCTGTGTAATGTCGTTAACATTACAGCATCTTCGACTTATCTACATTTATCACGGAAATCTTTCACATTACGTGGAAAGGGTTGCACCTGCCGCTTGTCAGGTAGAAGTTGACCAAGGAAAGGGTTATACCACTTCCAATTTCACACCTCAAGGATGTGCAGAAGGGGACAGTTAACACTTTTAAGCCATTAAGATTGCCATTGTGCCTATTCAACCACTTGCTTTTCCTTGGATAGGAAGTGCACCACTGTTGCCTCATAGGCAGGCACTACATAAAATGAAAGATCGGCCTTTTCCAGTAAAATCCTCAAATGAAAAATTGGCTGTTTTCAATAAAATCCCTAATCTTGGATTTCACATACATTGTATGGCCTTTTCAGCAGATTATGGGGACAGACTGCAATTCCACTCTCAAATTAACAATGACTGATGCATTGCCCGTAATGTAATGATTCTATACAAATCTTCAGTGTACCGTAGTTGTTTATGGAGATACAAATAACAGAAGTCCAACATCTATCACCAAATATTTCAACTGCTGTAATTCTAACTGATCAAATCATATCAAGCATTGTTGGAAACTAAAATAATCAAATAATATATAGCATTCTACAAGTTTAGTCACACAAGACTTGAAACCATATATGCAAAGTATATCTAAGCTTAACTAAAATTTGACCAACCATTTTGAAAATGGTAACTAAAAACAAATACAGACTCACATTTACAAGAATGCAAACATTGATGTTTATAGGAAGAATGAATTTTGAATGTTTTCAAATATCAGTAAATATTAGACATTTATTTTAAATGGAATTTGAAAAAATCTTCAAATTCTACATTAACGTGGAGTAACATGAATCTTCTCTGGTTAATATTATCAACAGGAAAGCCAATTACAGCTTTACCATCCCAATCTTGAGGATATAAAAATTAACTACCCCGTACATGTACATGGTTATTTCTTATTATTTACAAGCTAAAGTTAATGGACCTGAGCAAACAGTTCTGTTAGAGAAACCTCATAAGGAGGGTTAACATGGGAAAGAAAGTTGTTGTAAACCTATTCTTTTACAGGAAGATATAATCACAATTTCAAACAGTAGTTAATCATATGACCACAAAGAGATAATAAAAATTATGTTTGGATATTTTTCCTTAGAATATGAACACAGTCACAGCAGAGCATTAGGTACTGTTGTAGATTTTACCCCTATAGTAAATATTTCATTCACACATCAGTGTTTATAGCCGTTTTTACCAACTACACTTTGAAATAATTTTGTGCAGGTATAGCACCAAATATGGACAACTTGTGGTTGCAATTTTCCATGAATACTGTAACCAAACGAATACTTATGTGATGCCCCATCAAAAGCCTTGCAAGGCACTGACAGTAATGAGTAGCAGGAATAATGTTCAGCAAAATGCTCCAGAAATGGCATAAGCCAGCAAAAACATACTGACATCTTTCACTCAGAATCCCTGTGCGTTTATTAGTATAATCATCAAATGCATTGCATCAAGAACTTGCAATACTGCAGTTCTTAGCACTAAAATCAAGTTACACAAAATATCTAAATCATGAAGCAAGTGAGTTTGTGTAAACAGAGAATCAACAAGACATGTAATGCTTATATGCAAAAGCCAACATACATATGACTTTCAGGACCAAAATACACATATAGCAGAACATAATACAAGTTTCAATAATTCCTACAAAACCAGCACCACAATTTAAAACTGCCATGACCACTATTGCCAATTTAGCTAAGAACCCACTCCTTGAAAGACAGTTTCTACATTAGTACAGTAATCAGTTGTTAACCATAGCCGAAAATTATACGGATCAGAATGCTTAAGATTAGTGAATCTATTACATATTAAAATTATTATTAGTTAACTCAACATTATACTTAACAATATGAAATGATCCCACCGTTAAAAGCTGAACCACAAACATAACCAAAACCAGCAATTGAACAATATGACACCTTTTGCTCAAGTAAGCGAACTTGGTTACAAAGTTTTCACAACAGTGAGATTCCCTTATAAAACCAATTCAAAAACTGCACAAGACCAAAGCATCTCTAATGTGTTGCACTCAAAACAATTGAAACTTGTACAGACTGGAAGAAATAACAACTATATTATTCTTGTTGACTGAATAGCACATTACCGAAAACTTAATTTTTAGGGCCTGAGTGTATGGTTGTTAATAAAGATTAAAATGCTAGAAAAGTTGCAATTTTCTCCACATCAGCAACAAACAAAGTTCATGATTATAAACCTTACACAACTCAAAAGCAGTTTTGATTGTGTAGATTTGTTGTGCACTGTTTTGCTGGGTTTAACAGCTGAAAACATTCATTTAGTATAGCACAGATGCCTCACAAATCTCTAAATCCTCAACAAAAGTAACATATCAAAGAAGATACCCCACAACTTAGAACAGTTTCCCAAACTCCAAAAGTGGGTCGCAAAGCTCTGGCAAGTGGGTTACCAAATTGTTTCGAGAAACATTTATTTTGTGGGAGCAACATAACTTACATTGTTACATTGCATACATACAACAATGGCTTTAGGATTGCAATACATTGAAAACTGTTTTACCTAGGTTTCCTTTTGATGCTTTAAATATGCCAATTTCTAAACGCTGTATGTAAATCTGCATATTTCGATGCCAATTTATGAAGCAAATTTTAGTACACAATGCTTAATTTACAGTGGGTACCGAGACTGCCAAGATATTCACAAGTGGGTCCCGACCCAGAGAAGTTTGGGAACCAATGACTTAGAAGATTTCAAATGTTTAGCTTTCTTCTGGAAAGATTCACCCATAAACTGACTATTCCAATTCAGTATTTTACAAGCACACTCACAATCCTGCTCCATGCATGACATAAACAAAAAGTAACTTACTGTAACTATACTAAACAGCTCTAATTGCTCAAAGATGAGAGAAACAACGGCAAACAGATGATCGAAAAACATATCCAGTTGATCTAACAAACAGTCTAATTCTGCTGAACATGAAAAACTGCGGACACAACAGATTAAACATCAAATACCGTAATTACATTATGTCTAGCATTTAAAAACGTACAAGTAAAGAAGATTCATCAATATCACAGATATAGTACCAGACTCTGCTGGTGACAATATGCAATAGAAAAAATATCACAGACTTTGTACCAGACACTGCTGGCGACAACTCTCCTGGTTTTCAGCTGACACAAAACATGTCAACCATTTACAAAATGCTAATAAAAAACTCTAACAGTGAACGAATAAATACAGCAACTTGCACTCAGCAAGTATAATAAAAGAAACGCTAAACAGAACCGATCAGACTAACAGTCTTCCAACTAAGAATGCAACTGTGCTCTAGATGGTAATCAAAGCAAAGCATCTGATGCAGTCCATGTGTCAAATTTGAAAAACTATTATTTATTGTAACTCACAAAACTAGTTATCTTCACCTGTTAAACTGCAGTATTTCTGCTTCATCATCATTATTAGAACTTTATTAAATTTCAGCAAGAACAGCTCCTGCCATTTTGACAAAAAACAAATTCATATATCCTCGGCTTCTACAGCTTCTCTTTTATTTACTCATTATTACTGAGCATTTTATGACTGAAGCACTAACCATGTGCCTTTTCATAAAACAACAATAGCACTGCGACAACAATAATTTCTAAGTATGGAACACACAAGTAACTCTACTTGTCCACTGAGCTTGAGAATAGAATTAAGCACGTTACTACATCAGAAGCATTTACAAACTTAAGGGTTAGGTGAGTAAATGACACAATCACTTCCATGTTTGTCCTCTCTGTCTCATGAGAGGGACTGCATCATATTATGTTAAAAAAATATCACAGACTTTGTACCAGACACTGCTGGCGACAACTCTCCTGGTGTTTTGTTTTTATTACAGAAGTGAATTACTTCTTCAAGTTAAATGAACAAATCATATAGAAATTTAAAACATCTTTATCCGCTGCCAAAATTTGAATCCGACTTCCGTTTTGGCAGTCCAACAATTAAAGCCACAAAACTGTCATTTCTAGATTCTGAGGCAATAACAATTATCATTTAATGAGCAGCTGTGTACATTGCAGAGACAGGAAGCACCTGTTCGGTAACAACAAATTCTCAAGCACACGTTGCACTACATTTACAGATATCCTGCTTTAGCATACTTATATAATATATATACATATACAACTCTGTAAGAAAGCATGTATTGTGCATACATAACATGTACACACATAAATGTGTACACATATTTATGCATTTTGCTTATATATATATATTATATATATATATAATATATATATATTGAAAATTGTAAATCAAGCCAACTGAACAAAGTCCCACAAGCTTTACCATGTTCAAAAACATCTGCCCTTTGCAACTTGTTTATGAAAAGCAAGCTGGCACGTTTTTGTAATACACCTGAAAAAAAGGAAGACGCTGCCCCAAAAATAGGAAAACATGTTTTGTAGTTTGGAATTTGGTTAGACTTTCAATGTAAATCGTATTGGATCTTGACCTGGAACAGATTTTACCCCCACCTAGTGATTATGATTTGACTGAACGTCTGTGAATAAGCTGGTTCCCGCAACTTCACTTTTTTGGGTGCAGTAGAAAGCTCAAGATTATTACGATTAATACCATTCCTACATAAACGTATTGTCTGGCACATCAATTATGCACTTATTCCATATAGTAAGTAGCCAAAATTCACAGTACATTGTCACCCACTGTATGACCCAAACAAAGAGAACAACTCTTCGTAATGGTTGATCATCTGAAGTTTAACATCCGTTTTGCACAATTTTGAATGTAAAGTCTCTAAGGAAGTGAAATTTTCCATTTAAATTTCTACATCCATAATATTCAAAGGTCATCATAACATCTGGGTGAAATTACCCACACCAATAATAACAAGACAAAATATACCAGTACTCAAACCTAAATATGGCACTGCCAACTAAATGATACACTGTATTAAAAATAAATGTCAAGATAGTTTTATACCGAAAAAACTAATTGGTAAATTAAACAACATACTTTCTATTAAAAAATTTATTGGTTAATTTATATTTTTAAATCAGTGGCTAATTTGCAACTTTACAATCTATGCTGAACATAAATCTGAGCTACAAAATGATATCAAGATTTATAGGTCTGTACTCTGTAGTCTCAAATATGTTTGGCAGTTAACTTTGTTATACGTACTTGAAAAATGAAGAATACTTTACCATGCATAATCAGCCATGAAAATGGTTGAAAATCACCAACAAGATCTTCAGTGAATGCTATTCACAATAAACAGTTTGTCCAAGCTGGCATGGCCATGGTTAACAGTGTTACTGACATTTCAGACACATGGTACTGTAAGAAATGCTTATTAATACTTCCCTCAGTGTTATTTACTGTAACTGCTATTACTGTTACTGTTATTAATCATTCTTCCTTTCCTTATTAATTTATAATAATACTAATAACCATTCTCTTAAGCAGTGCTTTCTAATTCTGAGGGTATCACCAGTCATTACAATTAATAAGCAAACCTCCAAAAGTCGGCACAGTGACAAATGTTCCGTGACTTGAATTTCAGCGCAGGAAAAAGCATACCCTGATAGAAAGCAGCCTTTATTATGAGTTAAAACTCATTTACTGCATATCACTTAAAACGACATACTTCAAATATACTTCTAAAAGGTGAAGTATTTTTGCAAAATATTGATTAAGAAACAACAATTACACAGCATCAGTATAACTTAACTTAGTTATTTACTTACTGCCATTTTGTAACTTAATGCACAGAACAGATGACTAAACTGAAAAGGCAACAGATTATAGCAAAAAAACTACAATTCAATGTGCACTGTGCAGCCCACTTCTATAAGGTTAGTCTGAAATCTCATTTTTAACTTGATGCATTCCATACCTTTTCTAAACAAGCTCAAGACCTACTTTTCTAATAGGCTCATCTGTTAAAAGCTGCTCCAGTTTCAACAGACTTGCGAACAAACGGATATAACTTTCGGCTTGCTTTTCATACCATATGCTGAAGCCATTCAGAGAATTTATCAGTTTTAGTTAAGAACCAGAAGCCCAATGTGTGACCGGGATAGGTTAGAAAAGTAATTCCCTTGGAAAATCAGTAAGATGAAGTAACAAAATCTAAAGTTGCGGAGCTGTTCAAGGGTAAAGGAGAAGGACTAAGAGAAGGCAGTTTATCTTGTTCCTCTGGAATCAAATCAAGCAGCGCCATCATGATAAAACCAAGGGCAATAAAAACAATTTTACCAATACTTGTGTCTTCAGGACTGACTTCCTCTTGAAGGATCTCAAAAAATGTCACATAGATGAACGTTCCCATAGCCACCGCTTGAAGGATTCCATTCGCCACATCCAACGTGCTGCCTTGGGTACCAGTCTCTGTCATTGCAGTTCCCATGGCAACGCCCAGTGGCATTATGATGGAGCAGACGAACGACGTCACCAGCATACGTCGCAGTGGGAACTTCGACTTGACGAACTGTAGCCCAAGACTGAAACCAATCACCGTTTCGTGACACATAACGGCCAGGAAAAGATGCCCAACATTCTGGACGCTGCTTTGAAGACCAATGCTCATTCCCTCAAAGATACGATGCAGTGACAGAGCAAGGATAAGAATGATAGAGCGTGTTGCATGATGATGGGTGTGGCTGTTCATGTTGTCATCATCTTCTTCCTCTTTCTTCTCTTTCTCATCAACCTTTATTGACACAATAATGTTTCTCTCTTTCTCGGTCAAATTCTGCTCTGTGGAATCTGAACAACATCCACCTGTTCCACTCAGTGGACATTCGTTCTGATAATTGCACCCAGCACCCATGATACCCCGATCCATGTCTTCAATGTCGATGGTTGTCACTAGCTTAACGATTCCTTCGTCAACTCTCGTCGTTTTGCCGATGAAGTGCTCTTCGTCAGTTCCAGAACACGGCAATCCAGCGACACACTCGTCACACATCTGTGAATCACGAAGGGCACATCTAACGCTGTCGTGACGCTGTTTCACAGAATCTGCCCTGCCATCCAACATACACGGCATCGTTCGGCGTTTCTTCTCCATGCGGCGTTTGTTCCATCGCAGTACGAACTTTTCAGAGAAGAGTACAATGAAGAATCCCACACCAACAAACAGATCCGGAAGAGGGTAATCGATGTGGTAGGGCACCATAAGCGCGTCGTTGAGGATCTTACGCACCTCCGGTCCCATGTGCAGAAGGTAAGTTCCAAAGAAAATGCCTCCGCCCAAGCACATTAAGTAACTAAGCATGTGCTTACCACTGTCGCCTCTTCTCGAGATGCAGTCTGACACCTTGTACGGCAACAGGGTACAGACCAACGGCAGAATGAAACTGCCGATGAGGGCCAAACACTTAGCTACCCATCGCTCCATTTTTCTTCAGTGTTAACTTCCAAATGACCTTTTCTCCTCCGTTCTACTTGAACCTCACGGCCCCTCACGTAGACAAGTTCTGTCAGCTAGCAGCCAAATTGCGAACAAAGACGTCGATCTTCTGACATGCGCAAAAAATACATCAACAAGTAAGCAAATACGCGACCATGCCAGCCAACGTTAAAGTAAGTAAGTAACCTTCATGAGCGCCAAACAAAGGCCTACACTTCACAATAATAAGAAGGAATTTAATTTTATACACTCGCAAATTTATTTTATTAAATAAACCATGTTGAAGGTTCGTGACTTCAACACGAAATTACGATGCAACTGATAACACTATATTGAACGCTTCCTAGCTCATACCTTATAACGCCATAAATATAAGTTATATTGCAGGGACCTGCGAATCACAAATTTTCCGTCGAATCGAATCTCGAATCGAATCGGGGGTTAAGATTCGAATTCGAATCGAATCTCGAATCGAATCAGCGGGTACCAAAACTATGTTTTGATATTCATATAGTGTGTAGGCCTATGTGATAGCACAGCCGTACCACAGTATCAATATCTCAATAACATTTCTGCAGTTTAAAATCAATTAAACTAAACATTAAGCTAAATAACAGAATAACTCACAAATAATTTGAGTTAAGTAAGTAAGTATATTCTTTATTGTACCAATTGCATAACCACACTTTGGTGTAGGCCTACATTCATCTAAGCCAGGCATGGGCAACTTCTTTTAATAGAAGGCCGCCCTAAGATTTTAAGGGCAGCTCTGGGGCCGTATGCCAATCTCAGGCTAATTTTTGCAGATTAGGCCTAATTTGCCCCAGAAAATGAGAAAACATTAATTTCGGTTAAACTTGAGGTTTAAAATAAATGAAAATAATTTTATGATGAAAACATAATTATCGTAATGCCTACAGTTCTACACTACAATAAAAACAAAATATGTTTCAAGTTTCTTCAGTTTAAAAAATACATAAAACTGTTAGTCTGTACAATGCATCCATTTGTTAGATGTGTAATATTTAATATATAATAATGATTAAGGTGAGATCTGACACTTATTCCCACCACACAAATCCGGAATGTTTGCTTTAGCCTATGTTCGAAGTGCCAATTCGAAGTTCATTGGAGAGATTGTCATCTGTTAATCTGCATCCGTTTTTGCATTTTGTTAGTTTCATCTCTGAGAACTGTTCACGAATTCGCGAATTTAGGTGCTTGGAAACAGTGCAACCATTTTCAGGGCATGAAATCTACGTGAAGGGTTAGAATCCTGAGAAATGTACAGTTTATTGAACTAAATCAGAGGTAGGCCTACTTCACGAAATTTCCTTTTCAATTCACTGTTGCTGAAGGTTCGCTGTCGCCGTGGGCCGCGTTGCACGCAGAAATTCAACAACCAATCCACGCGCAGTAAACAATTAAAAGAATTAGTTTACAACAAAGGACTAATCATTTTTCCGAAAAAGATTCGAAATTTTTCGAATCATGACATGATTTTCGAATCGAATCGAATGCCGCCGCCCGATTCGTTTTCGATTCGAATATCGAAACTTCGCAGGTCGTTATTAGGCCTATATTAATTGTAGGGCCTATTGTATTTTACTGTAGGCCCATTGTACACCATTGGAGAATATAAAAATTGTAAATATATAATTACGGGCTTATTAACAGAATTCTTAACAGGCCTAGGCCTATGGTTATTCATTCTTATAAAATTTATTTTACTGAAATCATTGCTTGTGGTAGGCCCTAGGCCTACTTGACGATGGATCATGGATGCATTAATATAATTTATATATATAGGCCTATATTATATATATATGTATATATATGTATATATGTATATATATATATATAGGCCTAGGCCTAGTTGACTTCTGCACTCAGAAGCAGAATATTTTAGATATCCGAATTTATGGTACAAGTTGTTATAACATAATTTTGTTTTGTAAATAGATATTATAAATTATTATGCTATTCTCAGTTCCTCCACCAATACCGCCACTCACTCACCATCATCTTCCTCAGAGTCCTCTACCTATCACCCCCCACAGGCTTTCCATTCTAAATTGAGGTCTCACCTCTTCGATCAAGAGTTCCTACTGTAATTCAACCGATACTCTGCCTTGTAAGCTTTCTCGTCCTCAACAAAACCCGCCTTAGCAGCCGCTCTGCCTCCAGGCCTGTCTTTGGTCCCTCTGGCAACCTAACTCCCAGGGGCGTAATTAACTTTGGTCTAAAAAGTGGGGGGTACCAATTTCTTACATACACGAAGAAAGGGCGGAGACTGCGATCTCTCGGAAAGCACAATAATAAAACACTGATTGGCAATTATTGGTAGTTCTTAAACCAACCAGTTGTAAATCAACTTCGGGAGATTCCAATACCGATAGAATTTTGTAATTGAACATATCCCACAAACACACAAACACACACACACACACACACACACAGAGAGAGAGACAGAGAGAGAGATAGAGAGAGAGAGAAAGAGAGAGAGAGAGAGAGAGAGAGAGAGAGAGAGAGAGAGAGAGAGAGAGAGAGAGAGAGAGAGAGAGAGAGAGAGAGAGAGAGAGAGAGAGAGAGAGAGAGAGAGAGAGAGAGAGAGAGAGAGAGAGAGAGAGATAGTTGAGTAGGTCTGATGCCAAGGCAAGAGAAGAAATTAAAGGAGCGACTGCACAGTTGCACTATTTAAGATTTGCCATGTAGGCTACTTGGTTGAAGCAAATTCCTAGAATTTGCTCCAGCGGGAACTGTGGGAAAGAATGAACGGTGTATTTTTTAGTTTGAACCATTAGATAAAGGCCTTATTTCGCTGTGAAAAACTTCGCCAAAGCGGGGTGTTGAAAAGAGAGGATTGAGAGAGAGAGACAGAGACAGAGAGACAGAGAGAAACAGAGAGACAGAGACAAAGACAGACAGACAGAGGCAGAGACAGAAGACAGACAGACAGAGACAGAAACAGAGACAAAGACAAAGACAGAGACAGACAGACAGAGACAGACAGACAGACAGAGAAAGAGAGAGAGAGTTGAGTAGGTCTGATGCCAAGGCAAGAGAAGAATAGAAGCGACAGTCGTATCGTAAAAACAACTTTCGAGTTGAATTGAACTGTTGACGAGCGGACGAACTCTTGCCGAACCTATGTTTGAACTACGGTGTACTGTCGAAGGTTGTAATTAAAGAATCATCCAGTTGAACTGTTCTTGACTTTGAGCCTCTGTCCAGTGGCGACGATCTTGTTTGACAGGTGGGGGGGGGACATTTTGGAACTGATCTGGTGAAAAAGTGTTTTGAACTGATCTGGTGAAAAAAGAGGTGAAAAAATTTTTTCGCGCGAAATTTGGTGACCTTTTTCTGGGGTTTCCTCAAAATTGGGGGGGGGTCCGATGTATGGCGTGTCCCCCACTCTTAAAGGTGGGGGTCTTGTCCCCCTCGACCCCCCCGGATCGCTGTCCATGCCTCTGTAAAATCGCGGGAGCCTAACCGGCTGGCACAGACGTCCTGTAGGCTCGATTGGGGCATCCTGGTAATAGGGCCTACGTGGAATCGAGCCGTCTGCAGCCTAACAGCGCCAGTCACGCGACACATTTGGTATCGGTACTGGAGTTATTGTATTTGTTCCGTTCTCGCTTGCGGATGACTGTCCGAAGAGGATCTGGTATAACGGATGAGGAGCAAACGATTATCTACTCGGTACTGGAGGTGGAAAACCACTACCTCGTCAGCCAAGCAGCTCGACTCCAGTCGAGGGGAACACGACGAAGAAGGCTAAGTTCGACACAAAGCACCTGCTTGAAATTATCCATTTTGACGGCTCGAGGTCGATGGCAACGAAGTCCTTGACAGAGAAAGAGAAGTTGCCAGTTGACCAGAAACTGCCGGTTAAGGCCGGCGTTATAGTTATCGGAAAGTACCGATGAAGCCGGGGAAATTAAATCGACGGCACGGGTCGTTGGAGTCCTTTTTAGTACAATTTGAGGTGGGCACATGGCACAGTGGATGGACAGCGGTGGAAAGAGTTGATTTTTTGCGTTGCGTTCTGGACAAAGCGGCGACTCAATTGCTGTGGGACTTCGGGGCGCACACAGATGGTACGTATGAGGAGCTTGTTGAGCGATCACGACAAAGATAATAATGGAGCTGAGGGGCAAGCGGAGACCGTCAGAGAACAGCTATATTACCGCCGACAACGCTCGGACGACACGCTAAGTACTTCACGATATACGGAGATTAGTGGTATTGGCGTATCCGGTGCCGTCGAATGAAACTGCTGAGATAGTCGCCAATGACGCGTTCATGGAGGCTCTGCGAGATTGGGTGCTATCTTTGAAAGTTCGGGAACTTGAACAGAAAACCTTGGATGAAGGGTGCAGCACGGCGCTGCGTCTGAACGCTTACCATAGGACGTCGGAGTCAATTGAGGCTCGTCGGAGACCGCTCAATGCGTCCGCGGGACCGCAGAGACTGACGCTACGAGCCAACTCTATTCTCAATAATCAATTGGACAGGTTCTTGGCCACGCAGAGGGAGGAACAGCGGAGATGTCAACGGATGGAGGAACGGATCGACCGACAATTTGAGGACTAATGGAACAACACATCGAGAAACCATGCAAGATACGAATTCCAACATGAGCCGCGGAACTACAAACCAATCGACCAACCTGTCCAATCATGGTCGGTCGGCGATCTGCTACGGGGGCACATCGCTCGGAACTGTCGGCAGGGACGACGGTTCGCTGATTGCGTCCCTAACGCCACAACCGCCAGGCCAGAAGAGCAGACCGCAGAATGGGACGTCGCTGTGAACCATAGCACACGTCATCGGGTGTCAAACCGAGCCAGTTACAAAGCGAAATACATTCGGGGTTCCATTGAAGGAAGGTCACAGCTATATTTGATCGACCCCTGATCCGAGGTGAGCCTTAATTGCATCTTTGTCGGCTGTTGAGGGGTAAGAGTTACGGCAGTCGGCCATTTACTCATATCTTGATGGCTGCTAATGGTGTTAAGGTCCCACGGGAGGTTACGGTCCCGCTTAATTATAATAATAAAAGCAAGACAAATCTACATAAAGCTTCACATTCCGATAACTAAGAACAGCCGGCAGTTATAAAATGCTCAACTTAATCACAGTCGTATTTACCCATTAAGATAATTAAATTTGAAGAACAGAGAAGGCAATATAACTATTTTCACAAATAGCTTGAATTCTTGATCTGCGATGCAGCAGAGATCAATTTATTGCACAGAGATGCAACTTAAGTTTCTATGGAGTGGTGTTTAGTGCAGGTGCAGCCAGATTGGTGGGGATCATGAAGTGAATCAGAAGAGAGGTAGTCGTTTAGCCGAGCAAGGATAATAATTCGTTCAGTTGACTTAGAAAGAAAGGAAAGATTGGAGATGGGACGGTAGTCAGATAGGTTTTCCTTGCCAAGATTTGCTTTTTTGAGAAGGCGAGTTACTAGAAAGTGCTTGAAGGCCATTGGGAAGTCGCCGGTAGAGAGTGAGAGATTGATAATTTTGGTGATTAAAGGAGCGAGGACAGAGGCAAAGTCTTTTAGAAGAATGGTGGGGGGTAGGATCAAGTTCGCACTGCTTGTTTGGAAGAGAGTTTAGGAGGAGTGACACTTCTGCTTCGGAGGCGGGAGAGAGCATTTTAGGAGCGAAACTGATAGGCAGTAGGAGTAAGGTTGAGAGAATGGGGTGAATCAGTGCTGGAGGATCCAAGGGGGAGTGTGTGTCTAGAAGAGATTGAAAAAACTCTATAACTCCTTACACAATATCTTAATTCTCATGTCGAGGTAAGACGAGGCATACCTCGTCTTGAGAATTACGACGAGGCATCAATCGTCTCGTCTTGCCTCCTACTGGCTACGGGCCTGCGTATACGCTATTTTTATGTCGAAAGTCAAAATTCACTCGAATAGGACTAATGCATTGTAAATGCTGAGGTCCAAACAGACCCCAGCAGGTATACGCAACAATTCAACTTTTATGATCAAAGTGCATGAGGGTTAATTGATTACATAGGCCCTAATAAGAGATGTAGGTACGTTAGTCATGGCGGAGTTTATCAGGGGCTGGGGGGATAACCCTCCCCCTCCCCCATGAACCCACCGACTTGACCTGCGTCATTAGGGTATAGTGATGACTGATGAAGGATAATAACAGAAGTGTAGGCCTATTCAGTGAGCAGTGACAGACAGTGCATGAAGTCTGAAAGATATGCATTGCGAATAGTTTAAACCACGGAACATCCTAACACTTTACTATGGAGTTTGGTAGGCCTATAGTCAGTCAGTTTACTTACTATGAAAATTATCCATGGCTTGAATACTCGATTGAATGCGTTGCAGTGTTCTGTTTTGCATGCCGACATTTTCACACCAACCATGCTTAGTCGAAGAACGTTTCATAAGTAGGCCTATAAGGGAATGAAAGACTGGAAAAAGTTGTCTGAAAAGCTGTCTCAACATGTGGGATCGCAGTCCCACAAAAGCCACATGCAAAATGGCTAGCCTAGTAGCCTTTTAGTCAATAGACAAGACAGGTTCAGTTGCTATGCAGATATCAGAAGCACACCAGGCTGAAGTATTGCAAAATAGATAATAGTTAGCGATGGTTTGCGATGTCGTTAAGCTTCTTGCGAAACTTGGTCTGCCAATCCGCGGTCATAACGAGGGTAAGCACTCCATGTCCAAAGGCAATTTCCTAGAAATTTGTCACTTCCGGTCTGGCTATGTTGAATCATTCAGAGAGATGCAACAGAGTTACTTTGATTGCAGTAGCCCAGATTTCCAAAATGACATCATTAACATTTTGTATATGGGCATTTATAAAGCGCCTCTCGCGGTATAGACCATTCAGAGGCGCTTCCAGTGCGCGAGACCCCGAGAGAAAAGCAGGATTTAAGGTGAGAACAGGAAGAAGCAACGCTACCAGAGAGAATGGCGGTGCAGACAGAAGGAGGAAGTCGGTTCCAAAGTGAGGGACCTATGCAGGCAAAGGATCTGGACTGAGCCATAGTAGTCCTGACATGAGGAACTAAGAGGTCAAGACGATCAGAAGATCGGAGAGGACGCAGCGAAGCAGCAGAATGTAGACGGAGTCGACGCACCGGCGTGTAAACACGATAAACGCACACCACACCTATAAACGCACACCACACCTATAAACGCACACCACACCTATAAACGTACACCACATCTATAAACGCACACCACACCTAACATTTGTGCTAAGGCTGTGCGTAATGCGATTGTGGATGGTGTAAGGCAAGTTGGATTCTTTACAATGATGGCGGATGAGGCCAGACCAGCCAAAACCGAACAGCTATCGCTTTGCGTAAGATATGCGGACGGTCTACATGCGAAGGAGCGATTTGTAACCTATGTTGATTGCTCTAGTAGTCGTGATGCTGAAGGCATAACAAAGGTTATAACGGTTTGTTTAAAGCAGCTGCAGCTTCAAGACGTGCCGATTGTGTGTCAGTGTATTCTTTAAATAATAACTGTCAACCCAATCCTTCCGTTGACAATCCTCCTGATTAAATCCTTGTTCTCTTCGTACTTAACGCCTATTTAACGTTCACCTTTTGAACACTAATTCTACGTATAAGTATAACCTGAATTAATCAGCAACACAGTTTAATATCTTTTCAGTTTAATAAGAAACAAACAGACAGAACTCAATTCGATTACAACTCAACTAGTCAGCCACACTACTACAGCGAACACACTCGAATTCAAACTTCTCTAGTCAGCATAATTCTTCGCGCCTCTTGACACACCTGTCCTCTGTGCGCCTAAGCGAACACTAATAATATACATATAGCGCGCCGCTGCCGAGATTGGCCGGCCGCGCGTGTCACTAAAACTATACGTTATACATCTATCATATATACATATACACGTGAAACTAAAGTAAGCGCACTAAATATATACGCTAATATCTCGCACTGCAAGACTGTACACAAAACTCAGTTCACATTACCTCCTTCCTTTTTCTGGAATTGAGCAAATTAAATTTCAAAATTTGCGAAATTACCAAAATACATGAAACATATATATATATCTAAATAATTAATAAACAGTCCTACGATTACTTATAACCTTGACAAACAATCAACAATAATATTCAATCTGCCCTTCTTGTACTTCACCTCAACATCAAAAGTTTGTAAGGCTAACGCCCAACGCACAAGTTTAGCAGACTTAGACATTGACTCAGTCAAGTATGTAAGAGGATTGTGATCAGTAAAAATGAAAATTTTTGATCCAATTATAATTTCTTTTAACTTGTTTAGAGCCCAAACAATAGCATAGGCTTCCTTTTCCACAGTAGCCCATCTCTTCTGGGTATCAGTTAATTTCTGACTGATAAATGACACAGGGCGTTCTATTCCCTTGTCGTCCATCTGTGTTAAAACAGCCCCAACTGCAAAGTCACTACTATCGCAGTACAAATTGAATGGTTTTCCCACTTCAAAAACATATAATACTACTTTGGATCGCACAGCCTCTTTAAGTAAATCAAATGCTTGCTGATGTTCAACAGTCCAATCAATCTTATCAGAAACACGTTTACTAGTTAAATCAGATAAAGGTTTCGCAATCTGTGCAAAGTCCTTAATAAACTGTCTGTAATAATTAAAAAATCCAAGCAGTTGCTTAACTTGCTTCTTAGTTTCTGGGATCTTCAAATTACTCAAACTTTCAATTCTGTCTGGATTCATCTTTATCTTACCAGACCCAACCACATGACCGATAAACCTTACCTCACTCTTACCAAATATGCATTTTTTCAAATTCAAAGTAACGTTATGCAATCTCATTTGCATCAAAAATGCATCTAGATGCTGCAAGTGAACTTTCCAACTGTCAGAATGCACAGCAATGTCATCAACATACGGTTCTGCAAAGTCACTTATAGGCTGTAAAACTAAATTTATCGCCTTAACAAAAGTTCGGCCTGAATTTATCATTCCAAAAGGAACACGAGTAAATTCATACAGTCCATTATGTGTTACAAAAGCTGTCTTCCATTGATCAGATTGTTTTACAGGACAAGTCCAATAAGCACTTCGACAGTCCAAAATAGAAATCACATTAGACTTTCCAACTTTGTTCAAAACGTCTCTGACAATCGGCATAGGATATTTACAATCCACTGTGAATGAGTTAATGTATCTGTAGTCACAGGCAAGTCTTAAAGATCCGTCTTTCTTTTTAACAATTACCAAAGGGCTTGCCATTCTGCTCGATGATGGTTTGATAATGTTTGTTTTTAACATTTCTTTGATCTGACGTTCCACTTCTGATCGATAAATCAAAGGAATTCGATATGCTGCAAATTCCTTTTCACGAAATCCTGGTTTTAGTTCAATTTCATGTTCAACCAATGTACATAATCCGGGTTTTTCTGAAAATCTGTCACAGTATTTGTTCAAAACGTTCAACAACTGTTCTTGCTGAGTTACTGTTAAATGGCTAATTTGTTCAGGATCGAGGTTAAGTGAATTCTTGTCATCTTGAACCTCATTCCTCATTGGTAATTCAACCACTGAACCAAAATCTTCATCTTCTTCAACGATTAGACCACAACTTAATGCTCGAGTAACATATTTTCTGATCTTGTTGGCGTGAATTATTTTTCGACCATTTTCACCCATATCGACTAAATAAGAGTACTTTGATCTTCGATGTATGATCGTACATGGACCATGCCATCGAGAAATAAGTTTGTTTGTTGACGTTGGATACAAAACTATGACTTTCTCACCAGCTTCAAATTCTTTGTGCTTTGCTCTCTTGTTATACTGATTCCTGTATTGTAATTGCTTTTCTCGAGAGTAGGATTCTGCAAACAATAATGCTTTCTCCATATTTTCTTTGAGTTCTTTTAAATACTTTTCTGGTTTAACTCCAACATGAGGTGGTAAGTTTATTTCTCTAGTCCAACTCTCTTTTAATATTGCCAATGGTCCTCTCGGAATTTTCCCATAGACAAGCATATATGGTGATACTCCAGTAGTTGCATTCGGCACTTCTCGTAATGCCCACACTGTGAAAGGAATTATCTTGTGCCATTTCCTCGGGTTGTCTATTATCACATGATGGATCATCTTTTTAAATGTCTGATTCCATCTTTCTACTAATCCAGCAGCCTCTGGGTGTCCTGGTGTGTCGAATCGTGGACTACAGCCCATTAAATTGAGAAATTCTCTTGTCAAACTGGCTGTGAAGTTCGTTCCTTGGTCACTTGTAATCACGGACGGCACACCAACGTTCATGAATAGTTCCATCAACGCTTCACACACAGCCTTCGCTGTCAGCGATTTCAATAAGAAGATTGTAGGCCATCTGGTGCACGAGTCCACAATGCATAAACAATACTTGTGACCTGCAGCAGATACTGGATCGATCGGGCCAACGAGGTCCATCGTCATTCTCCTGAAGGCGACCTCTTCTCTTGAGACTGGAGTGATGGGCACTCTATCCATCACCAAACTCCTTGCCTTTAGTTGACACTTCTCGCAAGACTTACAAAATTTCACAATGTCTCTTCTCATCTTTGGCCATACAAAAGATAATTTTATTCGTTCTCTTGTTTTCTCTTCTCCTAGATGTCCTCCAAATACCGATTCATGCGCCAATTCCATCACTTTAATTCGTCTCTCTTTTGGTAACACTAGTTGATCTAATATCTGATATTTCTTATGCAATAAACCGTTGATCACACAGAATTCAGATTCTTTCTCTTGTGCTAACTTCCACCACGGCTTCAACGATTCATCCTTTCTCTGTTGCTCTTCGAACTTCTTCGAATCGGCAATCTGCACCTTTTGTTCTTCGTCCATCTCTTCATCTCTATACAAGTCTCCTATCCCCACATCACATTCATTGTCTTCTTCCGTTTCATTTAATGTGCCATTCTCGCATGCAGCCATCTCTTGCTCGTTCATCTCTGATGTTACACCATCTCGCGATAAGCTTCGTTGCTCATTACTTTCGTTTTCCTCATCACTTGAACTTTCAGTTTCACTCTTCTCATCAACATCTACCATTTCCTGTTTCCGACTCTGCGCTCTCGTCATTACATTTGCTTGTACACTCACATCTCCTTGTATCGTTTTAATTTTCATCTGTGGTACGGCTTTTAATTCGGCAATTATCTCTGGATGCAACAAGAATCTTTCTGTACTGCCCATCTTTGCAATACTAGCACACATCAAGGTGACATAAGGTGTAAGTGAACACTGGATTTTACGCGGAAATCCCTCTTCTTCCACGTCACTACCACACAGTCTAACATCGACTTTCACTAACTTCGCAGGAATGGCATCTCCTGCCACACATTGCAAATTCACTTTTCCAATTTGTTCCACCTTCATGCCTTCCAGTAATTCTTCACTAATCACCGGAATCTCTGCACCCGAGTCGCTCAGTGCTTTGACTTTCACTGGCTCTTTACCGTCTACTGCACGAATTTCGACCTCGACATATTGCAAGAACGATTTCTTCAATATTCGACTGTCATCTTTTCCTATGACTTCTCTCTGAATTTCAGCATCCAATAGAATTTCTTTTTGAATACCACATTTCATTACTGACTTTACTTCAGTCTCTTGGTTTTCTTGACTCGCGGTTTGATTATCTGTATCACTAACCACTTGAATCAAATTCACCCTTGTGTGTTCTTGATTTCTGCTAGAACTAGCTGCTGCCACTGGAACTGGACAAAATTTAACCAAATGTTTGTCTGAACCACAGTTGTGACAACGCTTCACAACCATGCCTCGTTGTTCATTTCCTTCATTTCTCTTATACTGCGTAAACGATGTGTTGCCTTCCCTCTTGGCAAACGGCGCTGACGATTTGTTAAATCCCTGACGACCAAACGTCACTTCTCTGGTCTCATTGGGTACAGGGACATTAGCCTTGACTTCTTTACCTTTGAACTGATTCCCTGTTTCTGGATTACTTTTCCACTTTCCACTCTGGCTTTGGTTTACGGAACGTTGAGAAGGATAACTGTTTATATTTGGGAACGCAAACCCAATTCGATTGTTTACATGAATGTCTGCTAGGTCTGCCACTGCACTAGCTTGGAGACAGTCAGTTCCTTCCTTCGACAATACAAACTGTAGTGGACCTGGCGGTAAACATTCTTTCAGCTTATCCGCTACCAGCAAATCAAAGAGCGTATCATACTCTCTGTTCACGTTTCGACTTCTCACGTAATAGTTTAGCAAGTTCTTCAGTCTTGCCGTAAACATCGTATAAGTCTCTTCTGTTGTCTTCTTAGCATCCACAAATCTGGCTCTGTATTCTCTCGAGGTCAATTTAAATTCTTTTAATAAGTGCTGCTTGACTCTATCATAATTGTCTAGATCATCGTATGACAATCTATTCAGAACGGTTCGAGCTTTTGGCGTCATCAATGGTAGTAATAATTTCACCCAAAACGGCTTTTCCACAGCAAAACTACGAAATGCGTTCTCGACTGTTTCAAAATATAATGGCACCTCCATCATATCAGTTGGCATTTGAGGCAATACATGCTTCATTGCATCACCTATTTTCTTAATTTTTGACACCAAAGTTTCACTTTCTTGCTGTTTCCTTCTTTCTGCTTCCCGTTCTTCTCTCATTTGCGTTTCTTTCAATGCCAATTTTGATTTCTCCAGTTTCAGACGTTCCTGTCTTTCTGCCTCTGCCTTTTCCAAACTTTTTTTCTGAAATTTGAGTTCTTCTTGTCTGATCTGTTCTGCACGTTCCAACTCTAACGTTCGCGCTTTTTCTTTTTCTTCTTCACGCATTCTCTTTGCTTCAATCTGTTGCTGACGAACCTCTTCATCACTTTTTCTAGCTCTTTCAAATTCAATCATCTGCTCCAGTCTTCTTCTTTCAGCATCTTCTCTATCTCGTTTCAACTGTTCTAATTGAATCTCAAACTGATGCTTTTGCAATTCAAGTTCTGCCTTACGCACTTGTTCTGCTTTCTCTTCTTTCTCTCTCTGCAAGCGCAATTCTTCTTGCCTTGCAAGTTCCGCTTTCTCTTCTTTCTCTCTCTGCAAGCGCAATTCTTCTTGCCTTGCAAGTTCCGCTTTCTCTTCTTTCTCTCGCTGCAAGCGCAATTCTTCTTGCCTTGCAAGTTCCGCTTTCTCTTCTTTCTCTCGCTGTAAGCGCAACTCGTCTTGTCTTACACGTTCGGCTTCTTGTCTCAGCTCTTTCTCTTCTTGTCTTCGTCTCTCCTCTTTTTCTTTCTCTTCTTGTCTCCGTTTCTCCTCTCTTTCTTTCTCTTCTTGCCTCGTCATCATCATCCACTGCATCAACATCTCCATAGACATAGGCGCAGGAGGTTTTTCAATAGCCTTTTCTACGGCACCGCCAACGGCACCTTCTTCTTCGACTTCTTCTTTCACCCACACTTCGGCGAGTTCCTGCATCATGTCACCACGTGACATACCTTCTAATTGTTCTTCTTTAAAACCGGTTTTCAACAAACGCTGTTTCAGCCTTTCCGTATACATCTTCTTAATATCTGCTTGTCTTTCAGCACTTAGTTTCTCCATCTTACTTGTTTACTTTGGTGATTTCTCTTTTCAAAGAAGTCACGGTTTTTCTTGGTGTGTGAATCGATAAACAAACGGGATTTCTTTTATATTTGTTCGTGGAAAACAACGAAATTTTTATACCGTTTTCTCGTGTTCCACCGTCGATGATATCGTAAATTCGTCACACAGTAACAACGCCTAGATTCTTCTAACACCGTTGTAAATTCTTTTATCACCGTCGTAGATTCTTCTATCCGCCGAAGGAGGTGATAACGTGAATTTTAATCCACCGTGAGTTTTTATCCACCGTGAGTATTTATTCCACCGTGAGTTTTTATCCACACCGTAGCTATTCCACCGTGAGTTTTTATCCACACCGTCGCTATTCCACCGTGAGTTTTTATCCACACCGTAGCTGCCACCAATAATGTCAACCCAATCCTTCCGTTGACAATCCTCCTGATTAAATCCTTGTTCTCTTCGTACTTAACGCCTATTTAACGTTCACCTTTTGAACACTAATTCTACGTATAAGTATAACCTGAATTAATCAGCAACACAGTTTAATATCTTTTCAGTTTAATAAGAAACAAACAGACAGAACTCAATTCGATTACAACTCAACTAGTCAGCCACACTACTACAGCGAACACACTCGAATTCAAACTTCTCTAGTCAGCATAATTCTTCGCGCCTCTTGACACACCTGTCCTCTGTGCGCCTAAGCGAACACTAATAATATACATATAGCGCGCCGCTGCCGAGATTGGCCGGCCGCGCGTGTCACTAAAACTATACGTTATACATCTATCATATATACATATACACGTGAAACTAAAGTAAGCGCACTAAATATATACGCTAATATCTCGCACTGCAAGACTGTACACAAAACTCAGTTCACAATAACCATATCTTCTCACCAGAAGACCGAAATTAGTACCAAGTATATATGCTCAAAATGCATTTGGCGGACCCCGACTGGGGGGCTCAAATCGCCCCTCAAACCCCCTTCCGTTTCAAAGGGGCCGCCGCTTTGCGGCGGGGGAGGGGAGGTGAAGGTATGCTTTAGCCCCCCACCCATGAACTAAAACCAAACTCCGCCCATGGTTAGAGTTAAGATTCCACGGGCCATGACAACCCGAAGCTGTTTAAGAACGACTTAAGTCGTTTACAAACTTAGTTTACCTTAACAACTGTCAATGTAGAATTTCAAGTTTGCTATCTTCCCGCTGGGAAAGTTTGCGTCAGTCAACCACGTGCCATATCTGCAAACATGCCAATAAACATTTGATGGGCCCATATATAGGCCCCCTATATCCCCATATACAGTTTCCATGTGGACCGGCTGCCATGGCAGGAATATAATCTAGGCCTAGATTTAAAAGCGCAGACCGCGAATCTGGCGGTAAACCTATCTGACATCCCAGCCATTTGTGCACAAATATTTGCATAGGCGTAGACTCTGGGGGGCAGCCGGGGCACGTGCCCCCCAATAATTGAGGAGCCGGGGCAATGCCCCCCAAAAAATCGAGAGAATTTCTTCAAATACTAAAATATTATGTTTCAATATACATGTAGACAAATTTCTTCAGAAAGAGAAAAACAGAGGCACAGAACTTAAATAGGCCTACTATCAGAAATTCATAATGAAAACAAAGATTTATTTTATCTTCAATGTCTTCAATATGAAGCAAATTTACATGTAAACGAAACGCCCAGTTCATAGGCCTACGCATTAACGTAACACCGGAAGCCTCTGCTGACTGTCCAGACCAGAGGTGAAAAAAGTTTTTTGGGATTTTGGTTTTAAACAAAAAAAACAAAAAATTAGTTTTTTTTTGTTTTTAAAAATAAATTTCTTATTTTTTTACAAGTTATTTCAATAACATTGATTTAATGATTTTTAATTTTCGGAAATCTCAACTGAATTAAACTGAGTTGGAGCTCTTGTTCATGCCAGTTTTCATGATTTTTATGATCCGAAAACTGAAAATCTTAAAAACAACCAAAACAAGAAAAACCATAAAACAAAACAAAACACAAAACAAAACAACTTTTCTTCTTGATAAACTTGTTGTTTGCACCTCTGGTCCAGACCCCATCCCCCCAATATTTTGGACAAGTTTACGCCAGTGAATATTTGTAAAAGTCTTTTTAGGTGACCTTAACCTGTTTGCTCTGGCCGAGAAGGGCTACATTCGAGGAGACAGAATACTAAAAGGCTAACATAATCCAATTCTTTCACGGTCAAAAGGTCAATATGAAGGGAAAATGACCATAACTCAGAATCACCTACTAGCAGCATTTGGCTGTCGCGAGATGGCCATTAATTTTTTCTCTTGATTTTGACCTTTTGACCTTGAGATAACCTTAAAATTTGTAATTTTAGTATGCCCTCTCGAATGTAGCCCTTAGGGGTCGTCCATTAATTATGTCAACAAATTTTAGGCAGTTTTTGACCCCCTCCCGCCCCCTTGTCAACAACTGTCAAACATTCAAGAACCCCCTAAGAAAATTATGTCAAAATAATTTTACCCCCCTCAAAAAAATTATCTTTCGGTCGAAAAGAAACTCAAAATATTAGATTTTCGAAAAGAACCCAGGATATTCAGGTTTAAGAGATTATTCTGCGCATTTTCTCATTAATCTGGGAACAATAATTAATTAAACAATTAAGATAATTTAAAACGAAGAAAATATTGCGTTTGATTAAATTGCAAAAAATAAGAAATACAGTAGATCACTTATAAAGGCTTTCCGAATCTATGGTTGCTTTTTGATTAAATTATTGTTGACGTCAATTTGTCTTGAACCCACCCCCTCCCCCTTGTCAAGCATTGTCAAACTTTTCCAAACCCCCTCCCTCCCCCATTTTGTTGACATAGGCCTAATTAATGGACGACCCCTTATCGGCCCGAGCAAACAGCTATGCTAGGTGGAGCATCACCCAACTAGAACAATTAATATTTGGCTGAGTTATAGTAGGCTATATATGGCCGTTTTCCATTGATTTTGACCTTTTGACCTTGAAATAACATTTGACTGTGTTAGATTTTAGTCATATTTCTTATAAAAGGTAGCCCGGGCCTTATCGGCCCGAGCAAACAGGTCAGAGAATTATTAAAATTTAACAATATCTGGCTGAGCCTATAGGCCATAGAATTCCTTTGGCCTTCTCTTAAATTCACATTGTTTGACCTTGGCCGAGATCTGATTTTTGCTAGATTAAATTTGTGAAATAACCTCGGATGACCTTGAATTTAAGTCTATATTTTTCTGAGATGTAACTCTCGTCGAGAAAAACAGAACAAAGAAAATTTCATCCAAATCGGACTCCTCGTTCAGTTTTTGTGATAAAAAAGAGTATATCGACAATGGACATAAACTTGTACCGTGTAGGCCTAAGTCCCGAGGCTGAGCGCCTACAGTCCTGATAATTTAAGGGGTATATATATATGCGTTGAACATAGGGGAAGTATATGAGCGAGATGGATCCCTTAAGGAATTTTCGGTTTTAAAAAACCGTAAATGTGCAACAAGAGAAAACTTTTTGTTCTACTTCTAGCCCACGAGGTACCAAGGCTGTGGGCAACACAAATTTGATTGCATTCCTTTTGGGGGAGGAGAATTTTCTAATTAATTTCTTTGTAATTATGGTCCATCTTGCCCCAATGCTGGGGCAAGATGGACCAATGTAATCCGTCATTGAGGCAAGATGGACCACTGTAATCCGTCACTTTTTTCTTTTCATTATGGTAAGCTTCCAGGCTATTCTTGTGGTTTGGATCCGCTATTCTTGGGGTCCGCTATTCCGGGGGTCCGCTATATATGCCCTATATACATACCTACAAACATACACACACACATACAGAGATACATAGATGCATACATACATGCATAGATGTACGTATTGATGTATGTATGTATGTATGTATGTATGTATGCATTTATGTATGTATGTATGTATGTATGTATATATGTATGTATACATGTATGTATGCATGCATGTATGTATGTATGTATGTATGTATGTATGTATGTATGCATGTATGTATGTATGTATGTATGTATGTATGTATGTATGTATGTATGTATGTATGTATGTATGTATGTATGTATGTATGTATGTATGTATGTATGTATCTCTGCATGTTTGTATGTGTGTAGGTATGTATACAGGGCATATATAGCGGACCTCCAGAAAGTGGACCCCCGGAATAGCGGACCCCCGGCATAGCGGACCCCGGAAGAGCCGACTCGCGGAATTGCAGGCTGGTACCATTCATATACATAGGGCGTCTGTTATAACGGCTCTCAGTGTAGTAAACAATTTGATGTCGAATGAAAATTGTCAAAGGCCTACCAAAAGTAGAATTCACACACACCCATTGGGGCAAGATGGATCACAGGGTCCGTTTTGCCCCGTCGGTGACTGATCCAACTCGCAGAAGGTACAAACTTTTCACTAATGAAAACTAATATCCGCTGTGCATCACGCCAATACTGAATTCGTTCTTCAAACACAAAAGGGACTTCTACCAAAATATGCTTTTGTCAAAAACCTGTCACAATGCGTAATTGAATATCTAAGAAATAACCCTCAACTGAAAATAAGATCAGACAGGTCAAAAATCGATTTTTCTTCATAAAAAACGAAAAACTGTCGTTTTGGTTCGCACGTGTAGACAAAGAACCAAGTTGTCAACAGTATTAAAGTATTTCACAAACATTCGGTAGATGACGACACCATAAATAGGTTAAATTGAAGGGATCCATCATACCCCAGTGATCCATCTCGCCCCTAGTTCCCCTACATTGGGTTCAATCATGACTACTACGGCCAGTCGACTAAGTCTATAGTTATGTCAGTCACTAACTCATCAAGTCCATTTGGGATCATTCACCGTGCAGCGTGTGGACGCTTAAAATCGTGTCCCTTGGGATTTCACGTCATCAACTTCATCTCCACCCGTGCCAAAAATTAATAAATCCAAAACATTGTGTAGCCTACACTCCTGCTGGTCTGTATTGCTGACTGCACGTGTAGGGGTAACGTGGGGCAAGATATCCGATGCGGGTAAGACGTCCCCGCTCTTAACATTGTTGAAATACACGGCATGAGGTGGCGCTGTCTATAGCTTGTTGATGCAATGTAGAATTACCATAAAAACTTACTCTGACACAAATTTAGCGATTAACGAACAGTTTAACGACTAAATGATTTATTCACCCACCGCGATAATGTTTCATGTAAACTCGAGATAGCAGTTTGAAAGGTGCCTTTGTTTGGAATAACTATGATACACGTGGTGAGCGATATTACAGTCATTAACCTGTAGTGTTCCGAAATGTGTGTTACATGCATCTGGGCTAAATGTTCCCGGACAAGACGTCCAGAGGACGTTTTGCCCCGAACGAGTATTTCATTTAGCGGTCTAATGGGAACGATTTGTTAATGTAAATGTGGCCCATAAAGTATTATTATAGAATAATACACCATGAAAGGGTTAATAAAAGAAACTGCCAAATCGTTTTCATTAGGCCTACTTCAGGTAGGCTAATACAGACAGCTCCAGCTCATTTTGATACACTTGCTTACAGCATTCTTGCTGTTCTCTGGTTGGGCCTCATAATATTCACAATAAATAGGCCCTGGCTGTAACTTACAGTGTACTTTTCGGTTGCAGGAAATTCTAAACCTAAACGAAGATTAGAAGTGAATCGTGGTAAAAATGCAGCTGCTAAAACAGCTAAGATCGATACAACATCCTGCTGTATTATGTCAACAGCACTGTTGTGATCCGCCATTCGAGTCATGGCGAATGTCCCAAATGCAAAAAATGGTACGAGTCGTGCGGACCTGACGTGTGCTAACAGTGCTATAGGCCCTAGATGCCTTGGGTAGGCTAATTACTGCATGAAAGTAAGAAGGCATGAAATCTTGTGTTAAGAACGACAAATTTGGATACAAGTTGGGAAACATGAATGTTTAATAATTATTAGCCTGTTTATAGCCTGGTTAAGTATTGGGCTTAAAAATGCATAATTGTAATATTTTATAGTAGGCTAATTAGTTCATGTTATACAGCTGCATATTCCATTTATTTTATTTTCGAGCAATATCGAATTGAGGTATGCTTTATTTTTATCATCTTTCAACGTGGGGTAAGACGTCCCCAGCATGGCCGTTTTGCCCTAGCCGTGGGGCAAAACGTTCGCTATTTGTTATTATTTGTTTTGTATAAATGCGTAAATATTGGATGTTCAGTTACTTTCTGCTTTCAGAGACTAGTAACCAATCCTGAATGTCAACTAAATAACATCACTTAATCATCTTATGTCAATTGCAGCGACAGCAGGAACCTTTTTTTTACCTTAGAGGGGCCGCCGTGCCCCACCCTGCCCTACGTGTTTTTTAAAAATAATTGTATTTATGTTATCACTACTTGCTACCATATTGCTGTGAAGTTTCTTAATTAATTAGGCTTAAATAACTGCACTCGCGTACTAAGGAGGAGAATCTTGCACAGTCCGTACACGGTGACCATAAATGGCGTGGCGCCTATAGTCGAACGGGCAGCCTCGCCAGATCAATTCATTGAAGAATGAGCAGGGTCGCGGCCATACATACGGTCGCTATAGAAAATCGCGTACATTTACCTTTCCAATTAGGAAACAGGATGTTCGAGGTGGCTGGTCCATCCGAATAGAACTCTGCTTGAATCAATTCGAAGATCCACTTCGATAAATACCACAGTATTAAATACTTTTAAAAGCTAACTCGGAAATCATTTATTCACTAAGTGCTGTGATTAACTACTATTGTAACGCGTCCTTTGAGTAAGACTGTTTTATTAAGGCGCGTTATAAATATAAGTTGTATTGTATTGTATTGTATTGCATTGTATTGTATTGTATTGTATTGTATTGTATTGTATTGTATTGTATTGTATTGTGTACTGGGTTTCCAGCTGGACAGGTTTCGCTGTAGTTAACGAAAACTGTTAGCGACACCTTGTGTTGCATAACGGCGGAGAGGGGTAAACAGTGGCTTTTTGAAAACAAATCCCCTTTCGCCGATTTCGTGTTTAAAATTCGTCGTGTTCGACTAATATTCAGAGGTGAATGCTATTTTATAATGTCACAAAAATATACAGTTTCGAAGGTATGCTAAAATGGCTCTCATGAAGGTGTTTTATTACGATTTCAGTGCGCTGATGGTAAGCATGATGTCTTTGTTCCCGACGCGTGTATTGGTAAGTTAACTCAGTAACGGGTGAGCTCCGTGGCTTTCGATGGTGAGTTCTTTCTTAGCCCGTCGTTCCGTATTGAAGTCAGTCGGTTTCAGTTTGGTTTTTTAAAGATTCGCAGTTGACATCAATCGACGCATTAATTCTTTCCGACATTTTAATCGGTTTGTTACAATTAATTTTGTGTTATTACTGGTTTGAATGGCGACTTTTGTCAGATGTTTCAAGATTACATGCGAGCGATCAGGTGCAAATGGATCATATTCGTCATAAATTTCAAAAATTCAAAGTGAAGGATGGAATAATACCTGGATTTTTCTTGAGTTAGTTTATGCATATCGTCACTTGATGTGGTATGCCGGGCAAACAGAATGACAGTCGCCTTCAATATGGATTTCGAGTCTGTTAACCTATTGACAATTTCGTGACACCAATTTTTTCAAAGATTCGGGCAACTGACTGTCATGGATTGGCATTTCCATGCAGTGTGCAATATTTTTAGTCATCTTTCATTTTTATACCCACTGTTCTGATTGGATTTGGACTATTTTGAGTGGCAGGTGCTTAGGCCCTGTGCCCCTAGTACTTTGTTTCTTCATCTTCATTGATTGCTGACAAGTTTCCTTGAGCCACTGAGACATACATTTTGCAGTGGACCAAAAAAAACATATAATGGCAGCTGTTATTTCTTAAGTGACCAGATGATCCAGTTTTAAATATTTTGTTTTGGTTAACTTTTAAAAAGTATGCTACCTGAGAATCATTGTGCTGATTTTGCGTGCTTTAACATTGCTGTGAAGTGTTTTTCATCCATGTTAAGAAATGGAAATTTCGTACGTACAGTTTCTATCCGCACGCAATGGTTTTCAGTTGGTGAACAAGCTTTCATATTATTAATTAGGACATTATCCCATGTTGACTAAATAGCACATGTTCTGATAATTGTCATTTCAGTTTGGTGAATAATGGAAATGTGTTAATACACTTCATTATAGACTGTTTAGCAGTTTATGTTTATGTACTGTTTTATTATCCAGAGCTAACATACATCTGCATAGATTACAACTATCTGTGAATCAGACTCTGAAATCATTCTTAGCTATCTACAGCTGGTTGAGTGGTTCTCAGTCTGTTTTCTGGCCTTCAAAATGAAACTAAAAAGAATATTTAGAAGCTTTATCTGGAACTTCCTGTTTTGTCAGTACTTGATTGAAAAGTCACAAACCCCATCTGCTTCAGGTGTTCTATTGATCCATTGGATTTCAAACTAGAGGTGAAGTGGACCTTGTCATTACCTTAACGAACAGAAAATGACTAAGATTAGTAAGAAATAATTAGCAGAATGGTGACTAGGGCTGTCAAAATTAATCGTATTCTTGTGTGGTTTAAGGGATTATGTATTACAATAATTTTACTCCTAATTATTTGTGATCCTTACATCTGTATAGCTTTTTACAGCTATTATTGATTAACTTTTATATATAAATTTAATGTTTGTTTTTTGTAGTTACTTCAACTGTCAATGCCACAGATTTGAAAGGTTGCAGACAGATAAGATTTGTGAAAAAACAGTTGCAGATAAGAACAGAGAGAAATAGCAACAAAGCAGAATCACGAAGGGAACTTTCTTCATCCAGAAGTGAATAAAAGTAACCAATTCCACTGCATTGCCCTAAATTTAAATATACCGTAAAGGATTGTTCTTTTAAACTAACATATTCAAATGGTATTAAACTAATTTACTTTGGTCGTGAACAGGCTGAAGCAAACCAACCAGCATAACGAAGTACAGATAAATAATACTGCCTGAACAATTGGAAAATACATTTCGATTTTTTTTAAACCATGGCTTCAGACGGGATTTAACTAATATACTTAGGTCATGAACAGGCTGAAACAGGCCAATTTACTTAGGCGCAGAAACATATTAATTTATGTTCCGCTACTGTAGGCCATCTCGCGATTGACTAAATTATTCAACAATTTCACAACAGAGCTTATTTCACACACTGGAAAATACATTTTCAGATTGTTTTTATACCGTCGTAGGACGGGCAAACGTCTAGCATCACATTTCGACTAATGTATCTAAAATGTAATGCACATACACATATGAAGCAATTGCAATTGTTCCAATTCATGTTTAAACAAGTTTCATGTTTACACTTTAACTTTGTCATCTTGAAATATATCATCATCTGTCCTTGATGTGCAACCAGTGGATTGTGTCTCATATCATCCATTTATGTGCAAGAATTTTTCCAGATTGGCCAATGGTCTGGCATAATCTGTCGCGTTTAGTTCAGTGATGGACTGAAGCTGACAGATTCTGAACTTTTTCCAGACATGTGAAGCTAGAATTACATAATCAAAGTGCATAGGAATGAACATATGGACTAGAGGGACTAGGGTGAGTGCTGCATGATACATAAAGATTGTGCTGCGTGACAGATATCTGGCAGAGCCATTAGAGCAGAGCATGCTGAGGGAATGCGCATGGTCAGCCACAGTTAGTTCTCCAAAGAGGAGCATATCCAGGATGTGGACAATGAATTGTTAATTCTGGTCAGGGTATCATGACTTTATTACTTCCTCATTTGTATGGCATGCGTGAAGCAGCGTCTGATGCAGCCGACGAAGACACAGTACAGTGTTATCTGCAGTGTAGTATTTCCTGCCAATATCACTCTCTGCTGGCAGTACTACACAGAACTGAAACCTATATTGTTCTGTAGCAATTTAAAACATTTCTGTCGGGTTTCACCTCTGAGTAGGTATCTTGAAGGGGCGCTATATCAAGTTTAGATAGATTGATTATGATTATGGGGGCATTCCACGTCAAATCAACACAGTCATCGTGCATCACCATCTCCGATTTTGTTAACATTTGGTATGGTGATAAACCACCATGAAAAACTCTCAAAACCAAAATTTCTGATTTTTTGGTCAACCGATGTCCGAGATATGGGTCAATGAACATTGACCAAAACGGGCCAATTTTCGCTGACCGCCGATGTTCAAACTGCTGTATCTCAGCTTCTATTGCACCTAGAGACACAATTAAAATACCAAATTGAAGGTATTAAATGGCTCTATCTGGGCAAAGCATTTAGAAACATTCATATTTAGTAACAAAAATATTTTGAGCAACTGTAACCTAGTTACACTGATCTAGGTCAGTTTGTCACTTCAGAATTTTATCAAATTTTTTCCATGTAAAGCTTTCATTGTTCTTAACATTTCGTGAAAATTTCAGAGTGGGCGCTCTTATAGTTTTTTTACAGTGATTTTTTAAAGGTAGAGTCATGGTCGCATTCGTGACCATCATTTCTCGCCCGATAGATCTGAACTGTTTTGAAGAGCCTGGTTTGCTGCAATAGTTTCCTCGGATGTCAGCAAATACATTCTGCCAGTGATGGTTGTTGGTTGAACGGTTGTTAATATGTCCTTGCATTACATTACTCAGATGTATGTTGGAAGCGGATATCGATATGATCGAGCTGGTCCATGTGGGTGTAAAAAATTGACTTTACCTCATTTGTGTCCAGAAATATTTGCAGAACACAGCCAAGCCACCAATGCCCATCATACTTTGCAGTGATGTAACCCTTGATATCTGAGAGTTTAATCATGGTCTTGTTGTCGATCTCTACAGACTGCTAGGCACGGTCAATTCTACTATCCAGGCTGCTGGAGAAGTCTTTCACTTCAACTGACTCAGCTGATACTGGGCAGATGCAGTGAAGCTTTTGTGTGCCTGCCAGATATGCTTGAAAATTGAAATATTTAAGGTTCTCCACTTAGCTGTCTATTTTAGGTAGTTTCTCATAACTTCATTTATAATAACATCAGAAAAGTTCTATAAAATTGTAATTTATGTCATGCGAACATTCAGACAACAGGACATACTATGAAACCTAGAACTGAAACAAGATTTCAATTAAATAAGAAAATAAGTAGGCATGTCAGTAAGCCTAATTTTTGTTCAGCATGTTGTGTGAGATAATGTTAGTACACTGAACAAAAATCATTGATGTTAACAGCTGGGATTCAGCAGTTAAACGTTCATGGCAAATCAACGGTTGTGATGATAGTCGCGAATCGCGACCACGACTGTACCTTTAAAAAATCACTGTAAAAAAACTATAAGAGCGCCCACTCTTAAATTTTCACCAATTGTTAAGAACAATGAAAGCTTTGTATGGAAAAAATTTGATAAAATTCTGAAGTGACAAACTGACCTAGGTCAGTGTCACTAGGTTACAGTTGCTAAAAAATTTTTTTAACTAAATATGAATGTTTCTGATTGCTTTGTCCAGATAGAGCTATTTAATACCTTCAATTTGGTATTTTATTTGTGTCTCTAGGTGCAATAGAAGCTGAGATACAGCAGTTTGAACATCAGCGGTCAGTGAAAATCGGCCCATTTTGGTCAATGTTCATTGACCCATATCTCGGACATCGGTTGACCAAAAATTCAGAAATTTTGGTTTTGCAAGTTTTTCATGGTGGTTTGTCACCATACCAAATTTCAACAAAATTGGAGATGATGACATCCATTTTTTTTCTAAAGTGTGTTGATTTGACGTGGAATGCCCCTATGGTTTCTGTGTTGCATGATTAAATTGGTGAAACAGGAAACTATATGAGCAAAGATTGTGCATTGTTATCTGCTTCCAGTGGCTGGTAGGGGACCATTGCCAAATGGACCAATGCATCCTCGGCCTCTGATAGCACTGCTAGATGGGAGGGACTGTTCAATCGAGATGCCGATCTTAAAGGATGTTGCCACTGTTGCTTTCTGTGATGCTCAGTCCACACAAGAAATTCACGAAAAGGTAATGCTGCATCTTCCCACTTTATGTCAGAGTGTGCTTTTTGGTTTAGATATTGAAATAAAATTTTTATATGTTTTGTTACGGTAATTATTTGATGTAGCCGTGTTATTTGTCAACATGCTGCAAGTTTAAAATTTCATAAATTTTGCTTTGTCTGGTTATAGATAAGTTTACACCTTTTTTAAAACAGACATTGGATACTGTGATAAGGTGTGTTTTTAAAGAAGCAAAATGCTGATATGTTTTCATTGCTGTAGTTTGTTATTTTATATTTTTTATTAGTTTATTGAAAATTGGCACCATTATTATTCTTGATGGGAAACTTTCAAACCAAAGTCTTATTATTTTGGGTCATTCTGTGTTTCAAGATGAGTCATTGAAGTTTGAGTGAAACTTGTCAATCCACATCGGTAAAGCGGGTTCTGTAGTACTTAACGGGATAATTTTTATTAGACTGAAGGTAATTGAAAGCTTTTTGTAGGCATAATAACTAGAATCCTTAATATTTACTTGGAAAAATGCTGAGCAATTTTGTCTTATTGACCTTGACCTGTGTCAGTTTTTACAAAACAAATTTTATTCATTTTTTTCAACCGTAATGAGGATGTTTTGAACACTTTATGCAAAGTGCCTCAAATGAGGGAAGTGATGAAGGTAAGTACCTCTGACGCACCAGCCTCCGGATTATTCCATCCAGGGCCTCCTGCCCATTCGCAAAACTCTACCACACAGGCGAACAATAAAGCATCCTGCCAACTGTAGTGGCACGTGCCAATCAAATAAGCAATCCCCGAAAGCCCATGTGACCTCAAACCCAAAGTGCGTAGAAGGACTGCCTTGCATTAATGATCAAGTGATTGATGTGGCTAGAGAAACCAAATTTCTCATTAAACTTGACACCCAGAATATTAAGAGTGCGCACCCTAGAGAGAATGGGAGGTGGGGACATGCCAATGGTTCCCCGATGGTGCGTGAATATTGCAGTGATATGTTCTGTTCTGGTGATGTGCATTATGATTGGTTGTCATAGGTTTTAAATGAAGCTTTTGGCGCACTGCTGTATCATCATATCACACTTTCACGGGACGATCTGAAGAAGTTCAAAGCGCTGAGAGTAATTGTACGTCTTGGAACTGGAATTGATAATGTTGACGTGAAGGCAGCTGGTGAATTAGGTGAGTGCGCAGTTGATTTGGTACTTGTGGACTGAGCTTGATCTTATTAAAGGACGTTATGCGAACTATTTAAACTGCATGTTAGTTTATTGATTATAGTTTTTCCTGAAAGACATCCTGAATTTACGGTAAAGGTGTTGTTTTGATGTGCTTGTGTTGTGCAGCAAAATAACTCTGCGCAATGACTGTTATCAAGGTTCATACTTTCATCCTGCTTGGCCTCAGATTCCAGGATGTGGACTTCTTACCCAGTCACATGTCTGCTGAACTTGTTGCATCTGTGATAGTGCATGTAGCAGTGAATGAAGTGCTTTTTGAGTTGTGACACGTAAGAAGTGCCATTTTATATCAATTGGTATTATTTGCACAGTGGAGCTTGGGAAAGGTCTTTGCTAATAGAAGAGCATCAGATGAAATGAATAGCAATAAATATTGCATGGCAGATATTTTTAGAATTGAAGTTAGTAATTAACAAGGTTTGCCTAGAATCTCTTGATCTTAAATGAAGTGAACATTCTAGTAGATGATGAGATAGAGAGCAGTCCTGCAGGGTGCTACACAAATACTTATATATGAATTACCGTATATACTCGCATATAAGTCGAGTTTTTTGGACAATTTTGAAAGTCCAAAGTTGGGGGGTCGACTTATACGTGGGACAAACCAAGATCGCAAGATTTATCCATCGGGGATCGCAAGGACTTGCAATGGAGGTCGACAACATACCCGTCAGATAACAACATACCACGTCCGATACCGCATGATGCAATAATGAGCGATCGCATGACGCATCCGTGAAGGAAATAATATTAAATTATACTACAAAAGAATACATTATTTAGCAAAATACTGACAAAATATCTTATAGAATAAAATAATATTCTGTTCAGTTTAAATCATGCCGGCTAATAAACGTCAACACCAGTTCTTATTTGTTGTTCTTTTTGGCTGAGTATGGGTTCCGTTCTATGCTTTTGATTTTATAGCGCATTTCTATTACGATCGTAAATTCGTGTTCTGCAATAGAGAAAATGCCAAAATTGACCTGCCTGGGAATTGCACTGTAAACGTTAAAAGATAAAGTGCCATTCAGGTCAAAACTATAGGCCATAATTAAAGCATTTCACTGTGATCATTAGCTGTCTAGCAGATGGGATGCAACTGACACCAATGTTTATTTATAGGCAATAGTGAATGACGGCCCAAAATGAGGTTTATACGAGACTTTATTGTTCAAAGTTTGAATAAAGGATTGGTTGCAATGCATGTGTGTAACGCGAGGTCAGGTCACTAGAAAAGAGGAATGCTAGTAGCCTATTAGGACATGTTCCACGCGTATCTGACAGATTCAGTTGGATTGGATCAAATGATGATGGTATCAGGCTTAACAATGATGGCCAAACCTGCTTGGCCTTGCAAATGGCAGAAGCTCTTCCCAAACGATTTGCCAAGAGATATGGTACAGCAATTATTTTTAAGATGCGGCATTGTACAATTATATTATTACCGCCATGGACGGTTTGCAAAACGACGTCATTTAAGCAGGGACTCGGAGATCGATGACGATGACGGCGAAACTGATATTTACGGGGATGGCATGAAATTTACAGGAGACGTTTTAAAGTTCGAAACCGCAATTTAGGTTGTTAAGGCAGGTTAATTTAGGCAGTTTAGGTTGTTAAAACTTGTGATAGCGCTATAATATTGTGCCTTATCCATTTTCCGGTTTCTTGTCTTGATTAACGTAACTTCCACAAAACGGAAACTATAATTCCGCAATAATTTGAAAAACGTCAGGAAGAGGCGAAAATTAACTTTTAAAAATAGCTGACTCGTAATTTAAAGGGTCTTTTGATAAGAAAATGTGTAATTATTGGTAGATAATTTGTTGGGTAACATTCTATTTTGGTCGACGCACGTGTTCGCTGTGCACGTGTTTCATCCTAGGGTTTAATTCGTGGTTTACTTGATGTTGGAAAGGGCTATAAAATGTCCAGATTTACCGGGTAAACGTAAAAATACGCATCGACTTATACGCGGGTCTTAGACTTTTCCCCTATCCAAGGTCAAATATTTAGGGGTCGACTTATACGCGACATCGACTTGTACGCGAGTATATACGGTACATTACATTACTGATGCCTACATACTAAGATCATTAGTGTAAAAAACTTAACAGTTCAAGGAGAAATGTCAGAATAAGTAGTATATCTTGGTAATTTTATACCATTTTATTTTTGCCCAATTGAAGTGACGTTCATAAACAGCATAAATTAAATGCCAAGCCTTTCTGTCTGATTTCTAGTATATAGGATTTTGCTTGGCTGTACTTCTCTGACAATCTGTGAAATTGTCGGTTGTTATACCTGACATTCTGTGAAATGTTCAGTTGCTATACTGAGTGGTTTGTTTCTTGTGCAGGTATTGCTGTTTGCAATGTACCTGGATATGGCGTAGAAGAGGTTGCTGACTCCACACTCTGCCATATTCTTAATTTGTATCGACGAACATACTGGTTGGCAAACATGGTTCGTGAGGGAAAGAAAATTACTGGACCAGAAGCGCTGAGAGAAGCAGCCAGTGGGTCTGCAAGAATTCGAGGCGACACACTTGGCATCATTGGTCTGGGTAAGCAGCTATTATGTTCTGTATAGTTCTTATTACCACATATATTCATGTACAAATAAACTTGAAGTATGAGTTGACCCAACAAATTTTGACATAGGTCTGAGGAAGAGTGTGATCCATGTTTAAGTCAATGTGTGTTTCACATATATCAGTGGTTAAAGTGGTTTGGGTGAGCAGTGGGAACTCCAAATAAGAGTTTTATTGGAATGCATGCGTTAGCAGGGTTCTATTGCAGTGAGCAGTGGGAACGCAAGCAAAGAATTTCGAGAGCAGTGGGAACGCCGTTCCCACGCGTTCCCACCCACTTTAAACACTGATGTATATGCAACTATGCATTGATGTAGCACCGTTGAAACTCATCATTCATCATCATCATCAGTTCCTGATAAAATATGATCTATAAAGGCATTATGTACATCAAATAGCAGAATATGTGCCTTGTCAAGTGGAGAGCAAATCTACTTGGATGTGATTTCTGATCTTGTTGCATAAAGAACACAGCTACTGGTTTAATTTATGTTAACAGCAAAGTTATAAACTGATAAAATTGTTGCTTGCCAGCCTCTTGAAAGTGATGTAGATCTGTATTTCTTCTATTTCACAAATCAGATAAGCAGTTATTCCGAACAATGTATGTATGCATGTATATTCATTTATTGAGTAATTTGGTTGTCATGCCGCAACCAGGAACTAAAGGGTCTGAAATGCAGGGCAGAGGAAAATTTATAGTACGAGCACTGATTGAAAAGAAGATAAACTACCATTTGAATATGCTGTACTACCAACGTAAGATGTCTGATATTGCAATGTGTGACACTGATAAAATTATTGTTAGACCTTTAAAATTGTGATAAGTGTTAATTTGCTCTGTGGACCTTCTATTTTAGTATCTATCTTCATTAATAAGGAACAACTTCCTGTTTGCTTCACAAATTTATATATAGTTTTTGGTGGCTAAATTGTTATTAGGCTAGTCATTGTTAAAATATGATTTATTTATGCATATTTGCTAAAATTTGTGAAATATAATTTCTTTTAGTTTCTCGATGGCAACCACTCAGCATTATTGGCACTATTTTATTCTGACCGATGAGAAATTAAAACTCAAAAAACCTTAAGTTACACAATTTTGTTTATGAATATAGGGTAAATCCAGTTTGATGTTCTTCCCTTACCTTTGCATATATGCCTACTACCGGAGTAACTGCTGCAGTAGGTGAAGCAGTTGTGATCTACAGCATAGAGCTGTGTGGTCCAAGAAAGCTCTCCATTTATTCAGGTGTAATGATTATGTTGAATATTTTTGGTGTTTGTCATTGTAGGGAGAGTTGGAACGGCCGTTGCCCTCAGAGCCAAAGTGTTTGGATTTAATGTTGTTTTTTATGACCCATATCTACAGGATGGAGTGGAAAAATCTTTAGGTTTGTTGCCTTTTCTACGAGCTATCTCTCCTTTTATCTTCTATTTCTTAGACAAAACAGTATAAATTTGCCAGCCTGGATGTATTACATTTGCATGTTACTGTTTGAATTTAGTAATCAATTAGTCATTCATGAGATTTGATCCCTTTGACGTAACTTGTCAAACTGATGTTTCTATATAAATGTATTATATAAATGACATAATAGTGCATTACATAAACTTGTTTTAAATTAAAACTAGTTTACTTCAAATGCCCCACCAGGGCACTGTCAGGTGAGGCAACTACCAGGCTTTCAGTCTTATATCTTATTCCATCTTGGCATCTGCTTTTGCATAGTTTGCTTGATAATTTTTTTATGTTTGAAATACTTATGACCCTTTGTTCCTTCATAGTTATTTTACTGGTAGACCTTGAATGTTTGTTGGTTTTGGATGGTGTCATTAAAGCCTAGCCACCAGTTTGAATTGATTGACCTGTAAACATGTGGACCAGTATGACAGTGTTGGCCCTGTTGGGCCACGTTTACTTGCCGCCCGTCTAAGGCCAGGAAATCACAGATTCCCACAAGGCAGCACAAGATGAGGGTATTTAGAATGTCAAAGACCAGTGTCCATCAGTTACATATATAGATTTCTTCATCACTTGTATAGAGTTCTTCATCACTTTTATGGAGTTGCAGTGGTCATCAATATGTTACAACTTTTGTGTGATTGCTGAAATCTTAACCATTAATCATTTTACCCATTTGTTTTGTGTGTCATGTCGTATGTCATATGGATCCACCATAACTGTTCACTTATTGTTTATCAATGTGGTGTACAGTTCAAAGCATTTATTACAGCACCAATTTACAAGTATGCCAGCAGTTAACAGATATGTATATAATAATAATAATAATAATAATATTTATTCTTTAATTAAGCGCCTGCAAACGCACTGCGCTGTACATGTACATGTTATGCGATAAATCTTAACTACTAACAGAACAGACAGCCTGCAATACACTGCGCAAATTGCAGCCTACAAAGCATGTCCGCCTATGGGACTCGATCTCTGTACCTCTCGCACTCTACGCCAGATGTTATCCAATGCGCTATCGGGCATAAACCGACAAGTAGTACCTCTCTTATAAATAGATATACTATACAAATTTACAATTATCACTGATGCTCACAGAGAATGTTTGGTCACAGTCTCCAGGTATAAGACTTATTAATTATTTATTACGAACTTTTTACGCGCACAGAGTCGCACACAAATGTGAATCTGTTACATTACAGTATGCCATTTTATTTTGCTTGCTTAATTGAGGGTATTGTGTGCTGGCATAGAACAGATGCTTTTTAAGCTATTGTTGCAGTTAATGTGTTATGATGCTGAAACGTTGGTCCTTGTTGTAGGCATCACACGTGTTTACACGTTGCAAGATCTTCTGTTCCAGAGTGACTGTGTTACAATTCACTGTAACCTGAATGAGCATAATCATCACCTTATCAATGACTACACAATGAAACAGATGAGACCAGGTATCATCATCAGTGGCTTTGTTTTATATGTGCATTTCTTTGGCATGGTCCAATCAGTTGTAGGCTTTCCTTGATTCCGTTGGTCACTGGTTTGAGCTTGGACATGCGTTTTGTGCTTGAGTACAAATTTTTGAAGTAATTTGTAACGAATCATCAGTTATTACTACCTTGAACTGTGGGATTCAGCAAGGATCTGTACTGGGCCTGCTCCTGTTTACATTATATACCACTCCACTTGGCTCATTTATTGTAGAAAGCTTTCTAGACCACTGTTTGTATGCTGATGATATCTGGCTATTCCTTCATTCATATTTTGCTCTTTATGTAATTCAGCTCTCAAATACTTCTAGTTTTGGTGAACTTCAGTGTTGCAATAGAGCATAACCGAAATCTAGATTGGTAAACCAATTTGCTGATTTTTGGACTATCTGGAATTATCTGGATCTGGAAAATCTAACTGCTGATTAATAACAATTTTTTCGATGGTTTTGCTATGTACAATTTATTGGCCACTCCCACATAATATAATTGTAATTGGCACTACTTACTAGGACATAATAGGGCTGTGACTAGGCCCCAGAATAACAGGGCAATTTATAGGCCACTCACATATAATTATAATTTTGCCAAGGCTTGCACCTGGGCCCTTAAATCAATTTCCGAAACCTACCCTGTATCTGCTACAAGCCAAATTAGGCCTGTCAATCAGTGAAGAAATATACCGCAGTATAGGGAAGGGGTGACTGATTGGCTATTGTTCCATCTTACCGCCTGTATTACAGGCTGACGCCAAGCCATTAGCCAAAGATGACTAACTCTGAGTTAGGCCCTAGTGCATAGATTTATTATTAATTGGAATTGGAATCGGCAAATAATGGCTATACTATCCGGTATCCGGAATCGGCAAAAAACCCAAATCAGTTACGCCCTGTGTTGCGTAGCCTGTAATAAGCTTGCTCTGAATCCTTCTAGGACTATTCCTCCTCGTAGACAAAACAATCAGCAACTCCACAAATTTGGTTGGCTGACGTCTGTTCTGTTAGGTGGTTGGTCATTGTGAATGTAATTACCATGAACGTAACTTTTGACTCCACAATGTCCTGACCATTTGTCAAAACCATCTGCAAATGAACTAACTTTATTATACAGAATATCTTTAGAATCTCATCTTACGTGCCTCAGACTGTCTTGGTCTCGACTTTGTTTGTTTGTTTGCATTTTCTTGTATTTTCAACTTGTCCTTTACTTTTCATTCATACTATACCTGAAGGACATTATTTTCGGGGCCTGGTTTTGTCCCCATCATTTTCATTTTCTTTTCTTTTTTGGTGCCATCTTATTACTATGTAACAAATAGGCAGCCCTAATTAAGTGGGACCTATGTCCCTTTTGGGCTTTCCCTATTGTATCCGGAAAGTGTTACATTCCGATTGGTGCCTACTGTACTTTTATATTGAATTCGTATCAATAAAGTTGAATAGAATTGACTGCTCTGGTTTCCTGCCTGCTGCAATTTCTCAGAGATTTGCACAAACTACAATTGGTTCAAAATTATTTGGCCAGGGCCATAACAAACACTTCTTTAGAAGTGTAAAAGTATTACACCCATAAATTATTGCACTCATTATTACATGGTGACCAGTTGTGCACGAATTTGGTTCACAAAGCATTACATGCAAATCAGCCAACATATCTCCACTCCTGCTCACCCTCGTGCCATCAAATATTGATCAACCGATACTCTGATGCAGTGCTTCCCAACCTATGTGCCGCAGCACACAAGTGTGCCGCGAGCGCTATGGAAGTGTGCCGTGGCAGAATGTCAGAAATCAGACGTTTTAAATTATAATAATTTACTCAGTCATAATATGCGCTATCCCACGCTGATAAACTGGTGGAGTCCAGTATAATTTCTTACCAGACTGGGATAGTGCATAATTATTATTACTGAGTAAATTATTATAATTTAAAACGTCTGATCACATTCTTTGCAAAGTCAACCGTCCCATTAGCCACAGTTTTTCATTCTGGTTTATAGACTGCTTTTAATTAATTTGTCCCGGTTAAACTGGTTTTTGAAAGAACGGTTGACAATTCCTGATTATCGGTATTGACGTCGACATAATTCCTGATTATCAGTACCTTAGGCTAGCCCTGAGGCAGCCATGGGCATGAAGTGTTAGCGATTTTATTTTCTAAGCCTCGCCATATGACGGCGGGTGGCCAGTTAGCCTATCTCCCTCGCCGTCTCATCCTCCCACTGACAGTGTACGGTCAGTGTACTCATCATAGCTGAGTTGATAGGGGTGCAAGTGGAACAGAATTCTGTAAAAAAAATTTTGCCCTGGCGAGAATTTGAACCCCGACCTCTCGATTGACAGTCGATAGGCGCGCTAACCACTACACCACCGAGATCCCATATATATATATATATATATATATATATATATATATATATAATAAGTACCATAAATGCAGTGTGCCGTCTCGTGAATGGTTTTTAGAAAGTATGCCGTGTTTGAAAAAAGGTTGGGAAGCACTGCTCTGATGTCTTACTGTACCTTGCACCAAATTTTGATCTGGGTTCTGTATTGAATCATGACTTTCACTACAGTTTCACTTAAAACGACCATTGATTGATGCTTTATAAATTATGATAATGGCGCTGTAGAAGTAATTAGATTAGGTATATTTATGCACATATCCACACTTTTTGAGGAATTAAAAACATTATTTAAAGAAGTTACAGTTGCTAGAATACTATTATTATTACTAATATATTGAATGTATTATACTTAAATGATTTTTATCAGATTATAATTGTAAAAAAACTGAGAAAATTTGAGATTAAATTTTTAAAAATAACGAAACCATGTATACCTACATACAAGATTTGGAACCAAGCATGGAGATTATGAGGTATGGCATGAATGATAACAATGGTCAAAGATTACACATATTTTTGAATGGAAACCGTCATCTCCAGCAGATTATAGACCGATATCGGTTGTTCCTATTTTGTCGAGACTAGTGGAACGAGTTATTGCCCGAACTTACCTTTATGATGCTCAAAACTCCCTACCTTTTGCTGACTTAATAAAGGATCAGTTTGCCTTCAGACCATCAGGTTCAACTACAGCTGCAATAACTGTCTTATTGCAACAGATCTCTGATCTACTTACAGAGAATGAATATGTAGTGGTTATCTCGACTGATTTTTCAAAGGCTTTTGGTACTGTTAGGCGTTATTCTATTATGCATAAACTCAGCCAGCTTGATATTCCGGACCAAATTTATAACAAATTTATATCTCTCATGAACAGGGGTCATATCACTAGGCATCAAGGGAATTCCTCAATACCACTGTATATTAACTCAAGTGTGATTCAAGGATCAGCCATTGGCCCAGTTTTATTTGCGACTAACTCATCTGACCTACATCCAGTGCATGACTTTAATTATATGGATAAATTCGCTGATGATACTTATCTTCTGATTGGTTCTTCTCACATCTCCACTGCTCGAGAAGAATTTACAAATATCTCTGATTGGGCAGTAAATAATAAGCTTCGCCTAAACCCCTTGAAAACAAAGGAGATGATTATTTTTAGTAAGAGGCGGGCAAGTCCTTTTATCCCCCAAATTATACCAGGGGCTGAACGAATTTCATCTATTAAAATTTTAGGAGTTACTATACGTTCTGATTTAAAGATGGGATCACATCTGGACGCAGTCCTAACGGCCTCATCTTCATCTCTCTATGCTCTGAGAATTCTTCGAACACATGGTTTTCCATCACCAATTCTGCATAATATAGCAAGGGCAACCACATTATCCTGCATTATGTATGCCTCTACCCTCATGGTGGGGTTATCTCAGTAAAGGTGAAAAGAACAGAATCGATAGACTCTTAACACGTATGCGCAAAAGGGATTTCCTTCCTTTATCCATTCAGAAAGCAGACGTTCTGGCTCATCTGGCTGATGATCGATTATTTAATGCAGTAGTGTCCAACCCACAACATGTTCTTTGCCCTTACTTCCCAGAGAGCCGACCCACTCCTTATCTTTTTCGCCCTCGGGCTCACAATTTTCCCTTCCAACTAAAAATGATAAAAACTTTATATCGAGGGTTCTATATCATGACTTGTATTAGTTTTGAAATGAACGAGAAACAGCTTATAGATTTCTATTCATTATTTTACTTATCTATGATTGTTACCAATTATTGCGTTATGTCAAATGGTTGACGAATAAACGAATATTGATTGATAAATATGCAGCAAGGGGTGTTTCCATTTGTCAAATAAATACCAGCTTTGCAGTAACTTGTACAGTGATGCAAACAATTTATTTTATGCCATTAAATTTATTTTGCCAAATATCGTACTTATGAGGTTTTGATAGCTGACCGACGATTCATATTAAGAAATGTTATAGCTTAGTATTGGTGAAGAAATGCATGGGATTGTAATGTTTGTGCATTCTCTAGGAGCGTTTCTTGTGAACACATCACGAGGTGGCCTTGTTGATGAACAAGCGCTGGCTGCTGCACTCAAAGATGGCCGCATACGTGCTGCAGCTCTTGATGTACACGAAAGTGAACCATTCAGCTTTGCAGCAAGTAAGTCATTCCAGCTTTTGAACAGAACCTAGGTCTTGGATATTGTTGTAAGAGATGGTTGTTTACTGCACAACTTAACAATGAATGATTTGAAACGGTTTCTGATATAATGTACTGTTGTTTATTAATTAGGAATGTGTTGTATGTATGTATGTATATGTCTGAACACTTCTGGTGGGTCATTCCAGCTCAGCTCAACCAATGCCTCCCACCCAACCATCTCCAAATTGACTGAAATTTTAATGACACGTTGCAAGATGTATTGGATTGAAAAGCCCAAAATCTCTGCGCAATATTTAAAATACTTTCCAAGATAATGTGGATTCCATGACCCAACCCTCTGAAGGCATTTCGCGAAACTTCGCTGTTGGAATAGATGCATAGAAAGTACAAGAACTCTTATCATAGGTTACTAGACAGCCTATTATAGAATGATATGATGGCAGGAGCTAGATTTACATTAAAAGATAATGTTGGGTTTTTAATGCACTGTATAAGTATGATTGTATGTAGGTGTGTGTAACTGTGTATGTATATGAATAGGTTTGTATGGATGTGTATGCATCGAAGAATGTAATATAACATCTTTTAAGTACTTCTTAGTGTTGCACACTTGATAAACTGATATACACAAATGTGTGATAAGGTAGTTTGAAAATGTGTGATAAGGTAGTTTGAAAATGTGTACTGAGATGAAGTCAAGTGTAACACCCAGTAGACATTCGCTGTATGATATGTATGACTCTTCTGTTGCTTTTCTTGGTTCTAGGTCCACTGAAAGATTGTCCAAATGTCATCTGTACACCACATTCGGCTTTCTACAGTGACCAGAGTATAACAGAGTTGCGCGAGATGGCTGCTGGTGAAATAAGAAGGGCTGTCGTCGGCCGTATTCCAGACAACCTTCGCAACTGCGTCAACAAAGAGTATTTTTCCAGTAGTAAGGGGCTCTCTTAGCCTCGTACCTGTTACTTTATATTTCTCATGCCACTGTCCTATGGTCATCCAAATTACGCTTATCAGACCTTCAAATCATCTGTCAGTATCAAATAACAATCATCAAAGCAAGATCTACCAATCGTCTTAATCTGCTATACATGGTGCCATCCTTGAGGAATTTAACTCTTCTTTCTGTTACTGTCACCACACACTATGAATTTGTCTTCACTGGTGATTTCAGTAGCCATGTTGGCAACCCTGATCCACTTGCATCCCAATTGGTCTGCTCCCTCAGTTCAATCAATCTGATGCAGTATGTTTCTTTCCCCACCCACAAATACAACCACCTTCTTGATATGGTCCTTACTTTGTGTGGTGTAGGCAGGTTGAGTTTGGCAAATTCGTTTCCTCATCCTGTTTTGGATTATCACCTCTATGTTGATGTCGCATAACTTTGCATATCTTTCGCTCCTGACTACTTCTGATGGGATCTCTCTCTCTTCTCGTTTCTTTTCAGACACATTCAATCTGTTACTTTGTGCATAGGGCCAGAGGCTTCATTCTCAAAAGATCCAGCATTTTTTTCATGATTGCCATGAGTTGATAATCTCCAAAGTTAAAAGTCAACGCTACAAATTTCTTAAGTCAGTCATAAAGCAGTTTGGGATCCTTCTAACAGTTTTAGAACTCCATATTCCTGTGGTTAATGTGTTTAACTGTCAATCCAAAGGTCAGACCTCAAATCTCCACCATGACAGGAAGATAGTTCCAGATAGTTATTATGGTGGTGGCCCACAGTGAACTTGGTTATAAAATGAATGCATCTGTAATACTGTGTCGGCAGAAAGATTAAGCAAAGAGGGAGAAGACTGGCCACCTTATCTTTATGTGCCAAGGCTAAGTAATGAAAACGCTAACATTCATGCTTCTCTTACATGTGAGTGTTGTCCACTAATGTTGGGTTAAAGGACTGATCTTCTTAAAGCTTTGTTTCTTGCTGCTGTGAAGAACGGCGTAAATATTTGTGACAGTGGAACACTAAAAATTTCTACAGTGGAACTGTCTTTATTTGTCCAGGCACAACTGCGGCTGAGGCCGTCAATGGCTCGCGTTTCCCACGATACCAGCTTCCACCTGGACCTCAGATTCTGGCTGGTGCAGGCAGCGTACACTCGTCTGCTGACTCTTCCCATCCTTCGGTTGCTCACAGCGCCCACTACTGACAGTTATGCTGAGCTTAAAATACTGCACATGACACAAGCAAATACTTGGTGTTTTACTACGGACTGCTATCGCATCGTTTCTGCGGTTGAAGTTAACTTTGAACGGTTGAATCTTTACAGAGACAGACTACTGTTACAGACGTAATTATGCTAAATGAAAATGCCTTTCTAAGCAGATGCGACTGAAGTTGGCCATGTAAGTATCATGACTAAAAACACACAGAGTGAGAGACAGAGAGGTTATTGTAGTTGCTTTGATAAAGTAATCAAGTTTAAACTTAACCTGTTTGTAAAGTAATTTAGCCATTGTATGATTATTGATTTCAGTTTTCCTTTCCCCATTGTTTGGTTATGAATCAGACTGTATTGAACAAACGAGACTTTAGTTTGTTGTAATTTGAGATGCTTGCTTCTCTGAGAACTGCATTATTCTGGCTGATGGAACTGAACATTAGATTGATTTGTAAAATGGCAGCACTCGGGTGACTGTTGTTCATACTCTGTGGTTAATTACTTTAAGTCACGTACTTTAGGTTTGTATTTGTACTGTTTATAGTGAAGTGTACTGGTCACTAAAATTGATATGTGGTAGCATGTTCAGTAGGATGGCTTTGCTAAGATCCATGGTTTCCTGCAGGAAACTGGAAATATTTGTTAAATTTATATCTACAAGCTCGTGCAGAGCTTGTTTGCTTTGTGGTAACATTATATTAAACTCTCTGTTGCATTTTTCTCTGGTCTTGTTACATTTTGGTAATGTAATCTGGCCATGTTGGCCAACCACAGCTTCTATGAATACTTTAAATATTTCTGGAAACTTGTTTTTAAGTTGCTCAGTATTCTTAATCTTCTTATCAATCTTTGGCATTTTAATTTTCTAATCTTCTCATGAAAACCTTTCCTCAGTCCACTAACTTCATATTATTGCCAACTAAAAATGCACTTGGCCATCTAAAGCATATCTTGAAGTCGCATCTTTCTAGATTAGTCAGAAATGCTAATTGTCAAGTTTCAGCACTCTTGTAAGGTCCTTAACTGTGCTGTATAAATTTCACATGCACAATTACTTATATTTGCATCCATGCATACAGTTAATTGATAAATTGCTGTTGTAGAGTGAAGATATTCTGTTTATATAATCTGTTGGATGCTTAGATAAGCAACAGTGTACCTCTATCTTTGAAGGGCTTGTCCAGTACATGCACTGGAAATGGTCATTTGTATCCAGTTTTTGATTTGCTATTCAGCAGCTTATTTGATTTAATTTCTTTGGTCTATTATCCTCTGGCCTAATTGCCTGTTTTCTGGAAATTCAAGTATGTCAGATTAACTGGAGTTTTGTTAACTTCTTTGCACCAAGTCTGAGGAAAATTGATGTACTGATCATAAAAGGACTACCTCTCAATTGAATATGAGGCTTTTGCTTCAAGCTTACTCTGGGGTTGTCTTTAGCAGGTCTCGAGTATCTGTTGGCAGTGTTGGGTTTTGTGCTGTGCATTGTGTGCTTGGTCAGTTTTCTTCAGCCTTTCTTCATACTAAGAAGGATTCAACTGGTCCTTGTGTATCCACTTGGTGGCAAACTTTCTGATGTCATTCAGGATCAGATTTGAAACTCATCTTTTCTGCCCTTCTGCTTTTCCACGTTAGCCAACCTTCAGTGGGGCAGGGTGGCTGCTTGGATTGAGTGCTCAGCATGTAACACGGAGAGTATGGGTTCGAACCTTCTATGAGGCAGGGACTGTGTAGGGACCTTGAGCAAGTCTTTTGCTCGTAATTGCTCAGCAGCATCGATATTTCTGTTGCTTGTTTGTGTATGCACTTCTGAACTTTGGAAGCGCTGAGGGGAATATCAAAGACAATTGTATTGTATTAGTCTCTCTGTTGTGTCATTGAACTGAGCCTATATGTAACAATTATCTTCAAATTTTAATTAACCTGAACTATAATAAATGTTCGATTGATATGCAGTGTAGACGAGGTATGATTGAATTAATTTATCACAATCAAGATCACAGCGTTGTACTAAGGAGTAATTACAATATAAAAATTAGGGATCATCCATAAAGGACATCCGCAATGAGGAGGAAGGGTGATTTAAAAGCAGACAACTGGGCAGATAGTTTTATGACCAGTGCAGACGTTCGCATCTAAATTCCTTAAGTTTGATAGTTTTTTTAACACCTTTTTTCAACCTATCCCGAGAGACGAAAGGTCAGTGCCTCAAACCTCATGCCGTGTACTAGAACTTTAATACACTCTGGGCCTACAAACTCTTAACAGGAATTACATGGTCGTTGAAATATGGAGTTTCTTCTTGATTGCCTCGGTCTCAGAGACTGGTAGCTTATTGACGTTAGTCACACTGTTGGTTTTTCATTCATTGGCTTTGACATGCGGATGTCCGCAAAGGGAGGAGGGGGAGGGTAACTTCAAATGCGGACAAGTGATAACCATGATGAACTGGCTTCATTCAGTTGGACTATGAAAATCTCCAGTGACTCAAGATTGAAAATCTCCAGTGACTCAAGATTTTTGGTTAATGGTAGCTTTAACGAACATTAAAATGAACTCGTTATATAAGTGTATAAATAACGAATTCCTCAGTGCTCCAAAAACCTGCATCATGGACCTCGGCTTATTCACTGGCTTTTAGCTTCCTGAGGGCGCTGCATAAGCCTCAGGATTATGACTACGATTTTCAATTTTTTAAGTACTATGCAGCAGTAGGCATGCATGTATACGCCCTTGACCCCCACATGGGTTTGCATTCCATGCTCACCATGTAGGCTATATCAATTCGCCCAAATTGAAATGTAAATGTAAACGTTTTTATATAGCGACTGTACAGCCTAACCCTATTTATTTCTTCAATAAATTGATCCAGTGAGATCGTTCACTAAAAGGCTGCCCGTTTGGTTAGTTGATGTTTAACGACACTGTTAACGAAACTAACGACATAAAGATGATAAGCGTCGCCCTCCTTTCTTCAAAACTGGATCTACCAGAGTATGAGCAGTGGCGGAGTTTCTACGCGTTTGAATGGGCGCCACGCCATTTAAGGTCCCAGTGTAAAAGACAAACAACTAGCCGAAAGCCAAACGGGCTGAAAAGCAGCAGAACAAGTATGGATCCAAAGTATATTTACCGTCGGTGATTTATGGACAACAGTTAAGAAGGTAGGTCGTTCAACTTAAGGTAGGTATGTAGGGTACTTTTGTACTTAGCGAGCCTGTCGACTAATGTTAGGCATAATATAGCTAGGTACCATGTCTGATTTAAAGCTATTGCATTGAAATGTACATTGTGTCGACGAAGTCCTTATATGTTTTGGTCGATAGGGCTGCCGAGGCTTCAGTTAGATTTTGATCCTTGATCCAGTCACAATAATATTTCGGTAGAAAGCCAAAAGACACGCGCCGTGGAATAGACTGAGAAAGCAGCTTCAGCGCTGATTGGCTGCATGTTGTTATGGCACGTGGTCTGAGGCGGGCGCACGTGTCTGGCGGAATACTTCGACCTTGTCCTTTATCGCGGTGCGCTAGCAGCGGCAGCTGAGCAGCGGCAGGTACTGCCAGATGTAGCAGGATAATCCGCGCTTGCTTTCTCTAGTTAATCGATAAACTGAAAAGTTTCGACTTAGAAAATATGGTTCATCAGCAAAGAGACGACTGCTAACAGTTGAAGTAGTATCGTCTCGGATTTTTCTCATTGAAAACGCACGGATACTTTCTTCCTCTGATGGCTGGGCTATCGTCGCGAAGAGGTCGATACACGCTTTCTGGATAAGACGCAATTCTCGACAAACACCATTAGCACTCGTGCCTCTCAGCCGAACACCCGTGCAGCCTGTGGCTACCGTGTGACCCGCCAGCTCTCAACAAGTCATAATGTTTCTGTTCTGAAGTTATCGTAGGTTGCTGTTGCGGCAGTATCTGGCCATCGGGTACTTTGGTAGGATTGCTGATTCTTTAAAAGCTGATTCAGGTGGTTTATTATTTAGATGTTCCTTTGATCTGTAGGCCCTACAGCTAGGTAAAAGCAGGCTTGGACTGGAAATCAATCATGCCAGTAGATTTTCAGAGTTACTTTCTGTCCTCAAGTCCACCAGGATTTGAGTTGGGTCTGTATTCATCAGAGCACTTCATCAAACAAAATGGTTTCATCGGCTCAATTCAGAATTCGAAGCCAACTGCCAAGACGAGGGCATTTGCATTGTTCGACGAGCAGCCGTGTAGCGTCCTTGGTAATGCTCAGGAGGACAGTTCATATAACGCAAGAAATGCAGAGAGGATTCTCAGTTGGAAGCACAACTATGAGAATGTTGCATCAGTTGGCAAACCAGCTTTATCTACAAACCGTTGCGAGTCCAAAGCTAAGATGGGCAAGAAGAAGGTTTCATTTGCAGATGACATTGGTTTGGCCCTTGAGCATGTTCGAATTTTAACCGAGTCATCTGATGTGCCACCAAACCTGGGGCCAGAATTGTTGGCCCGACTGAACCTTGGCTCCTCGTCGCTCTCAGTTGAACCCCTTTCGTTCATTTTCAACTTCTCGCAGCCTGGTTCGGACTACTTGAATCTAAGAAACAGAGTAGAGCAGGACAAGGTGTCACTTGAAAATGTGACAGTCAGAGGTAGTTCATTGAGGGGAACCGTGCGAGTGAAAAACGTTGCGTTCGAGAAGAAGGTGTTCATCAGGTTCACAAATAACAACTGGGTGACCTATGAAGACTTTGTTGCAATGTATGTGCCAGTAACTGGAAACTCGCCTGTTAATCCGCAGCCATATGACACATTTGCGTTTGACGTATCTCTTCCGTCGAGCACCGTCGAAGCCAAGAACATGCAATTTGCAGTTTGCTTTCAAGCTGGAGCTGAGCAGTTCTGGGATAGCAACAATGGCGAAAACTATGAGATAATTTCAGTTGCACAAGAAATGGGGCATTATACTCCAAGTCATGTGGTCTTCTCGTTGCATCACGAAGACTCGTGGACGGACTATTCTGGCTGGGATGGATTCGAGACAGCAGATCCATACTGGTGACCAGACAGACCTTGTTCAGACTGGATTTTTTTCAGGAACATAAAATTTGGGAGGGATCCTTCATTTTAGTCTGTTAGACTGTTTATTCTCTTTCTGTCCTCTTGTAGTTTAGGAATATATCTTTTGACATGACTGGAATCAGTTGAAATTGGATACAGCTGCTCAAGCTTAACCCACAAATGAAGCCACACAAGACTTGATAGAATATTATTTCGTGAAAATGCTGGACTGCCTTATTCCAGTTACAGACTTGGCTGTTGTCTGTGAAAACCATGGGAAAACTGTTTTTAAATGCTTGCACAAGATTTTACTGAGGGAAATAGGTATGCCCCTGGAGAGTGTTATTTGTCATCATGACAAGAACCATTTCTGAAATGAGGACAGAAGAGTTGCTGAACATTCGGTTAAATTGTTGAGACATTCACTGCTGCCCGGGCATTACTTTTCACATGTTCAAAATGAAGCTTCATGCTTTGCATGCTTCTAGAATTGTCCCTCCTTCGGCCTTCTCACATTTCTTGAGATGAAGGCTTAAAGTTTTGCATCATTAGCACAATGAAATATGATTTGGTTCTGGAAACTAGGTTCATGGTTGAAATGATTGACGAAATTAACAACATTGTTGCAAAAAATCCTGTTGCTTTCCTGCTATCAAATGGAAGCCTATTGTAATTTCGAAGAGCAACTTGTTGCATTTTGCTTAACCGCAAGGAAGAAGAAAGCATCAAGGTTAGTTAATAAATCTTATACCTTAACTGTTTTAAAACACACTTGTTTTAGGTACAGCACTTTCTTTTATTTATTCTGTTATTTACATGCATACAAATCACTTAATTTGTTTTTCGTTTTCTCATTTCAACTGATGTGATTTGTTTGAAGTTTGCTTGTTGGCTTGAGTTGACTTCCTGAACTTTATCATTTCATGCTAACCTTAGTTTGTAATTATTTTATTGTAATTAGGTATTGTTTTGCAGAACAGAAACATTATGACTTGTTCATTAAATTTTCATCTTTTCACCCAAGAAGTCCATTGATTTTATTGGATTAAGATTTTACTGAAAGGTTTCTTTAATTTTTGTTAAATTAGGACTTATGTGTGAAAGATGTGTGGGGCACATTATAAAAACACCATGACAAATCAATCTTCAATAGACACGTATGTGGATGTTTAACGTTTGAAGAAAGACTTTGAAGCAGTCGGTCAAAGTATTTTCTGAAGCTTGCCCTGGCACCAGCAGTCTAACACAGATAGTGGCAGATGCAGTGTCCGTACTTCCCTCTGCCACCAGGTCTTTGAAGAGGGACATTCCTCAGAGGCCGGCCAGTTGGTTGTGGAGAGCCCACAGTTGAACAGCCAAATACCACTGCACAGTCTGTCTTGGCTTTTTAACGGCAGCTTGGCAATGTCCAGTGTAAATATCTGTACCTCCCCAAGTCAACGAATCATATGGCGGCATGCATTAAGCATGATAGCAAGCATTCAAGCACCCTTCAAAACAAGCAAAAACTAAAGCAAAGGAGGAAATTCATCCTGAAAATATTAGACTGAGTCAAACTGGAAGACCAGACAAATGAAAATTATCAAGCATGTGACCAAATAATTAATAATAAAATGAAATGCTACACAAAATGTGAAGCCATCTTGGCCACTCTACCATTTAGGATTAGTACAGAGCATTGCCACCTATGGTGCACCTTAAGATGCTGGCTAATGGAAGGTGTCTTTGGTGCAACCTGCTGTAAAAGAGCCAATAAGTTATTCTCACAGTGTAATAAAAGTTGCTCCCACAAATGAGGTAACACTATCAGCAGTATTACTTCCCGGTGTAGGTTGTTTGTTGGTTGTTCATTGCTGTTTTATTATCACATGTGTAACGTCTAGATATTTTATTGCTGTGCAGGGCTGCAATCGCTTGAAGACGCTTGGAATAGAAATTTGCCAGCATCATCTTCAATGCCATTCGATGAGAAGTCGTCAAGTTGTGCAGTTCATGGCCTCACTTCTGGAGTCAATGCTCTCCCTGGTTAGCTTGATAATATTATTATCAAGCTAGCCATGAACTTATGTACTGTGGTGATGGATATAAATAGAAATGTGTTGTTATACTTGCTAGATGCAGCAGCTGCAGCAGCAGCAGCAAGAGGCTATTAGGTGAGCTAGCTGTTCTGGCTGTATGATCAGAACACTTAAAAATGTTGTGCTTTTGCTCAACATATGCCTATGAAAATGCCAGATTTTGAACCTTTTTCAGAATTGTTTCCACATGAATCATTGAGTACAAACAGATTTGCTAAGGATGTTGATGCTTTCAGTCTTGTATCTACCAGAATCATATCGTTTGACCAAGGGCTTTTGGGTAACGTATTTAGCACACTGCATTAAAGTTAATGATATTTGTAAGTGAATAAAATTGCTATGTATTATCATGAGATTGTTATGGGTTTCATTAAACCTGTTTAAAAATAAATTGCAGTTGTCTACAGTAATTAGAATTTATAATGTAATCATCTTGATGCTGTTTCATTGTAAATGTGATACCTGCTTCAAGTCTATTGCTGTTTGTAAAAATTATGGCTTTTGCTATTGTAATTGTAATCTCAAGATTTTTACATTGCTCAAAAAGAAAGCTAAGTCATAGGAACCAGCTTATTCAGAGGCGCTAAGTGAAAACCAATGTGATAGTCAGGTAAGGTCAGATTGAGTTCCAGGTTGAGATGGCCAAATATCAGCATATTACTCCCATATTGTATTCATTGCACTGGTTGTCTGTTGCGCGTAGAATCCATTTAAAAATCTGCCTTACAGTTCACAAAGTACTGCATCCTAATGTACCGATCTATCTCTCTTCCATGCTCACCCCTCCACAAATTGATACTGTTCTCGATCAATTAATGCTATGACTTCTAACGCTCTGCAGACAAACAGTGTTGGGCTCTCGAGCTTTCTCAGTTACCGTTCTTAAGCTTTTGAATTTGCTGCCCAATTCAGTTAATTCTGTCAAAATTCAGTTAATTCTCTCAATTCTTTTATGTCATTTAAGTCTAAATATTATGACTCATCTCTTTCAGCTTACATACCCACCATAGCCTGCATAATTTTTCTCTGATTTATCGCATTTTATCTGACTTTTGTAATGGATTGTGACTTTCGATTGTAATTTAACATCAACTGATATCTTGGACATTATGGAAATGGTGCTAGAGAAGTCATTAGATCAGACTGAGATCCGAGAATCAGATATTTTGACCCATACAGGAATTATTTTGTTCTAATTTAAACTTGACTGATTGCTTTTCTCAGTGTTAAAGTTTAGGAATTTTAACGTTTGTAATTTTTTTTTAAATTTTACGCTTGTTTTGCTGAAGGACCCAACAGTAGGAAATTAGTGCCCATCTTGTTTTCCATGTGGGAAACTTTCCATTGTGTGAATTTAGTGGCATTGGGGTAATTTGATTCACTGTATCTTGAACAGGAGATGAATTCCTAAAGATTTAGCTTTACCTATATATGGCTATCTGTTGTCTATCAAAATGAGTTATTTTAAATGTGACTTGTGCAGGAATTGTTCTGCTGTTTATTTTTTCTAGTTTCAGATTTCATCTTATTTGTTACATATAGCACAACCTTGCTAGATTCTTGATTTATTTCTTGTTTTCTTCTCAGTGTTCAACTTGTGCAGGTTTAAATTCCATATGTCTGCTTAAAGGTTAAGGTTTAAACTTAGGTGAAGAAGATTTGTTTTGCATTCTAGTACATGTGATGTAAACATCTCTGTAAACATCTTGTATAATTTAAGGGTTTTAAAATGCCCTATGGTTGATAACGCTGACAAAGTGCTCAGGAGATGTTGTGTACCCAGTAGTCTAAGTAGGACAAAAGTTAGGTTTCTAACATTCAACATCAGAATGCATCTAATTTGCCTGTATCTTTGTACCAACAGAAATTTTTCACGTGTGTTTGTAAACTATTTGAACATAAATGAACAGCTTAAGCTTTTACTAACTGCTAATAAAGAAAGTTGATTCAGATGTTTGTGAGTTTATGGCAGTCATGCTGAGTGGAGCAGAAAATTTTTTTTACATGAAATAACAATGGATGGTTGTAACACTGTGTATTGAAAATTATTGTATTCTATAATGAGAGCAGATTTGATTGTGGCAAGGTTGTACTGTCTGATTATGAAGGATATCAATGCAGTTGTTTGCGGATTCATAACATGTATAATGCTTAACTTTTATAGTGTACAGCGTATTGTCTGGCTACCATAGAATGCCACTTAGTACAGCCAGCTATGGACCGAGTGTAGTATTTTGTTTAATGTTCTTGGTTGATGTGTGTGCGTTTTATCGTGTTCACACGCCGGTGCGTCGACTCCGTCTATTCTCGCTGGTCTTGCTCCACAGTACTTACGTGATCTGTTTCAACGGCCTCATTCTGCTGCTTCGCTGCGTCGTCTCCGATCTTCTGATCGTCTTGACCTCTTAGTTCCTCGTGTCAGGACAACTATGGCTCAGTCCAGGTCCTTTGCCTGCATAGGTCCCTCACTTTGGAACCGACTTCCTCCTTCTGTCCGCACCACCATTCTCTCTGGTAGCGTTGCTTCTTCCTTTTCTCACCTTAAATCCTGCTTTTTCTCTCGGGGTCTCGCGCACTGGGAGCGCCTCTGAATGGTATATACCGCGAGAGGCGCTTTATAAATGCCCATATACAATACAATACAATATTCACACCACTGTTAGGGCACTTTATTTGTAGGCAAAGTATCGGAATGTTTGACCAGTGCCAGTATTTATTCTTTGAGTAACGAAACTAAGTAACTTTTACACTGGTGCATGTTTTGCAATGCTTTTATTAGATACTTAAAATACACTATAAATATAAAGTGTCTTGATAGATAGATACATCTCTTGAATATACTGTATATTAATAGGAGGTTTTGCACCACTGTTGGGAGGTATTTAAAAGGTGCAACATTAAGTGCCGTGATACATACGTACATGTCTTGTATATATGTTAATAAGATAGTTCTGTTTCTGTTGGTTCTGATTGCTTGATTGCTGCATTTCTTGTGAATTTTGAATTTGAGTTTTTTGTTAATAAGACTTGGGAAAGTGGTGCAATAACCTGCACCACTTTTGGCTGATATTTCAACAACCAGCAATCAACCTGAAGGTGATGATGACTAGTTGCTGAATTTTATCTTTTGGAACAACTCTTTGAATATAAAAGTAAAAATGCTCTGCATAATTTGCTAAAAAAAATTATTGAGCCTTTTAATAGCTTCCAATAATGTACATAAACTACTCTTGCCAACCACTTATGTGCTTTCATTTTTGTTAGAATTTGTCTTAGAAACTGCACATCTTCTTGTTAATATTCAATATTTTGTTCAGTTTTCTTTTGGCATTGCACTGTTTTGTTTTAAGTAAGAGAATTGTATGGAGTAGTCATGTAGAAAAAAATTGGTCAGTAGGGAAGTATGTAGCATTTAGTCTAACATTTTAGTGTTAGTCATACAATTTATTTTTGGTAAATTGTCATTATTTTGGTAAATAGTCATTCAAATTACCGTATTTTGGTAAAGTTGGCTTGCTTCTAGGGGTCCACCGGTAACCGGCTCGGATACTCGACTCGGCCGGTAATCCCATTTCCGGAAGTATTCGCCTCGGCAAATACTGTAGACGCAAATACTTGCAAAATATTTGTTTCTTTCAGAACTTATTTAATAAACTGTTAACAATAAGCACCGTGAACGGCGCTAGGAAATTCTTAAAGATAGATTAGGCAGACAGAAATTTTCCAAAAATGGCGTCGTATATTCTAGCGCTATTTTCGGTTCATTCCTCTATAATCTATGAACACAAATTCATTTTGATAATTTTTCATTACATGAAAATGTGAAGCTTCGCATATGGAACAAATGGTACCCGGTTCGTTACCGGTTCGTTACCGGATCCGGCAAAAATACATTCCAAATACTCGGATTCGGTTACCGGCGGAAAATGTCTTACCGGTGGACCCCTACTTGCTTCACAGATGCTTTCTATTTCTGAGGTCTAGATGACTTACTTCACAGATGCTTTCTATATCTGAGGTTTAGATGGCTTGCTTCACATATGCTTTCTTTATCTGAGGTCTAGATGGCTTGCTTCATAGGTGCTTTCTATATCTGAGGTCTAGATGGCTTGCTTCACAGATGCTTTCTGTATCTGAGGTCTAGATGGCTTGCTTCACATATGCTTTTTACATCTGAGGTCTAGAAGATGGCTTGCTTCACATATGCTTTCTAGATCTGAGGTCTAGATGGCTTGCTTCACAGATGCTTTCTATATCTGAGGTTTAGATGGCTTGCTTCACAGATGCTTTCTTTATCTGAGGTCTAGATGGCTTGCTTCATAGGTGCTTTCTATATCTGAGGTCTAGATGGCTTGCTTCACAGATGCCTTCTGAGGTCTAGATGGTTTTGTTTGGTTTCTTAATACTGACCTGCAAATTTATATTTGCGGTTCACATGACACTGTTTTAGTTGCTGCTGTTTGAATTTCTACAAGTTACTGTTTCCAAAACTGTCAGTCCACAAAGACTGATTTTTGAGAAATATGAGAAAAATATTTTCTAGTCTGTATTCATTGTGTATTATATCTTTTTTCAGACCCTTCTGTGTATTGGATGTACATAAATGCTAACCAAAACATGCATAAAATTGAACCTCACAGTCTTACTTTTTTGTTTTATTTATTTAAAATTGGCAAAGTTTGCTATGGCATCACTTCATTGAAGCTGTATGTTTTTATTTGGTTTCTAGTTTGTAGCATCAAAAGATAGGTGCAGGCTATTTATTTGAAATAATCTATGCAATCACTGCAGATATGAAGAGTCATAAACTCTCAACCAGTCTTGTCCTCGAGACCAAGGTTATTGGTCTCGAGTGCACTTGAGTTCGTTTTCAAAGTCTTGGTCTTCATCTTGAAACCAAAAGTCGTGGTCTTAGTCTTGAGGTTCAAAGTCTTTGTCTTGGTCTTGAGGTTCAAAGTCTTGGCCTTGGTCTTGAGGTTTTATGTCTTGACAACAAGACTGCTCTCAACAGCGGCACAGAACAAAGCGCACGAATGCTTTCTGATAATTCCGACAGTTTCATTGGCAGGAGGCAGAAACTACTCTGACCACAGAGCGAAGAAGCTGTCCATTTGTTTTGCTCCAATGAAGACGACGACGCAGGTTGTTGTAAAGGGAAGTGAGTAGGGTTTCAGCTGAGTGGCACTACCCCTAGCCACCAACTGAAAAAAGTGTTAAAAATTGTGAATCAAGTTGCAACAATTCGCATACAAAATTGTACAAAAAAAATGCAGTAAGCCTTATTTTGTTGTCCCTAACTAAAAAGTCGGCCGCTGTTTCGGCTTATTTAGCCTTTACTCCGAATCAAGTCATGAATTCTGTAATAGATGCGTGCAATTGATGAATTATGATTATTTGTGTAGTGTCTGTCCCCCATTTACGTTTACTGGCCTCGCTGTTCCCCGGGGACGTTACTAGCATTGGGCTTGGGGCTTAAGCCCCCAAAGGAAGCTGATCGAAGTTCCCCAAATGAATCAAGCCGTTGTATATGCCTACGGCTAAAAATTCGTATGAACACTGCATTCATGTTGCCATGAAAAAGGCTTGGCAAAACTGGGAACGGCGGTCCCAAATTATAAAATCGGTTTGTGTTTAGGTATGTACGTGTGTATGTATTAAGTATGTATGTACGTGTCTATGTATGTATGTATATACCTGTGTATGTATGTATATACATGTATGTATGTATGTATGTATGTATATATTTACGTGTGTAGGGCCTATATATGTATGTATGTACCTGTGTATGTATGTATATATATGTATGTATGTATATATTTACGTGTATGTATGTATGTATGTACCTGTGTATGTATGTATATATATATGTATGTATGTATATATTTACGTGTGTATGTATGTATGTATGTAGGTATGTATGTTTGTAGTTATGTATGTATGTACGTGTGTGTATGCACGTGTGTATGCATGTATGTATGTATGTATTTGTGTATGTATGTGTGTTTATGTATGTATATATATACGTACCTATATGTATGTACATACTTGTATCTATGTATGTAGGTATGTCTATATATTAATTTCGTATGTGAACCCATTACTACATACCGATTTATTTAATTTTATAATTTGGGACCGCCGTTCCCAGTTTTGCCAAAGGCTTAAGCCCCCCAAACGAAAAGTCCTAGTTACATTGCTGCTGTTCCTCCCCATAATAAAAAAGTGAAAATTTACCATCCCAAAAATCTGTCCCCCAAAGTTTTGTAGGGGCCTACAGATTTTCGCCTATGTACGTACCATCGGTTAATGCCTTGAGGCATTGTGCAAAGCTTCGCTGCAGAGATTACCAGATGAAACTTCACAGACCCAACACTGAAAAACGGCTGATAGCAGTATGCCTTCCGCCGGTAGACACTCGAGGCACAGTTTACATAAGTTAGGCCTATATTTAGGACCTACGTACGCCGTAACCTGGCTTGCCACAGCCGCATCCGTTCTACAACTCTATCTAGCAAATCATAATGCACATTTCAGCTGTTATACAGTATGCGCACATCCGTCCGTGCTGACTGCCCGGGCTTGGCTCGATTCGACCACTTGTTGAGAGAAGGGCTACCAACCATCTTGAATGTGGACCTTAACGATGACCGTTGGCTCATGGCTTCTTTGCCGGTGAGAGGTGGTGGTCTTAAGGTTACGTTGTGGTCTTGTGGATCTACGCTGGCACTTTCCGCCTTTCTGACTTCTGCTGCTAGCACAAGCGAACTGTAGGCATGCATCTTACCAACAGAGTTGGCTGAGATCCAGTATACGAACTGGTGAATTCAGCAGAGTGGGAATTGTGGGGATTTGGGGGTTCAACCCCTAGTCTTTCTTAGGACCCCACAGTTAAGTCTTCATTGCACACCCTAGGGGTCGTTTCCAACCACTCAGTTGTGCTAGTGTGATTTCCCATTATTTGACCCTGAGTCTATGACAAAGAGAAGAAAGGTATCATGTATCGGTACCGGATACATTCGCAGCATCATATACGAGTATTTAACATCACAACGCGCAGCAGTTGCCGCCGCGGAAAAAGCAGCTCATAACAGGGATTGCAAATATGCTGCTATCTCACAGTCCCATCATTTTCGTAGGCCTATTCGTAATCTCCAAACTTCTAAAACGCCACTCGAAGACCAAGCGTGAACAGGCTGTTCACGAGCGCTGCGTAAAATCAGAGGTGGATTTCAAAAGAGTAGTGCAGAGAAAGTCGAAGTCCGGTTTCCATGAGGGCAGGTCAAGAGAGGAGGCAGAGGTATTTTGTCCACTTTGAAGTCCAAACCGCAGTAAGCTCGCACGCCGAATCACTGGAGCTTGTACAGAACTGAGAAGCAGGATTAAAGCAGTGACAGGAGACCAGCCCGAGACCAGCCATCTGCTCCAGCACTTATCAGTCGCCTATCAAATTGGAAACTTCTATCTGTTTTAGACACGCTCTTGAATAGGCTGGTGCTTTAGACACCTTGGATTGGAACAACCAGGAGACCGAGCAGGCGCAGCACAGGACCAGAGACGTCATTTCAGCTTTTGGGGGGGGGGGGCAGGGACGTCATTTGAGTATTTTTCGGGGGAACTTGACCAAAATGTGAAAAAGGCTATGCGAACTCTAGTTTTTTCAATATTAGTATATGATAATTTGAGTATCATTTTTTTTTTTAGGCTACCCTTTTCTTCTTCCTCCTTTGCTTGTTCCATCCTTTTCCTTTCTTTTCAAAAATCAAGTGGGAGGGGCAAATGCCCTCTGCCCCCGAAATGACGTCCCTGCACAGGACTGAATGACCTCTTATAGATACAGTGACTGCAAACAGTAGCTATAACTCGTCTGCGTATGAGTTTGTTGGCTCTATGAAGAAATAAATTTGTCATTAGAATAATAATAATAATAATAATAATAATAATAATAATAATAATAATAATAATAATAATAATAATAATAATAATAATAATAATAATAATAATAATAATAATAATAATAATAATAATAATAATAATAACGACGGCCTGGCCTTTATCACGGCGCTTGGAAAGAGCCTGAGCACCATCTCCGGTGATGCACGAGAAACATCATACCTCTTCCAACGCCTGACGTTGACAATCCAACGCTTCAACGCTGTAGCTTTCCGCAGCACTTTCCCTCTCTCGAATCCTGAGGAATAGAGGCCGTTCCAGATGATTTGCTTATTTTAATTAATATTTAAGTCCCCAAGGGATCATATGGGGCATAAAAAAATAATAATAATAATAAATATGACCATGATGATAGTAATAATAATGATAATAATTTCAACAATAATACTAATTGATGACGTCATTTGTAAGACAAACGCTGCTGATGACGTAAAACCCTTTGCCATGGCGACGTACGTTAGTAGATTTTCGATGTAGACGAAGCCTACGTTTAGTTGAAGATTTCTTCTCAAATATTCGTTTGAAAAATTCGATTTAAGATGTATTTTCTTCCTTTTTTGTGCTGCAAAGAGAAGCTTGATGTTAAGAAATAAGAAGATCGAGTTGGTGATCGATATTAAAGGTACTAAAATCTTTTATTATCGAAAAACGAACGTCATTAATCATTATTAGAGCTCTCAGCTCAATGGTTAGAACTGCGGTCGCCGGTCTATTTTCGATGATAGCCTAATAACAGATCTACCATCAAAATAATAAATTAATAAAGAATTAACATGCTTTACAGAAATTTGAATAAGGTATTCGCCCAAACAAACTGAGCAATGCAAAGAAAATCAGTCGTAAACCTACCTGTGGGCCTAATGGTTTATTAAAATCAAAACACAATAGGCCCTAACACAATAGGGCAATCCTCCGAACGGCGGTCCCAAATTAAAATACTGCACACACCACTCAGCATGTATGTATGTATGTATGTATGTATGTATGTATGTATGTATGTATGTATGTATGTATGTATGTATGTATGTATGTATGTATGTATGTATTTATGTATTTATGTATGTATGTACCATGTATGTATGTATGTATGTATGTATGTAAGTATATATGTAAGTATGTATGTACATATGTATGTATGCATGCATGATTGTATTTATGTATGTATGTATGTATGTATGCATGCATGTATGTATGTATGTATGCATGTATGTATGTATGTATGCATGCATGTATGTATGTATGCATGTATGTATGTATGTATATGTATGTATGTATTTATGTATATATGTACTACGTATGTATGTACCTAAGTATATATGTAAGTATGTAAGTATGTATGTATGTGTGTATGTATGTATGTATGTATGTATGTATGTATGTATGTATGTATGTATGCATGCATGCATGATTGTATTTATTTATGTATGTATGTATGTATGTATGTATGTATGTATGTATGTATGTATGTATGTATGTATGCATGTATGTATGTATGTATGCATGTATGCATGTATGTAAGTATGTATGTGCAATTGTACATATGACTATGTATACTTTGTCATTTGTAACATTTCCACAAAAACTCTGTCTTGAAGTGTTTTAATTTACCTTTCATGAACACTACACTGGTTTTGATCTATTAAAATGCCATTTTAGTAGGCCCTACTTTTACCAGTTATTAGAATTTGGGACCGCCGTTCGGAGGATTGCCCACAATAGGCCCTAATTCAGTTATAGAGTTTTGCATAAATACCATACATATTGGCCTCTACATGCATACATAGTAGAGTTGTTCCAAAAATAAAAGTCAGGCCAGTGGCCAGGATACCCATGAATTTTTAGACATGTCATTTTTATTATTCTGGCAAAATTTCAGCGTCCTTCTTCAAATGCTAAATAGTCGGTATGTAAAAGCACAATGTTATAACCTTGGTAACTTATGCAGTTGTGTATTTGTTTATGTTTGGAACCCTGCGAACATTGTTTATTACAGATCTTGCTAGGCCTACCTGCTTACCGTTCATTAGCAGACACTTGTTGAAATTAATTTCATTAATATTTTACAAAAAGTACTGTTTATGCAATACACAATTCCAGAATTCATATCTTTGCATTTCAGCAGCACTTTATACATATATACAAATATACATACATTCATACATACATACATACATACATACATACATACACAAACCATACATATATAGATAAATGCATACACACATTTAGACATACATGCGTACTTACATACAAACACAATACATGCATAAATATACACTATGCATACATAGATCCATCTATCCATCCATCCATACATACATAGGCCTACATACGTACATACATACATACATACATACATACATACATACATACATACATACATACATACATACATACATACATACATACATACATACATACATACATACATACATACATACATACATACATACATAGGCCTACATAGAAAAATATGAAGGAACACGCATCCTCTCGATCGGCTGCTAAGCAGTGTTTAATCTAGACGTCTTTGGGGGGAAAGTTCCCCCCCCCCCAGGATGGATGTTTCCCCCCCAGAGGCCGGCAATATTATAAGGTTGAGAGCTTTTTGGGAGGCAAATCCCCCCCAGGATACATGGTGATATATGGTTTTCCCCCCCAAGAGAGACGAATTCCTAAAAAAAAGGTCATCAAATCAACGAATGACTAAAAAAAAAAAAAAGGTCATCAACTTTTTTTGAAGATGAAACTTAAAAAAAGTCTGGATGAAAGTTTAAAAAGTCAGAAAAATTGGCTTGTCCCCCCAGAAACCTGATTTCCCCTCCCAGAAGAGGGGGACTAGATTAAACACTGGCTGCTAAGGCGCCAAAGAGAGATCCCAGGTCACCCTACTGGCCCTCTTTGACGTCGACTCCTTTTGACACCCTCTTCGATACGGTCGACCATGACATTCTCCTCCAACGCCTCTCGATCTCTTTCGGGCTTTCTGGTGCATTTCTTAGTTGGCTTGCTTCTTATCTGCCTGGGTGCACTACCTATGTGGTGATGGGATCCAGTAGGTCCGCATAGGCCCCGCCCCATTCGGACTCTCACAGGGCTCCGTCCTGGCCCCTCTGCTGTATACATACATGTGCTTTGTATACCTCGGAAATTAGCACTCTCCTAATTTCTGAGTCAGCTTTATGCTGACGACATTTAGGCCTACTTGCACAGTACTCTCTCTGCTACTGCTGCTGCAACTGTTGCCAGGACCACGCAGAGGGATTATATGAACGATCTTACCTTATGGATGTCCTCAAATCGGTTCTGTCTTAGTACCCTAAAAACCTAGTTTATCTGGCTAGGCACAAGGCAGCAACTGGGCAAACTTGACTACGGCGTCTTTACTGTCGAGTTCCCGCGGCGGGAACTAATCTCGCCTATGGTATTCTCATCCACTGTCCGTGACTTGGGTGTTCTCCTGGAACAGGAGCTGTCTTTGGCCCACCACATAGATTTGGTCAGCCATAGCTGCTTATCAGCAACGCCAGCTCCGGGTAGTTTCGCGCTCGCTGACCTTCAACCCAGCCGTAACTCTCATCCACGCTTTCGTCTTGAGCCGACTTGATTATTACTCCTCCACCTATTCGGGTCTGGATCCACGGGTCTGGATCTCCCTTTGTCTGTGTGCACTGCTCAGTCGCTTACGTCATTTATTTCTCAACTTAAAACTTACCTCTTTCAAACTGCTTATCCACCGTAGGCTGCCTCTCTATCTTGCGGACTGATCATCTGCATGGATATTGATCTGATTAAGGCTTGGTTTTGGTCTGCCATCGGTTGATGCCTTGTACATTAGACACCGGCGCTGTAGCGAATACTATTGCTTATCAAATGACTTGTTATTTAATTCAATAATTAAATTAAGGTTTAGTATAAGATAGGCCTAGCTAATGTAAGCGGCGTTTATCTAAGAAAAAGCGGTGCTATAATAATAAAACCTAGTTTGAGTAAGCAGCCGTTGAGCCAATGTTGATATGATGACGTAGAAGAAAATACTACGTATGCGTTACTATAACAACCAGTGAAGCCAACCAATGAAATGTCATGGGGCAGTGTTCGAAAAGACATGAAACAGTTATGGCGACTGTTGTGATTTCTTCACGATCGGTATGTTGAATTGAACGTTGATTCGTTAGCCAAATAACGAATAGTTCATCAAATCTGTGTGCTTGCCATTAAGCAACATGCAGAAGTAACATTTACAGCGCTCGTTTTGCTGTAAATTCGTCGATTGACGTTGAATAGAAATTACGATCGAACTGTTGACTGTCAAAGTCAAGTGGGATAAACAGATTTTCGTACTGTATTATGAATCGTCATTACATACGATAACTGAAGGGATTTATGCGATCTAAACAAGTCTACACTACAACAAAGATCTACCAAACTATGCCTAGAAATGGACATGGTTGGAATAACGCAAGTTACGATCTCACAGCGATCTATGGAGATGGTCTGACAATTTACTCTACAACGGCTCAGATAAGGAATATAATAAAACTAATCCTTAGATTAAATACGCCGCTTATAAGTAGATAAGGTTTATTTGCTTGTAAATGGAAAGAATTGTCTTATTTTAATATACATATATTGCATCAAATCTACAGAAACAATTGGCGTTCATTTGAATGGATTTATACATTAGATGGGCTAGATGTGATGTGAATGTTAATCTTCAATCCCTGGCACGAACGCTAAAGTACCGTTATATATAATATAGCCACTACAGGCGCAATAGAAGTTACTAATTACAATTACAATCGTAGATACATTGCGCCTATATGCATAATGCATTTATATGTTTGCAACTTTCAAATTAATTGTTTCAGAGTTAAACTATGCAGAGATCATACTCCAGAAGAAAAGTTGGGTTGAAGAAGGATGTTTTCTGCAAATTGCAAAATAATACAGAAAGTCAACTCTAGCGTGACCAGCACTGAAACAAAGCCAAAGTCAAGATGGGAGGAGAAGACTGGTCAAGTATTTTAAATTCTGATTCGTCTGCTTTATACCGTTATGAGAGAACACTTTAAAACACAGAACATTAGCTCGTATATTTAAACTTAACTTTTTATATTGGTTTCGATCTTATGGTAATTTAAATTTGAAGGGGTATATTCAGCAAATCAAACTGTATAAAGTCAAGATCGAAAGTCAACTTTAGATAATTATATGGCCAACATGAAGGCAAAGCCAACTTCAAAATCAAGATGTGAATTGAAGACACGAGGTAAATTTAAATTCTTCTTCTTGTGTTGTATAGTACCTATAAACCAGAGAACACTTTGAAACACAGAACTGAATATTAAATCTTATATTTAAACATAGCTTTTACATTGGTTTCGACCTTATGGTAATTTAAAGTTGAACAAAATAAAATATAAAAATTCCAGATCGCAAGTTAACTTTAGATAGCCTATATGACCAACATGAAAGCAAAGCCAACTTCAAAGTGAAGATGTGAATCGAAGACACGAGGTTAATTTAAATTCTTCTTCTTCGTTATAAATAAACCTTTATTAGAGAACACTTTGAAACACAGAACTGAACATTAAAGCTTATATTTAAACATAGCTTTTTCATTGGTTTCGATCTTATGGCAATTTAAATTTGAAGGGGGTTTTCAGAAAATCAAATATAAAAGTCCAGATCGAAGGTCAACCTTAGATGTATGGTCAACATGAAAGTAAAGCCAACTTCAAAGTCAAGATGTGAATAGAAGAAACCAGGTATGATAATTCTGATTCTTCTGCCTTATACCTTTTTGAGAAAACTTTAAAATACAGAAGTGAAAATTAACTTGTTTATTTAAACTTAAGTTTTACATTGGTTTCGATCTTATGGTAATTTAGGCCTAAAGTCGAATGGAGATTTCCAGCAAATCAAAATAATTATAAAAGTCCAAATCGCAAGTCAACTTTAGATACATTGCCAACATGAAAGCAAAGCCAACTTCAAAGTCAAGATGTGAATCGAAGACACGAGGTAAATTTAAATTCTTCTTGCGTTATATATACCGGTACCCTTGTGAGAGAGCACTTTGAAAGACAGAACTGAAAATTGAATCTTATAAGCCTATTTAAACATAGCTTTTTTTATTGGTTTCGATCTTAAGGCAATTTAAAGTTCAAGGAGCTTCAGAAAATCAAATATAAAATGTTCAGATCGAAGGTTAACTTTAGATATATGGTCAACATGAAAGCAAAGAAAGCTTCAAAGTCAAGAAGTGATTTGAAGACACTAGGTAAATTTAAATTCTTCTTCTTGCGTTATATATATATATATGTATATATATATACTCAGTGCGTTTGATTTGAAAATAGTAGGCGGGTTGAAAATCGATCGCGCTGGATCGAGTAGGCGAGCGATTCGCGGTCGACCTCAAGAGCTCTTGTGTACAGCGTGTTTTGTGCATCGTATTTGTAATGTTTCGCATCGCTGCATATAGTACTCATCTAGTAGGCCTATCTCACTTCAGTTCCGTTTTCTGAGTAGGTCTCTTGAAGAGGCGCTATAAAAATTCTCAGAATGAATGAATGAACATTCACTAGAAACCTACCATTGACGTAACATGACTGACGTGTGACGGCTGATTTCACAACGATGGTTGAGCCTTCGGCATACGTTGAATACTCAATTTTAGTTTGAACTTTCAGCCGGCAATCCCTTCGAATTTTATCGGCGTGCTTTCTGCAGGACTGGCAGTAAATTTTGTTCACAGTCCGACGGTTTTCTATTTCGACTGATATTGACATCGAACGGGTCGCCTAGTTTCTATGACAGATAGGCCTACGTGCTCAACTGTACATTATTATTCGACTTGCTCATTTTCGCCGCCATTGTTGTTGAAAATAATTTCCGAAATGGGTGATGTTACGGATGACATCACGCGGCGTGAGGTGTCGGCCGTTTTGTTAGGCCAATCATGTTTCACGAAATTGGAGTGATCAGTCAGCAGTAATTAGGACAGGTCACAGCACGCATTAACGCTGCTGCAAGTAAGTAAATTAAAGTAATATCAATTAGGTTAATAAAATAATGGTCTGGCTCCAGGTTCGTCTATCGTCTTGGAGTCTAACTCAAACTCAGCGAGCGACGACCGACTGTCACTGACGATGAGAAGCCTTCGGCTAGGCGAGCGGTAAATCGCTCGCCGGTACCTTTGCTAGGCGAGCGACCAAGAGGAGCGATCGATCGCTCGCCTTAAATCAGACGCTCTGTATATACTTATAGACTACCTTTATGAGAGAACACCTTGAAACACAGAACTGAACATTGAATTTTATATTTAAACATAGTTTTTTCGTTGGTTTCGTTCTTATGGCAATTGAAAGTTGAAGGAGGTTTCATCAAATCAAATATGAAAAGTCCAAATCGAAGATCAACTTTAGATATATGGCCAGGCCAACATAAAAGCAAAGCCAACTTCAAAGCCAAGTTGTGAAAAGAAGAAATCAGGTATTATTGTTCTATTGATTCTATTGATTATTCGTTTATTCTCATCGCACACCGCAACATGTTAGAGCAAGCAAATGAAAAAATATATAGGAAATAAAGTAACTATAGTGATCTCGACTATTTAAGGGCAGAATGCAAGACTCTAGGTATGAAATTCGAGTAGTCCTTAGGAGGAAGGGGAAAGTCATGTGGGCCCGAGCGGAGATTGTACTGTCATTCATTCATTCATTCATTCTGAAAATTTGATATAGCGCATCTTCAAGATACATATGCAGACTTGTTGTCCTCGAGACCAAGGTCTTGGTCTCGAGTGCACTCGAGTTCGTTTTTAAAAGTCTTGGTCTTGGTCTTGAGGTTCAAGGTCTTGGTCTTGATCTTGGTCTTGAGGTTCAAGGTCTTGGTCTTGGTCTTGGTCTTGAGGTTCAAGGTCTTGGTCTTGGTTTTGCAAGACCAAGACCAAGACTTTTGACAATATAAAGAGTCATTTAACAAAACGCAAGGATTTTAATAATTTATCCAATAATTGCTAATACAATTGAAGGGCTTGCAGCAATAACCAGGTATGTCGGATTTTTTGAGTTTTGGGAAAATGGCTTCAAAGATTTGACACTTCAAACTGTTGTATCTAAGCCATTTTACGAGATATCGACAAGCTGTTTGAAACACCGTCTCAGTTGTTATTGTCTTTCACGAAATTGTTACATAATGCAATGCAAAAGATAACTTTAATGTTTTTTTCACGACATTTTGCTTCATACCTGGTTATTGACACTCAATAACCCAACATCGCCTGCTGTTAGTCGACATACCTTATTCTTGCACCAAATGGTGACTAGCACACAGTACAAATTAATCGTGCAATAAAAAGGTAAGTCATCATAGCTACATTACAGTAAGGAAAAAATAACGCAAAATCAGTGAATTGTAGAGTAACAGTCAATAACCGGGTATGTCAAATAACCTGATTATTGCACCGGTTTTAATACAAAGATTACTAGAAAAAACGACAATTTTTGTTATCATACCGGGTTATTGCACTGGAGTAATGCTGCCGGCTGCTAAATACCATATGTCGACAAACTTGTTTATCCAAAAGCCAATTCAAAAATAATCAGATTTGCACCAAATTTGCAGGGCATATAGAATACAATATTCCAAGCACGCTGGCATACTTTTTCACATAAACCAGGTATGTCGACATACCTGGTTATTGAGGCAAGCCCTTCAATTGCTTTAGTGTTTACACGGTGTGAGTGAGGCTTTACTGTTGTTTTTGACATTTATTCTGACTTCCGGTATGTTACCATGTAATGATTTCAAAACAGACTCACAATTTGTACATTAACATCCGGTACTTGAAAAGCTGCTCTGTGTGCCAGTGAATTCAGCGCATGTAGAACGTATTTTTCACATGGCAGAATTTTTATGAGGACCCACAGGTCACGTCTTGGTCAGAAAATTCTGAGCGAATTTATTTTTATAAAATGCAACAGGCATATAGAATAAGATTTCGCCCGAAGGACTTCTGTAAATACGAATTCGGAATACTCTGCAGTCTGCATTTGGAATTGTTTTGTTTGAATAAAATAAAAGATTCGTGTTTTAATTAAAATAGCGATTAGTTTGACTTGACAGTTTTTTAGTAAGGAATAGAAATCTGGATATGGTTGTGATTTTGGGGTATTGTTCTCGGTTTTGGTCTTGAGTTTCAAAGTCTTGGTCTTGGTCTTGGTCTTGAGGTTCAAGGTCTTGGTCTTGGTCTTGGTCTTGGTCTTGAGGTTAAAGGTCTTGGTCTTGGTCTTGGTCTCGAGGTTCAAGGTCTTGGTCTTGGTCTTGGTCTCGAGGTTCAAGGTCTTGGTCTTGGTCTTGGTCTTGAGGTTTAAGGTCTTGACAACAAGACTGTACATATGTACCTACTCAGGGGCGCTCCCAGCTCAGCCACAGCTAAAGAAATGAGATTTGAGGGACTTACAAAAAGCAGGTGAGTTTAACCGTGACAGCAAGCGCAGGTCTAGAGGAAGGCCATTCCAGATGGAGGGCCCCACAACCGAAAATGTCGGTCAATTACAGGCGGGAATAAACCCCTAAGAACGTGAAATGAGTTATAAATTATAAATTCTGATTCTTCTGCCTCATGCCTTTATGAGAAAACTTTAAAATACAGAACTGAAAATTAACTTGTATATTTAAACTTAAGTTTTACATTGGTTTCGATCTTATGATAGGCCTAATTTAAAGTTGAAGGGTGATTTTCAGCAAATCAAAATATAAAAATTCCAGTCAACTTTACATATATGGCCAAAATGAAGGCAACGCCAACTTCAAAGTCAAGATGCGAATTGAAGACGCAAGGTAAATTTAAAATCTTCTTGATTTATATAGGGCCTAGTACCTAAATGAGAGAACACTTTGTAACACAGAACTGAACATTAAATCTTATATTTAAACATAGTCTTTTCATTTGTTTCGATCTTACGGTAATTTAAAGTTGAAGGGTGTTCCAGCAAATCAAATATAAAAGTCCAGATCGAAGGTCAACTTTAGATAGGCTATCTGGCGAACGTGAAAGCAAAGCCAACCTCAAAGTCGAGATATGAAGAGAAGACACCAGGTATTTTAAAATCAGGTTCGTCTGTTTTGTATCTTTTTACAAGAAAACTTTAAAACACAGAGTTTAATCTATTCATATCTTGGCTTAATCTAGCTCTATGGCAATTTTGGTTTGAAGTGGGGGTGTTTTCAACAAAAAATAAAAATCCAGAAAGTCAACCAGTATGGCAAACATTGAAGCAAGCCAACTTCAAAGTAAAGATCAACAACGAAGCAACACAAGGGACGACATGCATGAAGCAGAAAGAGAGGATTAGATGAATAAGAGAAGCAAGTTTTCATTGTCGATTTGAAAAGAAATCTTTCCTTCTATAAATCCATGGTCTCAGCCCCGTTCGTTTGATTGCACTCCACAGCGTTTTAGACGATACGGCCGAGTGTTATCCAACCGATGTATGTCATTCACATCAACCATCATCGCTGTTGATCCACTGGAAACTTCGCAGGTTTCCTGCCTCACCTACTTGCCACTAACCATAAGAGACAAGTCAGGAACAAATTAAAAGCAATGACACTGCCAGGAAAAGAAAAACACAAAACGACATACGTGTTTCAAGATAAATGTATGCTGCAAAGGACAATTGGAAGTATGGAACATCATCTTATCACAGAAAAAGCTTGCAATAAATGGGGGCGAATTAACTGTCGGACCTTCAAAGACTGAGCCGTTATAATAATTGTTTCTATAATGACTTCTTAAATGAACTGACTGCTGTTAAGTTAAGGTACTGTCAGATCCACAATATCCAAGTGAATTTAATACAGTTTCATGCATATTCCCGCAAAGCCGAGAAAGAAATATATAGTTTAATGTTTATAGAAAATCAGGTCTGCTTCTTTGTATTACAGCAGTAGACATTGGTATGTTGTGACGATGGTGCTCAAACTTTTGTACAGCAAGCTGCAGCTTTTAAAATATAAGAAAATGCAAAACCTTTTTTGTTGATGGAGATTTAACCCACAAACATTTTGCTTAATGGAAATTAAATACAATGTAAATTTGCCTATCACTTTTAAAACTAATATAAGCATTAAGCAAAATTGCAACTTTTTACGGTTATAAGACAATTCGACCTAACCCTTAAAACAAAATTTTGTAAGAGTTATTTTACAGCGTAGGTAAGGTGTGAAAATTTAACTGAGGTAATTGACACCATCATCTAATTGTCTGATGAAAATTTGCTGGAAAAATTCAATGAAGTTCAAATGATTGTTTCTGACTGTTTCACAATCTGCTGTTATGAAGACCGTTTCTGGTCTGTGGATCTAGCAATACTAAGATCACCTCATCATGTTGCGTTGAATTGACCTACTAACCTCCACTCGTTGGCCAGAACCTTGTCGTGGTGAGTGGGCTTTAACCAACAATGACCAGAATCCCTATTAAAACACATCTAATCAGTCATCATCATTTTTTTATTTGACAGTAAAATAATAATAATAATAATAATAATAATAATAATAATAATAATAATAATAATAATAATAATAATAATAATAATAATAATAATAATAATAATAATAATAATAATAATAATAATAATAATAATAATAATAATAATAATAATAACCTTTTCCACCGAGAATACCTGAGTACATGCGAAGGCTAGCCATTCCAGAACAACGCTCCCCATTTTTTACATTATCGAGGAATCCTATGTAACTCGGGCAGAAGTAATTTAAAAATATTATTAATAATGGTGGCAGTAGTGGTAGTAATAGTAGTAGTAGTAGTAGTAGTAGTAGAAGTAGTAGTAGTAGTAGTAGTAGTAGTAGTAGTAGTAGTAGTAGTAGTAGTAGTAGTAGTAGTAGTAGTAGTAGTATGGTGGTTGTGGTGGTGGTGGTGGTGGTGGTGGTGGTGGTGGTGGTGGTGGTGGTGGTGGTGGTGGTGGTGGTGGTGGTGGTGGTGGTGGTGGTGGTGGTGGTGGTGGTGGTGGTGGTGGTGGTGGTGGTGGTGGTGGTGGTGGTGGTGGTGGTGGTGGTGGTGGTGGTGGTGGTGTGGTGGTGGTGGTGGCGGCGGCGGCGGCGGCGACCCTACTAACCCGTCTGTGCTATCACTAACAGATAAAACGGTCTTCAGGCGCTTCCGGAACAGGCGAAGATAAAGGCTGAGGCAGAAGACGGTTCCAACTAGAGGGACCAACATAGGCAAACCGTCTAGACTGAGCAGTAGCCCCGCGCATTCGGGGAACAACCAGATTACCTCTGGCGGCCGAACGGAGAGTGGAACGACCTGCAAGAAGTGAAGGTACAGAAGGTATTGAGGTACGAAGGAGCTACCTGCTACCAAACAGTTGCGCATAAGAGTAAAAACTTTGAACTGGATGCGCTGGGGCACAGGAAGCCAGTGGAGAGTGTCCCGATTGAAGGCAGATATGTGGGCAAACCTCGGGATGCCGCCACTAAGTCGGGCAGCAGCGTTTTGACTAAAGCTTGGAAAGGTTTAGTGAAGAGACACAAGCATAGGTGAAGCTGCCGAAGTCAACCCTAGTAGGCCTACTGATCAGAACATGTACGAGAGTGGTGATCGCTTGAGGGGAGAGCGTGTGATGGATAATGTGGAGCTGACGTGGAAGTCGTAGATAATAAAGGCATGTTCGAGAGATATGACTGACATCGTCTGTAAATGAGAGAACCGGATTCGATGTAGGCCTAACGCCCAGATCGCAGACTGAGCCTCACTGAGGTAGAAAAAATATAGTGGATGATGAATAGGCAGCCTGCAGCCGTGAAAAAACAATGCAGGCGTGCACGCTCTTGCAATCTGTTATGTACATCACCGGCCTATTTCTGGCCCAAATGTTGCACAGTACCAACCACTGACTATAGGCTAGCTGTGTGCCTGTTTTGAGCCCTAGGAACGTGGCCGTCAGGGACCAAACGATGGAGGATTACCTTCTTGTCTTCCGGCCTTATGTATGTGTCTGGTTATTATATCGAGGAACATATAATTGTCAATATTTAATCGAAGATGCAATTTGACTACTACTAAAGATGAGAAAACCATATGATTTGATAAATGACTGAAAAATGGCGACCATTTGGCAAACATCGATCTCTGCCAAAAGCCTTTCTCAGGACAACCATGCATATGGACCAAAGTAATCTACAGCCGCTACATAATTATTATTACGCACACGACCTGTGGAAATTCTGAGTCTATATAGTTATATTATGGTGGTGTAAGATAACCTCAATACAAACCGTGCATAGTCTAGTCCGAAGAGTCTGTCGCTAAGGAATTTGGGCCTATACCTATTGACTTGATAAGTTAGCGACTGACAGAGCGACTTAGTCGATTTAATGGGCCCAAATGCCCCGATTTATCTTGGAACTGGCCGCATATCTTTCCTAATTTTACAAACATCAGCTTCGTGGCTTCTTTAGCAGTTAAACCGCTGGTCGCAAACGTTGGTTGAAGCCAATGAGATATAATAATATATAGCCTAAGCACGGTTGAAGCCAACGTATTTTCAACGCAATGTTTGCCTGTACAGAATGACGCCACTTTGATGGAAACGATTGTGTGACGTCATGAACGTAACATACCCCACTCCAGAAACTGCATTTAAAACAATAAGCAAAGTAAGCCTATTAGTTTAACGAAGTCAATAGCAGTTGGTAACTTAGTGACTGGTTTCAACTTGAGGGCTTAGCGGCGGCGGAAGGAGAGGCGGCTCCTTATGTAATATAATTCATAGACCTTCGCTAGGCCTACAAATAATATTACATATAATGCATATGCAGGTGAGTATGTATGTATGCACATGTATTTGCATATTTATATAAGTAGGCCTATTTGGACATTTATATAGTGCATTTCTTTACTTCGGGAAGATGCCGGAAGACGGCTAAAAGATCAAAGATATGCACGGCTTAAGATAAGCTGAAAATCATTTCTTAAGCTACATATGTGTGTGTGGCGCTAAAGTGGGCCTACGTGCTTCACTTGAATGGGCCGCCTAGGACTAGACTAAATATCGGAGAAATGTTAATCTAGGCCGCGTGATCGTAAGGTTTTTATCTGACGAGTCGAGCTCTTCTGCGTAGGTTCTGTGATAGAAGTAGAAAGTATTCAAAGCTGCAATCTGGGATAACTGGCAGCAGGATCACGTCATGGTTATACTTCGAGGTAGAAAACAAAAACATAGTCGGGTGGGGGGATAGAGTGAAGGAGACCTAGTTTTCTTGTGCGGAGGGATCGAGCCTCTGTTTGCTGCCCGTGTCAGCCATAGACATTCAACGCGTATACATGTACATACGTTACGGAAGCAGTGTATAATATAATTATACGCCTAGCTGGCGGCCATGCACGCTCACTTAAAAACAAATAATGTCGGGTAAAACTAGACACCTAAGAGACATACACAGTGTATTAATATAGAACATGCGATAATTAAAATAGTGTAAGCAGACCATAGCTCTCAACACTCATCAGCCACTGCAGCCAGCCAGTCGGCATATTTTTAGTTAGCTATAGTTAGCTAGACAACTAATCTAGCATATCTTTTGTTACCTCGCAAAAGGTAACCTTTATTGCTTGGATTAACCAGACAAGATGTCTGAATGTTTTCGCATGCAGTTGTACTTAATAGGCATAAAACGTGTCCACCTTTGCAACTTTGCATTACAGACTGTTAGAATGGGGTAATGGGGATTATGGGGCAGAGGTACTCAGCCTCTGAGGTAGCCCTCAATGTCGGGCTAACGACTAAACGATTGACTTTTTAGAGGTTGAAGACGAGTAGATTTACAATAAAAGGCCTAGATATTCTAAGTATAGTTGGATTCAGTAGCGCCGGCAGGCGGACGCAATAGACGCATTTGCGTCTACTTTTTAGCTAAACTGTAAACAATGAGATATTAATGACACTAATGAGAACCTCTAAATGTTAACCCGCAAATGTCAATATCTGAACCTAAATGTATGAAATAATTAAGGTTTAAGAATTTCTGGACTGGAAAAAACTGTATTAGTAAAAACACAAGGTGAACACAATAATGACAATATGCTATTGTTAATGGCTCTATGGTTACACTCTACAGCCGGAGCCCTCTACTTATATATCTATGCTCCGGACGTTAAGCGTCATGACGTAGTAAACAATGCGAGCGTAATCTGTATTGCGTTTTAGTTTTTATCAACTTAGACTTAGTGATATTAAGTTAAGAATGTCCTTGCGTAAAGGTGACGAACAGCCAACGGAAAAAAGAACATTAGCGGATGTTTATGTTTATATTCTTTTATTAAGAACAACAGGCAAAACCATCGACCTATATTAGTGGACGTAGCGTAGACCAGTACATTGCCTTCTAGATTCTGACGCCTGCTTATTATGTTAATGAGCTCTGCCTGACGTCATGGTTGGCGAAAGCTTACTCTCTGCCATCGACGGTTAGGTGACCCGACCTATGCGCACACGAGAGAACCATGACGTCACAGGCATCTTTGCATGCAACAGGCCAGGCCTCAATTAGAATCTCTTACGCTATGTCCACCTAATATAGGTCGATGGGCAAAATGCTGTAGGTGTACATGAAAAATAAAACTGAGTAAGTAATAGCTTAGTATGAGTTGGCAAATAACATACGAGAAATAAAGTTTCGTGAGTCTTTATCAGGGAGGTTAAAGTTATGAGGTCTGTCTCTAAGAAAATAGGGAGTTAAATGATGGTTAGGGAAAAGGAATCTTAGTGAATGGTTTTCATTACACAGGACAGCTTTAAATAATGCAGTTTCAGCTTTGTTTGCAAGCTCTGCGATAGAGGGAGAATTAGCGTGAATATAGCCGCATGATACTGCGTTGTCAGCGTTGACACTGCGTGTAAAAGTTTAAGACTTTGAGAGTTTTCGTCTATGTAGTGGTGATGTTCATTTATGCTTCATTATCACATGAATGATGATGACCACTGATTGACCAAAACGACTGGCCAAGTTTCATGTCTTAAATATGTTTGCGACTTTGCGTCCACTTTTTTGGCGTCTGGCGGCGCCACTGGCTGGATTTGTGCAAGTTTTAATTTGTAATTAGGCCTAAGCTTATACATGTAGGAATGTGCGTAGAGATGAAAGTAACAGTTTCTTAAATTTTTCATAAGGGGCCATCCATATATTACGTACGCAAAAATCCGGGAAAATTGGACCCCTCCCCTCCCTGTTCGCACGCGTACTTTCCCCCCACCTGCGAACATACAGTTGACGCAACCCCCCCCCCCTAAGACCAGCTGCAGAATGTGTCAGTCACAGAGGTCCAATCAACGACTGTCTGCACTTTAAGCCAGATTGAAGGATTAGTAATCCATGGACTCCCTGTTGAGTTGTGTGATAGTTTAATAATAGCGTTCAGAGGTAAGGTGGCATACAAGTGACACCTCTCCCATAATCCTACTTCCTCTGGCAGTACCAGATAGCTGGAAAGACTGAACTCTAGCTCACTTGAAGGCCAAATCAATTTGCGTACGTACATTATCAGTAGAACCCCCTCCTCCCCGTTCGCAAGCGTACGCAAGCATATGCATTTCGGTTACCCCCTCCCCTCCATGCGTACGTAATATATGGATGACTCCTAAATAACTTTGGCATCTTGCATTGAGGTTCTCTACGCCTAAGCTGCATGTTTTACTCCATGCAATTACCGAGTAGTAAATTACACCTGTTAAAATGCTCGTCAAGTTCAGAAAGACAAGCATCGTTTTCGTGTTTATTAACGGCATCTTCTGCTCCTATGAAATGGAGGGTAAGGTATTGAAAGTGAGTGAGGAAGAAAGGGACTTGGGAGTAAAAGAGTGCAAACCCTTCAAGGCAATGTGCTGAATCATCAAAAAAGGCTAATTCAACGTAAGGTATCATAATAAGGACAATAGTCACCAGAGACAGGTATACAATACTAAGGTTATACAAATCACTGGTTAGGTCACATCAATACTGCATCCAGCTATGGAATCCATACACAAAACATAACATTGAAAAACTACAGAAAGTGCAAAGAAGAGCTAGGAAAATGATGAGTTGGGGTTACAAGGATTTGAGCTATGAAGAAAGGTTGAAAGGTGTGGGCCGATAACAATGGAGAGAAGGAGGAGCAGGGAGAACTAATCGAAGCTTATAAGATTATTATCACTGCAAAAGGAAGCACTAGAGTGGGAGAGGTTCTTCGAATTAGCACCAAACAAGGCAGCTCGGGGAAAGGTGGCATACAAGACAATATATCACAGCTTATAAGAAGAAGCTATGAAAATTGCGCTATTAAGCGTTCCAGGTTAATTTGCAGTGGTTCTAAACTTCTAACACAGACTTGTCGTGACGTGTCAATGTGCTGAATCATCACTCTTCTGAACCGCTTAAAACCCTTGTTGTGATCGAAGGACATCAAACCTAATCTTTTTGGTTGGAAACTTCAGTCACACTGTATCGGCTATCATACAAATTACCTTTTAAGCTCCGATTATATCACCAGAAAGTCTTAAAAGACCCGTCTAAAGCCTTTTGGTGGAACTGAAAGTCCCCGGACCCCTGCAGGCCTGCACATAGGGCCTATTAGTAACAAACAGTTACAACCAGTTAAAACATAAATAAGCCTAGTAGTAGTTTCAGTTTCACGACGCTGTGTCATAACAAAGATGATTAGCGTCGCCCTCCTCCTTTATCCAGGCTTGGGACTGGCACTCTCAGAGTACGAACAGTGGCGGAGTTTAAAGAAGCCTAAATCAGTGCCTACATATTTATAGTCTTTTGCGGTGTTGACCTCTTGTTCTGTTGGTTTTGCTGTGCATCCTTATTTGTGGTTGTACCAATGATCATGCCAGCTGTCGTATTTATTCAAGGAGGCTGCAGGTTGCAGGATCCAGAGTTTAACGATATGGTATTGAAAACAAAGGCCGTTGACAGAAATTATTTTCACTTAATACAGCGCTTAAGCTCCACCATTTCGCTTCCTATTCAGTCACTTGAGGGCGTAACTGATTTAGAAAGCCTCCACACTGTTAACTAAAACAGGACTTAAAAATTGTCTAGCGCCTCCGTTGTAAATATAAGTGCGCGTGTGTGTATAATGTAATTATGTATATAGGGACTATAGGGACTATATAATATATATATATAGTTATAAACAATTTCTTTGGAGTTTTTTTATTTGTGCTGTATGATGGTAAGCGAAGCAATGGCGGATATATATATATATATATATATATATGTATATATATGTATATATATATGTATATATATGCATGAAGGCTGCAGATATACTAAAATACCAACGAACGAAAGGAGGTGCAAACAGACATACATAGCCAAAATACATAGGGCCTTTATACATGCACACACACACACACACACACCTACACACCTACACACACACACCTACACACCTACACACACACACACCTACACACACACATATATATAATATATATATGCAATTATGCATACATGCCTACGTACACGCAACGTATGATTTAATTACATATATGTATGCATGTATAGACCTTCTACGTCAGACGGAGAATCGGTTGGCTTGTGTATATATATATAGGGGACATTGTAATGACAGGCAGATTGACGGATAGACTTAAGAAAGATAATGGATGGCACTGGGTGGTTGACGATGCTCAGATGTCGAGATCTAAGATTTGCTGACTCAAGGGATTGACCGGTGCGTCGTATGAAAAGGTCCGATTGACGACGAATTGGGGATATATGTGTTTCTTGCCATGGACATCGTACAGTCATCCTTCAATCAGTTCTTACTGGTTTACCCTTTAGGAAAACATAAACACTGCAGACACATACTCAGGCCTTTAGGTCTATCCAACGCACGTTTCGATCAGGGTTTAAGGGGCCATCCATATATTACGTACGCAAAAATCCGGGAAACTTGGACCTCTTACCTCCCTGTTCGCAAGCGTACTTTCTTCCACACCCCCTGCGTACGTACGCTTGACACCCCCCCCCCCCTGGAAGACCAGCTGCAGAAAGTGTCTCGACAGCTCGAGACAGCCAATGGACTAATACGGGTCGGTCGCAGAAACGCTCTACCCGCAGACCTCTAGTATATATCTAACACTTCTACAGTCTAAATGCAGTGGTGAAAGATCGTTTAGTTATCTAAAGCGCAAAAAAGTTTTAAGATCTACGATGGAACAAGATAGACTGACAAATTGAACACCTGTAAACATTGAATGTGAAATTGTACAACGGCTAGGTTTTCAGGATATTGTTGACAGTTTTTCTATTACGAAAGCCCGTCGTAAACAGTTTTAAATTCAGAAATACCTGTTCCACACTTTAAATTTCGTCACCACTTTCTGGTTGGTTGAACATATATGTTATAGGGGTCTACTATGCAATTTTGGAACCAGGCCTACAAAATGCTAATAGGCCCTGGTTTGAAACGCCTACTCTGTTTAATGTACCATCATAATGTAACGTATGCGGAAGCACAAGAGCGGTGGTTGGGTGTTCGAGCCTTAATTGCCTCATCGCAAACCTTGGTCAGTGGTATAGCGCACGACCACTAACGGGATTTGAACTTCCCATACCAATTTAGCGACTTACCACACCGTGCTCCATTTCTCATTCAATTTCTCACTCCTCTTGACTCCAGCATACGTGATCGTTTGTCATTTAAATGGGAGGCAATAGGAACAAAAGCGGACCACTACAAAGGAAACAGGGATGCGCCATTCTGACTTTTCTGACAAATGGAAGAGATTAGCCTTTGGCAGCGGATGAGAACGACGACGTGTACAGCTGCTACTGCTGCTGCTGCTGCTGCTGCTGCTGCTGCAAATGCTGTTGAATCGATGGTTAGGATGCGGCTACTGCTGCTTGTCTCTTACTCAGGTGAATTTGCGAGAGTACAGTCCACCTCATGCACGATTTTTTTTCTTGGTTTCTGACAGGGTTTATCTTAACCTACGAAGGACGATGTCATTCCTGGGTACACGATAAGACGGTCTAGGAGAGACTCGGTCAGTATGGTGGAGACAGTAAGTAACATACATGACAGACAGAATGTGGTTTTGAGACAGACAGACAGACAGACAGCAGACAGAAATAAAGATATATCTGTAGCTAGAAAGATGGATAGATAGGCAGGTAGGTATAGGTAGGTAGGTAGGTAGGTAGGTAGGAAGGTAGGTAGGTAGGTAGGTAGGTAGGTAGGTAGGTAGGTAGGTAGGTAGGTAGGTAGGTAGGTAGGTAGGTAGGAAGGTAGGTAGGTAGGTAGGAAGGTAGGTAGGTAGGTAGGTAGGAAGGTAGGCAGACAGGCGGGCAGGCAGGCAGACAGACAGACAGACAGACAGACAGATAGATAGATAGATAGATAGAAAAATAGACAAGCAGGTGAAATCAGTCGCAATCACTAGCAAATCAGTCGTAGAGTGAACCGCTTATTTTATCGCAACGTGTATTTGGTGTATAATCCTACATCAATAAGATTGGATCGTGGTCCAGGAGTCGATCGATCGTCCGTCCATTCGGCTGCAGCTCAGACACAGAACCTGGAAACAGTTTCTTTCTCATGACTTCTGTAGCAACACTTATAAGTTTTAAATTGAATGAATTCCGGTTGCAATTCATTTGACGTTTATAAGGTGGTGCCTTGTGTTGAGTTAGCATCTACTACTATATATCTCCATTTAGCTAAGAAGGATAAAAATACACCAGAACAAGAATAAAAATAATAAAAACTAGAAGAACAAGAGAAAGCAACAAGAAAGAAAAAAAAAGAAAAAGAGCAAGATCAATAACACAAAGAACAAAAAGAAAAAGAAAACGAAGAACAATAACACGAAAAAGTAAGATTACCTAGACCAAGATGATCGAGAACAAGAAAGAACAGTTACAAGAATAAGAAGAGAAAGAACAAGAACAATAAAAACAAGAGGAAGGACAAGAAAGGAAAGAAGATCAGTCCTTTAAGCTAACCCCGAGAGGCAGCCATGGGTATGAAATGTTACAGACTTCAATTTCTTAGCCTCGGCACATGATGGTGACTAGCCAATCATCTCCCTCCCCAACTTATCTTCCCACCGACTGTGTATGGTTAGTGTACTCAGTTTACATCTGAAACGCCACTGAAACAAAAACCTTGAAATACTTGGTTAATAAGTAATCATAAACACAGTTAAAGAAGTGTTCTTTCATATAACTATTTATCTGCTGAATAGTTTACTTCCTTAGAACAGAATATGAAAAATACATTGACCTATGACGTCACAATTGGTGCTAGGCAACGCGTTGTTTGTCGTCTGATATATGAAAATGTAAACAATGGTTAAAAACGAAAAACATGTTGTAAATAACTATTTGAATACTAGCTGTCCTATAACCCGTGAAAAATCACGGTATATAAAAACAATTATTATTATAACGTCATATTATAGGCCTATAGCCGTCGTCAAGACAACCGTCAAGACAACCGTCGCCAAGGCGGCAGTATAGTGACGTCACAATAGTGTTTGTTTACGGGACAGACAGACAGACAGACAGACAGACAGACAGACGTACAACGGTTATTATGTAAGTTGACTAGAGTATAATTATGTCGTTGGTTAAAATGCTCTGATCGCCGTAGCCAAGGCCACAGTACTGACGTCACAAACGGTTTCTGTTTCCCGATATTAAGCCATACCCATAGATTCTAGAGCGTTTATCGACACACAGTGTATATATACATATATATATATATATATATATATATATATATATATATGACGGCAGTGTATATAGGCCTATATGTATCATTGGTCAAAATGCTCTGATCGCCGTTGTCAAGACGGCAGTACTGACGTCACTAACGGTTTCTGTTTCACAATTGATTCCAGAAACCGTTTGTGACGTAGCGCCCTCCGACAGACACACGCTATATGGATATTATATGTATAGATGAAAGGATTGACACCGCATGACATGCGGGAAGTTTTAAGTGATGATGCCCCTTCACAGGTTACAATTGAATCTACAGATGGATTGTTGAATTCCAGTGGGGCAGACAGTCAACTGAAGATGAGCGTCGTTCTAAGTAAGTAAGTAAGTATATTCTGTATTGACCAAATCCTAATCGCATTTTGGTGTAAAGACATTCTAATAGACATAGTGAAAGAGTAAAATAATATCCTAATGGACGCCCTGTTGACACATGTTATGGCGATAATGTCCAATCTGTCCAGGATATCATATTGAAAGATCGGCAACTGAGTCTAAGACATGTTGTCGAATGTCTGGAGTTATCATATGGTACCACTCACCACATTATACCCAAGTTTTGGGCGACAACAATGTCTGTGCGCCTTGGGTGCCAAGAATGTTAACGGCCGAAAACAAGTAAGTCCGACTGCAAACATCCCGAGATAATGTCGAGGTCTACAGGGCAGATCCTATGAAGAAGCTTCATATACGTGACTATCGTAGATACGTGACTATCGTAGATCGTGTTATTTGCGGGCAACTAGTTTTCAGTGAGAACTACTGTCTATATATGATCTGACCCTGCCATCAGACCCTCATGGAGACCATATAGGACCCATATTCCCATATGGGAACGTGGAGATCCCACGTGAGTTCCAACTAATACCCATGAAAAGTATCTCTTTCGAGCGACTCTATTACTGTTTTGTAACAGCTGCAGTAAAAAAAAACTACTGGAGCTAGTCAAGGTTGTCAGCAGCTCGCAAAGCGTAGGAAATATAGTCAACTGCCTATTGTATCACTATCACACCAGCTTTCTTAGACAATTTTATGGCAATTTATGCCCTGGAGGTTCATTCGCAATGATTAAAGTACAATTAGGGCCTACACCATGTTCTGATACATACTAAACAGAAAATTGGCTTCGATACGTTTGCATTTGTATTTTATATTCTACATTACTCGTTTATTCTTCTGGCCGATAGGAATTGCTCAAGAAATCAATTTATGACACCATCTTAAAGCAGTGTAATACTGGTGAATTGCTGCAGTTGCTGGACAACTGTGGTAGTGGCCGTTTTCAGGTTTTCGCTTCATGGGTTATTTTTTATAAGCCTTCGTCTCTTATACAAGCGAGTGATTGCCTCTGCTGCCAAGCAATACGATTTAGTGCTGGTGATCACATGAAGAATTGTCTCTGTATTCAGAATTTCAAGACTTGTGTGGTCCTATAGATTTATAGAATCATGCACGCAGACTTGATGTCTGATACAATCACGTACACATGCAGAACAATCACTTGGACATAACGGATCGGAGTGTCACTTGTCACATATAGGCGGAACAAGAGAGACACAGAGATATATATATATATATATAAAGAGACAGAGAGATGAACAGCGATCTGTTCTGAGCTTGTGAGAATTTTGACGCACAAAGTCTTGAGCCGGACTTCACTTTAGAAGACAATGAAATGTTGCCAGACTAATAGACGTATAAAAATGTATGATAGGTGACACAGAGACATTAATAATTAAACAGTACAACAGTACAGTAGAGATGCAGTAGAGAGATGTTCGTTTGCACGTATATCGAAAACGTCTTCAATTTGCCTACTCAATGTGCTCATCGTCTCAGTCTATTGAGCAACCTTCGAACTAGGACCCCCTCCTAGGTCCACCCAGCCGGGTCTGGCTCATCTTCCTGCTGGCCTTGGTCGAGCCGCGCCAATACAATACAAGAACCGCTATACTCACCTCATCCCAGCAACATGGGATGTTGCTGGGTGGGGACAGGGCCGCCGAGTGGGGGCAAATGCCCAGGGCCCGGCGAGTTTTAGGGGCTCGGCCGGGCCCGCAATCAACTTATGAAAAATTGTATTATCAGTTATAAAAAGTTTATTGTTTATGCCTGTTTAAGTATATTATTACAGAATTAAATCATAGTTGTATATATAAATATAATATTGTACCGTCCTACCCACACTTTTTTATTTCAATTTTTTTTTATATTTTCTCATAAAGCTCAAAGATAATTTAAGGGCCCTTGACTGCTCTACCTAGGGGCCCGGAATTTCTGTCGTCACCCCTGGGTGGGGATGGTGAGCCTACTAGGTTACATTTGAACTGGACATGTAGGACAAGTAAATGAATTCCCCTCTACCACACGATTTATGCATGCATAAATGTATTATATGTATGATATGTATGTATGTATGTATGTATGTATGTATGTATGTATGTATGTATGTATGTATGTATGTATGTATGTATGTATGTATGTATGTATGTATGTATGTATGTATGTATGTATGTATGTATGTATGTATGTATGTATGCATGTATGTATGTATATATATGTATGTATGTATGTATGTATGTATGTGTGTGTATGTATGTATGTATGTATGTATGTATATATGTATGAAATGTATGTAGCCTACACCCTTATGCACTTACAGTATGCATACATCAGTGTATTGTTGTGCTGTTTTAAAATTTCAGTCACGCCAACTATCGTTTCCATCACCTGAATAAGCTACCCAATACAAATACTCCTCGTAAATTACAACATGAGGTTGCAATCACAACAGATATGAAGAGTCGGTGGTCTAAACTCTCGACTGCGGCAGAAACAAAACGCACGAACTCTTTCTGATAATGCCAATTATTTTATTGGTACGAGGCAGAAACTACGCTGACAGCAGATAGAAAAAGCAGTTCATGTGTCTTACTCCAACAGAGACGACGACAAAGAAGAAGAATGCGGAGAAGAATGAGAATACGAAAAACAAGAATAAAACGGAAGAAGAAGAATGCAAGTGGCGAAGCGACGAAGAATGCAAAGAACAAGAAGAAGCCGAAGAAGAAGCCGAAGAAGTAGTGGTAGTAGAAGAATAGTCAGAAGACTGCTTAAAAGAAGGAGTCGAAGTAATAGTAGTAGTATCAGCAGTAATAGTAACAGCAGTAGTAGTAACAGCACCAGCAGTAGTAGCAGCAGCAGTAGTAGTAGTAGCAGCAGCATCGGCAGAACAGGATGAAGAGGAAGAAGAATGCGAAGAAGAAGAATGCGAAGAAGGAAAATGCGAAGAATGCGAAGAAGCCGAAGAAGAAGCCGAAGAAGTAGTGGTAGTAGAAGAATAGTCAGAAGACTGCTTAAAAGAAGGAGTCGAAGTAATAGCAGCAGTAATAGTAACAGTAGTAGTAGTAATAGTAACAGAAGTAGCAGTAGCAGCAGCAGTAGTAGTGGCAGCAGCATCCGCAGAACAGGATGAAGAGGAAGAACAATGTGAAGAAGAAGAATGTGAAGAAGAAGAAGAAGAAGAAGAAGAAGAAGAAGAAGAAGAAGAAGAGGAGGAGGAGGAGGAAGAAGAAGAAGAGGAAGAAGAAGAATAGAAAGAGGAAGAGGAAGAGGAGGAGGTGGAGGAGAAGGAGGAGCAGGAGGAGCAGGAGGAGGAGCAGGAGGAGCAGGAGCAGCAGCAGGAGCAGCAGGAGAAGGAAGAAAAGGAAGAAGAAGAAGAAGAAGAAGAATAAGAAGAAGAATAAGAAGACGAAGAAGAAGAAGGACGAGGACGAGGAGAAAGAGGAGGACGAGGAGGAAGAGGAGGAGGAGGAGGAGGAGGCAGCAGCTTTCAGATGTCACGAAACAATATAGACCAAGCGCTTGTCATCTGTCATGCGCATGTATCATATGAGCATACATATGCCTCCATAATTATGCGATCATAAGAAGAAGAAGAATAGGAAGAGGAAGAGGAAGAAGACGAGCAGTCTCATAAGTTATCCTGAGAGGCAGCCGTCTCATCTTCCCACCTACAGTGTACGGTCAGTGCACTCATTACAGCTGAGTTGGTTAAGGGCACAGATGGTGCAGAAATCTCTAAACAAATTTCTGCCCTGGCGGAGATTAGAACCACCAACCCCTTGGTTCACAGTCCGGCACGCTCACTATTAAACATAAGATCAAAATTTAATATCTGTTCAGCATAATGTTTATGCATAGGTATAGGCCTAGTACAGCGCATCTATATAGGCCTTTATAAGGCTATCGACATCCTTCTTTAAATTGATGTGTGAACAAAATAAGGTCCAAGTACTTCTATTTATAGTATATTTATAAATAGACTGGTTTAGACTTGCGGCAAAAGCCACTGCACTTACTTGGCTTCCTAGATTGATTTAGCGTCGCCTTATTATCATGGGTGATTTAAAGAAGAGCTTAAGGCCGGATAGCCTACTTGTTTATTCTAAGTAGGCTAATACACCACTATAAGTTTCGGGCTTAGACCAGTGGTTCTTAAACTTTTTAAAGCTGGGGACCGGCACCATCTTTTTATTGTTTCTCGCGGACCACTAACGGCAAGCGCGGGATCGCAACCTGCGGGATACCCCGGATACGTACATAAAGTATGGGGGATTCATGGGTTTTGCTACTTAAGTCGCGGATGTTAATCAAAATACGTTTGAAATATTATATATTTTCGCTAAAAAGTTGAAAAATTATGAAGTTTTAACTTTTTGAGGACTGTTTCAGTGTTTCACGGACCGGCGTCCATAGCTCCGCGGACCGGCGGCTGTCCGCGGACCACCACTTTAAGAACCGCTGGCTTAGACAATGCCCATACAACAGAAGATTAAGCTTCTCTCACCAGAGATAATCATTTGAATATGATCAGACAGGTATGATCGGAACCACAGAAGGGGGCCCTTGAGACCGCACGAGATCTCAAAGCTCTGTAGAAGAATAGTATGGTCAACCATGTCGAAGGCTGAAGAGACATCGTATAACGCCTATAGAGTTGATAAATATCAATGGCAGAATAGATTTCAGAAAGTAAGGAAAGGAGGGCAGTTTTTGTGGAGTGGTGAGTCCTAAAACCTGACTGGAAAGGAGAGGAAACCAGAATGTTCAAGATAAGGATAGAAGCAGCGGAATGAATCCGAAGAATTAAATCACATAAATATTTCGTAGCAAGACCAAGTTGAGCCTTAATGACAAGAGTAAGGAGTTTGAATTGGATGCGAGGAGTCACTGTAATAAAATGAATGATGACTAACGATTTGACTGACTGAATGACTGACTGACTGACTGACTGACTGACTGACTGACTGACTGACTGACTGACTGACTGACTGACTGACTGACTGACTGACTGACTGACTGACTGACTGACTGACTGACTGACTCACTGACTCACTGACTGACTCACTGACTCACTGACTCACTGACTCACTGACTCACTGACTGACTCACTGACTCACTGACTCACTGACTCACTGACTCACTGACTCATATCGTAACCATATAGCAAATTTGCTTATATGGGCTCAATATGTCTTACATATGGTACAGCAAAAACTGTATGCCACTTTGAATTCTATACCATATAAAATCTATGTTTTACATGCATCAAACAATGGCACGAAATACGTTAAAGTACCAGGTCTCATGGGTCTATATGTGCTATTGGTGCAGACAAAAGAACACAAATCCAACTAATTACTCCTGGGTAGCCATGTTTTAAAGCAGAAATATACAGACGCACATGTAGATCATCGACTCCGAGAAGACTGAGACAGTCGAGACTTCATCGATAGGTTAATTAGTCGATGTTTAATTACTGTTGCAGGCACAGATAATACAAGGGCGCACCTGTCAGAGTCAATTCCTATCGCCCCATGCATACTTACATGCATACACGAATACACACACATAGTACATACATACATTGGCCTACATAATACATACATGCCGGATTGCCGGTACATACATAGGGCCTACATACATACATACATACATACATACATACATACATACATACATACATACATACATACATACATACATACATACATAGTTACATACATACTTGCATACGTACACACACACATATATCTATATGTATATATATATATATATGTATATATATATCTTTGTCTATATATATATAGACAAAGAGTACAAACATAGCGGTACACAACTGATTAGGCCCCCTATAATGAAGACGCAGGCCCAGATAATTGCATTGGTTAGATCGTAGGCTGCGTCTCATGCGCATGTGTTAGAGAGAGTGTATTTTTGTTGATGATCATAACAGTTATGTAGCCATAAAGATTATGGCAGTAATTTCAGTTATTTATTCAAAATGATCATGTGTTTCTTTGGTAAACAAAATGCACAACATTAATAAATAAATATCAGTAGATCGATATCCCCTTACTATTTCTACATTGTACACGTTACGTATTTTACTTTTATTTAACATTTTTAATTCTTAATAGGCCTATATGTTTCTCTAATACACAAAACGCACAACTTCAATGAATCAATATCAGTGGATCAATATCATATAACAATACACAACCATGATTAGCCAACACCATTTTACATTTTGCTATTACTTTTGATTTTATTATCAGCGTAGCCACATTAAGGTTTTTAGATTCAAAATTTTCCGTGGGTTATACGTCCGCACCCCTACTACACCTGGATATCTCCAGCAGTTGCTTCCTCTTGAATTTAAGTCTGGCTAAGTCACTGATTATCAGTATAGAAATAAAGATTATAATTAATAGCGAGTAGAAGGAAGAGAAAAATTTGGTTCACGATACTTGAACTGGTTTTCTTAAGGAGTAGTATTGCCTCATAGCGATAACTGATACAATGCTCCAATGCATTCTACGCATGCAATGCACCGCAGCGTTTCATAGGAATTTCCCGTATCTCATCGCCAGATTGCAGCACGAAGGCAGATTAAACTGCGACTAATTACATTAGTTATCCCCACGGTCGACAGAGGGCTACCCGTTCGTATGGCGACCGGAGACGGAAATGGTTAATTGAGATGAATGGATCGAGAGTAAGAGCGACGCCATTGCTCGGGTTCACATTTGCTGCGGGTCAGTCAGCTCCATAAAACGCGATCCTTGTACACGTTGGGCCAATCGAATTCGCCGATGTCTACAGTGGTTGCATGAGAGCTTCGCTGGACGAACCTTTCAATAGATCTTTTGTTTGAGATCATCAGGAGAAGTCGTCTGCTTTCTTCTTCTGTCTATCGACAGATGTGTCGTCGTTTGTGGCTCATTCAGCTCATGAGAAATAGTCGCTTTGGATGCCACGCGACGAGCGAAGGCCAAGCCGCAGCGGTCGGCATTGCCCGAGCGACTCGGAGCTCAATACACGCTATACATACATGACCCGGTCGGTCGAGGACAGAAACCGCACAGGGGAAGAAAACAAAGACGTGAACAAAAAGCGGGACAAAGAGACTGAGAGCGAAGGAGAAAAAGAAGAGTAGGACTACGGGAAGGATGTAACACCGGAAAGAAGAAGAACAGGAGAGAAAAGCGAAGATGAGAAAGATGCAGGAGAACGAGAAGAACGAAGAGACAGCGAAGAAAATAAGGAGGTTAAAGGTTGATCCGTTAAGGAGGAAAAGGAAGATGTGAGAAAAGAAAGAGAATGACGAGAAGGCGGAAGGTGAACCATAGCATTAGGTAGGAGAGAAGGAGGAAGAGTTGAAGGACGAGGAGACAGATTAATAGTAGTAAGAGTAAAAAGATAAGGAGGAAGAGGCAGGATAGGAGAACAAGACAGATGAGAAAAGGAGGAAAGGACTGAAAAGAGTATGAGGGGACAGATATAAGAAGGTAGAAGAGGAGGAAGAAGAGGAGGAAAAATGAAGATAAGGAGAAGAAGAATGTTCTATAAAGAAGCTTCTAGTCGTGACAGTAAACGCAGCAGCAGGTCCATGGAGTCTATGGAGTCCATGGAGTCGATGCATTGTTAACTGAATCAGTCGGATGAATGGCGCCATTTGCCAACGGAAAGAAATCAGTATTAAAAAATCTCCGCCGCAGCATCCCCTCACCGACCACAGCAGCAGCATCCTCACTGCCACCAGCATCAGCATCCGCTCGTCTCATGGCAGAACAGAGGCTTTGCATCACATGAAAAACAAACCATTGCTCAACTACCGGTAACTTCTATAGCGCCAAGACAGCGTCTAACCTCACATTGAAACAGGCTTACTCATTCGTACGACATAGCATCCACAGAACTTATGTCATCTTAGATCCAAACTGATTAATAGCATAAGGACTTCTGCAGTGCCATCGTTTTAAAATGCATGGCATCTACATGTATGTGGCAGACTGCCACCAAATCATAAAATAAGCCGATAGCCGGGGTCACTGAGATCAAACTCCTGAAGACATGATTTAAAATAAGTCTAGTCATTTTGTGCGAAGATATGATCTGGAGGATCAAAAGGAGATGATGGGAGGAAGGAGTGGGGATGAAACGAAGCAGTAGAAGAAGGAAGAGAAGAAGGAGTATGTGTAGCATATGCATAGAATGACGTTGGCTGCGACGATGGATGGCTTGGTCTCAGGACTTTCAGCAAAACACGAGACGAGAATCCGTATCAGACCTGAACGAGAGCTATTAGCCAATGGCATTAGGCCTTAAGCAGTTTTATCCGTAATTGACTTCCTAGATTTTATATGGCCCTTGCAGATCCTAATGACCTACTCTATGCGGTCGAATAAAAGAGAAACATACAGACAGAGACAGAGACAGAGAGAGAGACAGAGAGACAGAGAGAGAGACAGAGACAGGGAGAGACAGAGACAGATACAGAGACAGAGACAGAGACAGAGACAGAGAAAGAGACAGAGACAGAGAGACACAGACAGAGACACAGACAGAGACACAGCGACAGAGACAGAGAGAGACAGACAGAGAGACAGACAGAGAGAGACAGGCAGACAGAGAGAGACAGACAGACAGAGAGACAGAGACTTGAGGTAGGAGAAGGAGAAGGAGGAGGAGGAGTATAGTAAGAATAAAAGAGGAGGAAGGTCAGAAAGAAGAGAAGGAGATGAGGAGAATATGCGAAACAGAGATACGAAATGGACAGTGGTAAAGAGGACAGGAGAAAAACGCGGATTACGAGGGCGAAACGTAGAAGCCAGAATAAAAGGACGAATGAGGATGAGGAGAATCGGAGTTGCACTCGAGGCATCAGCTGCGCCTCATCTGCACTCGATTGCGAAGCAAAGCTCACGGAAATCCTTTCGCTGTTGCAGCAGCTGCTGCTACTAATGCTGCCGCCGCCGGCGAAGATAATGATAATGCGAAGAATTTATTCAGCTAATCTAGATTGCCTAATGTCAACGGCTGCATTCCAAGTAGCGAATGGTCGATACCTTGAATTTCCTTTGGATATAAAAGTCAACAAATCAAGGTGATGTTCTTGTAAGATCGGACGACATTGTTCTAGAGTTCTAGACAATAGGGCCTAGAGCTGAAGACAAACGAAAGATAATTAAAATTAATGATAATTGTAACTGTATTAGAAGCATTGGACAAGAGAGATTCTCATTCTGTTATCAAAAGACGACAGTTGAATAAGATAACTGCAGTACATGGCTTCTGTCAATTCTGCGCTGAGCTGAGATGTCGGCCACACGTGACACAGTGATCTCGAGACAATTCGCCTCAATGACAGCAGCCTCTGCAAGGCTGCAGCGCTGCATCGCTTACAGCCGTTTAATTCAGTTGCTGAGGTTCAGCAAAGCGTATCGACTGGGTTGGCATCGCGGTGGATGCGTGGCTCCTTGATTTATTATGATTCGAAACAAGTTTCAGTGATTTGTGAATTCGCTTTTTCTGGCTGCGGCGGATCTGTCCAGTCGAATAAATCGATGGTCGTGTATGATCGAAGGCACCTCCCTCGCTCCCTCCCTCCTCCGCCGAAACACCGTCCATCTCCGGGGACAATGGATTCGTTTGATGACACCGTCTTCCACATTCTCATCCCAACCCCACCACCACCACCGCCACCAGCACACAGATCTCTTCTCCAGCCTGCAGCAGCAGTCCGTTGTCATCATAATCACCACCACCACCGCCACCACAACCAAAACAGGAGGCATCGTCGTTGGCATCACCATCACTAGCCTCGGCATCATTCTGCGGCTGCGAACGTCGACCCAGCAGCAGCAGCAGCGTCCAGTGGAAGTTACGGATAATCCGAGAGACGTGTGCCCAAAGCGTCGCTGACGCATGAGAAATTCTCACATCATTTCCGATGACAACGACACGGAATCCGATCGGAACTGCAGTCGACGTCGATGGGTCGCCGTTTTCATCATAATTCCAAATCACGTTCATCGGTTCATCGTCGCGATTTCGTTCCTCTTTAAAGCGCACAATAAATCAGATGAACTGAACTGGTCGCCCACTCGTAACGACCTCTGGCAATTGTTCGACGAAAGAAAGCAACGGAGCATCGTTAGGAAGGACTTAGCGAAGATTGTCGACGCCAATTCCACGGCAAAATGAAGCGATGAGTGAACGAGTTCTCTCAATTCTGCCTACTTAAGAACAGCACTCTTCAGCCAAGTAAGTGTCCACCCTTTTAAGAACTCAGAGCTACGTCACACTAAGCCCAGGTGCACGGATCGATTAAGTATGTGGATTTTCGTTTCTCGCGACATAATTTCAAGAACAACTAGACGTCAAAGTTCATATATGCAAGAGAAACATGGCTCAATTAAGTACTCGTTTGTAAATGTAATAGATTTACAGCGTTTTTCAAACACCTGGCGTACCACTAGTGGTACGCCAGGTGTCGCTAAAGTGGTACCGGTACGCGATAAAATACAAAAAGATTACATTCATAAAATTATATAATAATTTTAAAATTTGTCTACCTACGGTCCTACGCTAATTGCAAGTGGACTCGCCTGTTATTTTGATCTAACCTTTTCTGGCGGTACAATCAAAATAAAGTTTGAAAACCGCTGTAATAGAACATTTATATACCGCCCTTAAGAATTAAATAATCAGTGGCGCTTTCTACGTTAACGTGAGTAATGTTAGCAGTGTTCAGATTAGGCCCATGTCTAGTGAATATATACGTAGTATGTAACTTAGCTTAGGCATAAAAGCCATTTACATGTAAGACTATTAGCAGCAGATAGCCAAAAATGCTATAGGACAGTATTAGAAGCAACTTTTATCAAGATTAAACTTACAGACAGTTTTTTCAAGTCAACACGATGAACACAAGCGATCGACAGTAATTAGGATAATTAGTAAATGGAAGTTGTAATTGTAAGTGTGTTATTATACACTGGAAGTGTGTTAGTATACGGTTTCAAACGTACCATGTGGCTGTTGTAACGACCGCTTCAACAAATTTACTATTCTCTTTTAGCTGAGATATGATCCCTCAAGATTAAAAAAACTCTCTGGCAAAGTTAGAGTGTCAGGATATTATTGTTATATTACAATAATTATTTTACCTGAGCTACATGTAATCCCTCAGGATTTCAAAACTTGGGCTTAGCATTATTTTGTGGTGGGTAGTCTTCGTAGCTGCCGTGCTGAGTGCCAAGAGTGCTATGAAAAGCGATTGCGATAAAGCGTTGGATGGCAACAGATAAGCGCTGGTAGAGAAATGTAGTTTCTCTGTTATTTCCACTTATTATTATCCTTGTATTTATTACTTTTATACATTTATAGTTATTATATTATTATTATATTTAAATATAATTTTATTATTATAATGTTATTATTTCTTATTTTTATCATTAATAACATCATCATTATCATTATTGTATTGGGGTGGTAGAATAGTAGTAGTAGTAGTAGTAGTAGTAGTAGTAGTAGTAGTAGTAGTAGTAGTAGTAGTAGTAGTAGTAGTAGTAGTAGTAGTAGTAGTAGTAGTAGTAGTAGTAGTAGTAGTAGTAGTAGTAGTAGTAGTAGTAGTAGTAGTAGTAGTAGTAGTAGTAGTAGTAGTAGTAGTAGTAGTAGTAGTAGTAGTAGTAGTAGTAGTAGTAGTAGTGATAGTAGTAGTAGTAGTAGGGCTGTTGTCTTTTCTTGTTGTTGCTGCTGCTGTTGCTGCACACACGTATTTAATTTTTATTATTATCGAATGTTTATGGGCATGGTGGCAGAGAAAGGAGGAAACTAGCACAATTAAAGGACAAAGTGGATACAAAACAGCTGAAAATGGCGAATACTACAACGAAAAATGTCAACAAAATTTTTCAGTAATTTGAAGTCTTTAAACTGGATTCAAAGTGTCGAGTAATAGATAGGTCCTTAGAAATTTTCGGAACATGAAAGTAGGCCTAATCCTCACAAGTCTCGATTATGAAAAGCAGTTCTTGAACATTTTTCTGTTCAATACTTAACCACAGAAAAATGGCGGCAGCTGACTTTTAAATTAACTTATTTAAAAGTCAGCTGCCGCCATTTTTCTCAACTTCTGGGACCATCACCAAGCCTAGGTTAAAACGTTTCACATCGGCGCTTTTAGAGATTGTTGCAGTCGCTGGGCCTATGTTAATGTCCAACCACACAGACTGTGTGACTGTGTCTCCGGATGTCCGGTGACCTGAGCTGCTTTGAGCGAAATTCATGTAGCGCCTGCAATGTATCAACACTGACATCGTCTCTAACGAAGTCAGACGCGCCAAGACGAACAGACCGCCTGATCCACTGGCTGCCTTGTGTGGTAAACAACTGCGCCTTCGTCTGTAGCCGCTAATGAACATCCCTCGCCAACGAATTTATATGAATCGCATCCTTACAGCTTCTCGTTATCGCAAATAAACAAACTCATTTAAGAAAAATATCACGTTCCTATATAATAATCATATACATGGGCCTCCGCACATGGGAACAAGGGGGCATTAGCACTCCACTGGATTTTGCGAATTTTTTGCAAAAATAAAATGCTTTGATTATTACGATTATTACAACAGTCCCAACACGATTTTCAATGCGAAAAACCACTTCATTATTTAGGTAAAGTCCTTGATTATTATTTAGTTTTAAAGTTGTCACGTGTTTTGTGTTCATGTGTTCTATGCAAAAATGTCATTTTGCTTCCCTTATAAAAAGTTTGCACCCCCTATACAAATTTTGCACCCCGCCCCCTTCATAAATTCCTGCGGACGCCCATAATCATATATCATGTTGACTTTGACGCTTTCGTAGTCATCATGTATGGGCACGTGTATACACGCTTCTGACAATTTATATAGCGCTTTTTTGGAAATCACAAAGACACCAAAACAAGGTTACAGGGCATCAGAGTAGTCGACAAACTTTGTGGCCCAGTTACTGGGCTTGATGTCAATTTGTTTCTGAAGTCGGTAGTAGCTAAATATCAGCAGTAGCTAACTAATGCAGTTAACAACTAATAGTTGAATTATATTCTAAATAGTTTAAAAAAAGTAGTTTATTATGGTTTTCAAATGTTGTGTAACTAGTTGTATAACTGCATCATCTCAATTTGTAGTTTACTCACTTCTAACTACTTTTTTAATCAGAGGAATTTTCTATTGTTTACTTAACTACTTGTCTCCGGTGTCTCCAACATATATCTCCGTAACTACTGGCATAAATTCTTGGTAAAGTTGTATTTCCAGTTATATAATAATCGAACACTACTTAAGGCCTGTTGCATGCTGCTCTATTTCAAGGTGAACGTAAAGACTTCTGCCGGATACATCATTTTTTTCAATTAAAATTATTATTATTATAATTTTTAATGATGATGGTAATAATAATAATAATAATAATAATAATAATAATAATAATAATAATAATAATAATAATAATAATAATAATAATAATAATAATAATAATAATAATAGCAATAAATGATGATGATGATAATAATAATGTCAATAAAATCAATAATAATAATGATAGTGGTAATAATCGTTATGGACGTAGTTATCTACCGTATTTCTTTGTTACTTTTGATGTACCTGCTGCTGCTACTACCTTTACTGACTCGCGGTCATCTGCGTCTAATTCTGAGAGCATCAGATGATAAATGAGTCTGTGCGTCGGTTATTTCAGAAGAGATTTGCCTGGGTTTTGCAGCTTCGCTAAGGCTCCCTGCCTGCTAAAGCTAGTGACACTGTCTAAAGCTTAACTCAATTTTCCTGCGAAAAAACCTATTGCTACTCTGAGGATAATGAGGATGAGGAGGAGGAAGAGGGTGAGATGGGAAAGTATCAAGTATCTCTGCCACCATGCCCATAAGCATTCGATGGGTCCCATACGAGAACCATGCTAGCAGGGTTAGGCCTACTTCTGTCAGCGGTAGTTCTGTTGTTATAGCGCTTTGAAAATTCACGCCGAAACTGGCTTGGGGGCCAACCCAGTGACGTGGGCCTCTAAGCCAAATGGCAGATGGTACACGACTCTGTTGCCCCCGAATTCTTTATGACTGTGCTAATAGACGTTCTAACTTCTTAGGCAATTTGGTGTGGTTAGCATAACGTTTAACTACATGAGCTGTCTTATTTTTGGCCGTGGGCGTTGTATGATGTATAGCACATAAGTAACATATAGGCCCCATATTATATAGGCTATATGTATGTGTATGTATATATATTACATGGTCCCTTTGCATATGAAGCAAGAGAAGCAGAGCTTTATTATCCCGTTTTTCGCTCACATCGTTCCCAGCTGACCTGTTTAATTTAGCCATCTTGTTTCGTTAGACGCCTGCTTTGTCTCGCACAACGTGTGACTTCAATTGAAGCCCAAGTGTCGGTATCAGTCGGGCATATACTGCTCAAAAGGGTCGTTAGCTGGCCAATTCGTTTCTTACATAAGACGAAGAAGAGGCTTCTTATAGACAATAGTATCTGTTGGCAGCAGACAAAACAGTCGCCTAGGCTGTTCTTAAAATTACTCGCGTATACAGTCCACCACATTACAGGTGCGGTTCATTTGACCAGAAAGAGAGATCCACTGGAGGTCATTACGTCTTAAAGTGAAATCTATCAATGTCGTTGGTAGATAGAGAAAGCATGTTGGCACCGAAATCTCTCCTGCCTCGTATATACTTCTTGCTCTTCACAATATCATATATTACCCTATTAGTTCGTTAGTCTAGGGAGAGATGAGACTTCCAAGAAAGAATGATAAAATTTATTATTCACACTATGTACAAATTGGAAAGATACTCACACTTCCAGAACCAGAACACAAAACGCTTCAGACACAAGCCAGACTCTAGAAAGACGTCGACGAAAATTAGTACAATCGTCATCCACGCAATGGGAGACTAAAATAAGATCCCGAATATACCAGAAAAACGTGACCACGAAAGGTACACAAAAACGCACTCAAAAACAAACTCCGGTCTGGTCTCTATATTCAAGACCCTCTCTATTTATATGCTTTAACAATCCGTCATCAGTTCAACGAGGTAGGCCTATGTCTTAATTAATACACAATAGGTGGCACGGTGCGAGAGTAAATGGGATGGTGATGGGATGGAAGGCCGTCATTTCCTAACAATATTGACAAGGGTAGGGTGATAGCATTGTTCTTCAATACATAACTTTTATTTTCAAGCTGTTCATTTCTTTCGCATAACCTTCAACATTAGTTTGAAGCTTCTAGTGCTGATACTGAATTGCTTTGCTACTGTTGTCTGTCCGTGCACTCCGTCATCATACGTAATGACAATTTTCCGTCCAATGTTTTCCTAACTTGTGGCGTTCTTCAGGGCCTCTTTATTCACAATGTATAGCCTACCACGCCACTAGATAGGCCTACAGTAGGCAACCTGGCAATTATTATTATTTTACCTGAAGCACGTGTAATGCCTCAGGATTATTTATTATTATTATTTTTATTAATACTATTATTATTATTATTATTTTTATTATTATTATTATTATTATTATTATTATTATCATTATTACTATTATTATTACAAACATTTTTGACGCGCGTATGGTCACACTGCAGAATGCGAATCTGAGGGATATCATTTCTAAATGCAGATGATACTTAAATTTACATTTCATTTCACAGTTTGTCGTATCATTCATCAGTGTTGCTGTTGTCAACTGCCTTTGAGGAAATACAGCCTGAGATGGTGGCTAATAAGCTCCTTCTTAATCTTGATTTTCTGCTGCTGTGTACTCTGTAGCAGCTGAAAGAGTTTGAATGGTTCAGATCTTTCAACTAAAATTTGACTCACATGTTGAAGTGGCTGATTTTGCTCGTGACTTGGGTATTGTCTTAACTTTGCTATGTCACTCACCGACTGTGTATAGGCCTATTAAATCGTCACACATGACTGAGGTCAACTATATCAACTAATCGTTATATACTTTCATTCATTTATTTGAGTATTTATATAGCGCCCTTCAAGGAGGCTACTCAGAGGCGCTCCCGACTCCAGCACGAACATACAGGACAGTTTTTTTAGTATAGCGTAGAAAGACTCAGGTTGGGTTTTAGAAAGGAGACGCAGCTCCAGGGGTAGCCCGTTCCACACCACAGGACCAACCACCAGAAAGGCTCGATTTTGCATGATACGTGCATGTTCGTGACTTGCACAGAGTTTCAGTATGCTAGAATATCTTTGGTTGCTGGACCTAGATTTTGTATGGATCTAAAATGTTCTGGTATCTCTGAAGCGTTGATCGGATCCAGAGGTCCTGACGTACAAAATATATGCGATCACTTGATTATGATCATCGAATATCAAAGCTTCGGCCTTTCACCACAGCTGTAGATTTACAGCGATAGTTCTGCTGTTCAGGTGATTGTAACAGCAGAGGAGAGAGCGCTTTTGGCAGCAGCAAAGGTCCAATTGGCTATCATAATATATATATATATATATATATATATATATATAATTCATTCTTGTAGATATTATATGTCTAACATTCTTCGTAATGAGGTCAACTATATCAGTAGTATATCTATATCATATACATCATCGTCGATACATTGAGCTGAAAATCTTTCTCGATTTACTGTGGTACTACTTACACTAATAACTAATGATAAGCATTGCTGCAATCAAGGGCTTGCACAAACTCCCTACACTGCGAACTCTTCAGGAAAGCTTTCAACCTGCTTGTCACACGCACAGTGGCGAATTCTCCACGAGTAAGCTATAGTACTACTACACAGTGCTGCTAAAGTTTTCCCTACTTTGAGTGAGGTTTACTCGTCTAATACGGGCTAAACTAAGCTTCCTGCATGTCGTGTCTGTATTAAAGTTCCTAATATAGTTTGATCGAGGTTTCCTAGAAGTTGCATCATCATTAAACAGCCTCCGAAGGAAGTGGATAGTGTTTTGCTGAGCCGCGTTTTTACGTACTTCTTCCCTGTTCGACATTACCCGCCGGACTATAGCGTGTAATTTTCCGTCGATGAGATGCCGTGACTGCCGTTGTTGTTGTTGTTGTTTGTGAAATCAATGCATCTTGCCGGAGAAGAAAGACGTCTAATGGCTGCCGCGTTGTATCGGAACTGCACATTAAAGACGCTCGAGGTAAACCAAAGGAAGCGATAGAGAGAGAACTTGGCTGATGACGCAGGTTCAATTCTATCATCATCATCTGTTCTAGTATAAATAATTTAGAAAATGACTTGAACGGTCAATGCATGGACTGAGTTTATGGGTTCCCTACAGGGACTCGTGTTAACGCATCATGTCTAAGCATTCTTTTGTCCGTTGGCCTGAAGGAACTATTTCTTTATCTAAACTTCTATTTCTATAGCTGCACTATATACAGCAGAGTGCATCCGGTCGTTAGATTGTTTGCGCTTCAGGTCTTCGACCTCGGAACCAATCTTCTGTATTACCTTCTCTGTTACCATTGCCTTCTCTATTACCGTTACACTTTCTGTTACCTTTAGGCCTACCTTCTCTGTCACATTTACCTTCTATATTACCTTTACCTTCTATATTACCGTTGCACTTTCTGTTACATTTACCATCTTTATTACCTTTGCCTTCTTAATTATCTCTACATTTTCTGTTACCGTAACCTGCTTTGTTAATTTTACCTTCTCGATTCCCTTTACCTTCTCACCTTGTACCTGTGTAAAGGAATCATTAGCTTCCGGCAATGTTCCGTGGTCGTAAAGAGCAGATTGGACATTTTCGAATCAATCATTTCTAATTGTAATCTTAAAGCTTCTAAAACGCCACTCTAATAAACCATAAAGTGTCAAACGAAAGCGAGTCATCAACCCGGTTGAACGAATGGCTGTCATTAAATGTCAAAACGAGGAGCGAACTGTTACAAAGAACGTCCTTCTCAACCTGCACCTGATTCGTTTGCATTTGCGCCACTTATGATTTATATTGCGCGATAACGTGGCCCAACTACACATCAATCCAGTAACTTTTCTTCCGATTCGTATTTAATTTATGTTTTTAAATTGCAACTAGCTACAAAAGCGTAACTGCCATCAAACACTGAAGGCGTAATATCACCTATGTTCTATGACTGGATATACGTGCACACCTGCTCAAAGTTTCTCTGTGTCATCTAATACAGTATGTTGATAAAACTGGCTGACAGGAACCAACTCCTTGTATCTTCGCTATGAAGAAAAGAAAATGACTTGCTCTTAATCACGCAAGGAAGTTCAGTGTTTAAAGTGTAACATTTCAAACTGCCCTCTAAAAAGTCTGCAATTTCAAAATTTAGGTTAAAGTGAACTGAAAGTCTAAGAAAGTGTCTCAGTCTGTCTTCCATTCTCTGTGATAATAAATGAGCTTTTAATTGCAGAGTTTTTCCTTTTCACTCGCCATCCATGATATACTGCAACGACTATAGCGGGAATTTCACATACGACAATCATCGATAAACATCGTATACGTGATTAAATTGGCGTCTTGTATTATGCAAAGCGTCCTTCCCGATAGATGGTTCTTCAGTAGCGCTGATGACGAATTGTCCTGCTCTTAACCAAATCAGAGGCAAGTCACGTCTACCATCAGCGCCGCTGCATTTATGTGGATCGAAGTGGATTAACGGTCGATTAACTTCCCCTAATCCACTCGCTTCCAGACCACGGACCACGAGACAGAGAGGTCGCCCAATGGCTGAAGAAATGCTTTGCTCCAACCAACTGAATAGGCTGCCGCCACACCTAAAAGCAGCACGTAATACAGGCAAAGTAATGTAATTGGATATTCCAATAAGCGCGAGGAAAACCTTCTAGAGACATAGTATTCTATCCTTTCGAAACATTGCGCTCTTCTGCCTCACAAATGTATGACTTCTCAAGCGCGCTTGACCACGTGTCTAGATGTGTTCTTGTTTAACCAAGTCTTCATATGCTTGAACAATATGCACTGCAGTCTTTGTTGATATCTAGGCTACGTCTCGATTAGTCCTGTGTAAGATATTATGGATTTGGGTTTAAATGTTGTCCAAAACGATAAAGGACTTTAATAAGTCTTTATAACTTAAATTAAAATTATTAAATGTAAATTTTCTGGTTTAACGTGAAAATGGTATTTAAGAACGTCGTAGTCAATATCAATACTCGTATCTCACATCTTAGTAAAATGTCAGCATGCTTACGTCAAATTGGCGTTTTATGCCATTACGCATATTACATGGTAGCGCATTCATAATTTCATTTTAACTGCATTTTGACTCTAACAGAAAATTAAATTTATAAGAGAGAATTTTGATGTATTGTCCATATAAAGGAAAAGATTAATGCAGTGTTGTGTGTTAATGCTCGCGTCGTACGTCAATGTCCGTATTTTTTACTGCACGCATCATTTTCGCTAATGTTAGTGTGGTTAAATGGTCGTGTTCATGTTTGAAGTTAATGTTTCGGATGTAGCCTGCACGTTCACCACTCACATCGATGCACCAAAGCGAAGACGCGTCACGCACAAAGTCCTGCCTTCCGCTGACTCCGTATTATTTCAGTTGCTCTGAATGTCTATTGTATTCTCGCCGTCGCGTCAAGTCGGATCGCGATTTCTTTGCATCTTCATTGCGTTTTATTTTCTCCGTCTATTCTCCGAGAGACAGCAGCCCGTCCTTTGAGATGGTCCCCGGCGCTGTCCTCGGGGCCAGGCAAGCAGAAACGTCTCCGCTCATGCGAATTTAAGGGTCACATGATTTTTATATGGACGTATAGCCGAACTAATGTCCGATGAAGTCGTTACCCAGCAAAATAATTCCGTCTAAAGGAATATCTATGGAGAATCGGAACCCGCGAACATGACGCCAGGCCTCTCGTCACTGCACGTCTGGAAAGAAGGAAGGAAGGAGGAAAGAGGGAGACTTTTGTCTGGGAAAGTCCGGCGTTAAACCTCCCGCGAGAGTTCCACTCGATATAGAGATCTATTCGCTTCTGTTAGGGATGGAGACGAGCAGCTGTGGACTGAGCCACGCCGCTCTTTGTACGCAGGCGCCAAGAGCTATGCGCCTCCTAGCGGTCGTTGCATTTGCATTGCCTACAGACTGCCATGTAAACAGATCGCAGTAACAGTCGAGTCACACGGAGCGAATTCCTTGATCAACGCACCCGACTTGTTCAGTGACATTGAAATCTAGACTCGTATTTCGTACCTAGAACGCATTTCAACTTGCTATGCAGCGTATATATTTTAAGCCATAGGCATGGGCGTCCGCAGGAATTTTTGCAGGGGGTGCAAAAAATTTGTAGAGTGCAACATTTTTATAGGGGGAGCAAAATGAGTTTTTTGCCTGGATTAGCCATTCATGGACACAGAACACGTGACAACTGTATAAATAAATAATTGTCAAGGACTTTACCTAAATAATTAAGTGTTTTTCGCATTGAAAATCGTGTTTGGACTGTTGTAGGCCTACTAATTATAATAATAAAAGGATTTGATTTTTTTAGTATACGTAAAATCCAGGGGGTGCAAACGCCCCCTTGTTCCCATGTACGGACGCCCATGGCTATAAGAAAGACTGATTACATGTATGTCTGTGCTTAATTATTAGTCTACCTGAATATTCCTTGAAAAAATTTAGAGCTGCGTCTCTATCGGTATTTAGGCCTAGTGCTAAGAGACGTAGACCTGAAGGACAAATTGAAGATATTTCTTTTAAAGAATTTTAACACTGAAACGCACAATCAGCCAAAGAACTAGATAGACTTACTAACATCGCTTGTCATTAGATTTTCAACCACAGATTCGGAACTGATAAGCAAACGCATTGGTAATTAAATGTCATGCCTAACTTGAAACATCCAGTCTCATGTTTCTCCTTCAAATCCTACATAGGCCAATTCTCTCCCCTTTCCTTTGCAATTAGGCCTAATTCATCGTCATGTCCTCTAATGCTACCAGTTCTGTCTCCGTGAAAATTTTAATTTAACAGATATATAAATTAAAATCGGCTTGCATGCCCTTCAATGAGTAGCTCTTGCTGCAGGAATTTGACCTTCAAATGGTCTAGCACTCTTGCACATGCAGGTTAACGTCGGCAAGAAATCGACGCTCCTCAGATACGCATTTCTGTGCGACCTTGTGCGCATTAAAAATGTTTTGTAGCCTAATAATAATAATAATAACAACAACAACAACAACAACAACAACAACAACAACAACAACAACAACAACAATAATAATAATAATAATAATAATAATAATAATAATAATAATAATAATAATAATAATAATAATAATAATAATAATAATAATAATAATAATAATAATAATAATAATAATAATAATAATAATAATAATAATAATAATAATAATAAATATTATTTTGTGTAAATAATATTACGCTGATAATTATTTAGCAAACTTTTATCGCGCTTTTTATAGTGGAAGGTCTAATGACGTCTCTGAGTTGTAAACTTCTTTATGCACGCGTTGATCACGTGCTTACAGTTACTGGGCGCGCTTTTAGCAAGTTTTTCTGGCTGAAAATAATTCAAAAGAAAAGATACAGAATTGGGATAGAAACATTTATCAGGTGCATAGGAACCAGTCAATTTTGATCTGATTCTAGACATTTTATTAGCATCGAAATTCAGGAATTTATTGGTGAGCTCATGAGTAGCCGAATGCATAATTGCATAAAATACATAAAAGAAAATTGGGGATGCATTGAACTTAACACTATGTGGCAAGTTATTTAAACGTGGCGCTCAAATTAGCTAAGCATGCAGGCTTAACAGATAAAACTAGTTTTCGTATAAGTTTGCATCGTTGTTCAAATCAAATATAGTTTGCTGGAAGACGAGAATGGTGCCACCAACTGTCTGAATTTTGCGGTTCTTAGCTTCGGAAATAGTAGAGTTAAGACACTTTTTAATTCTGATTACATTTTATTCATTGCGTTCACCATATCTGCCGAAAACTGGATGAATAAGCTTAGAGATCGTAACGTCTGATGAAGAATTGACAATCGGGCTAAGAATAGTGCTAAGTCTAAGGCTGATGTCATGGGAATTTCCACAGTGGCGTCATATTTCAAGCGGACTCTCGCTCTAATTGCCGTTCGAAGTCAGATTAAAGTGGACGAGAAACAGAAGCACGAGTGATTATTGAGTTGTCCTCATGACGGTTGCCGATGAGAAGATGAACTAAGAGGAGATGGCGAAAAACACGTAGGAGAAGGGGGAAAAGGAGGAGGACGAGGACGAGGACGAGGAGGAGGAGGAGGAGAAACAGCAGCAGCCAACTTCAGAAGATGCTTCCTTAACAGATCGATTCGACTGTGGCGTAGATAAAGTGTATTAGCAAGGCAAAGTAGTTGATTGTCATACTAAGTAGGCTAAGTGACTCGGCAGAATATGGATTTCGCAATCGCTGATTGGAGCATTGCGTCACACAGTTTCTTCTTACTTTTCTTTAACCTCATCCTCCTCCTCTTCCATCTCCTCCTCGTCGTCATTTTCGTCTTCGTCACTTCATTCTTCCTCCTTAGAATCTTGTCCTCATTTTAGTCATGAACAATGTCGCGGTCGACTCCTTCGATCGCAACGACGAACCAACGAAGGAACTATTAAAAGATCTTTATTTAAAAATAAAGTCGATTAAGTGTAGAGTAAGTCAACTCGTCTATCAAATATCACAATCGTAGACAGCACACAGGTTGGCTGGTCTCGATTGAACGTTATACGATCAATGTTTCAACGTTTACAAATCTTCGTCAAAAGGCCCTTAATGTACAGCAGGTCTATCTTATATAGAGTTCTCCCGGATTCCAGAACGTTCTGTGACGTCACTGTACTTTTCCCTGGAAAGTCCTACTGAACACGTATATCCTTGTTGCATGCACCGAATTAATGTTGACAGCTTGCTGCAGAATTTTCCGTGCGTTGTAAACAAGCTTGTTGACGCGTCGGTTTTCTTCCCTTGATGCATGCACTCGCGTAGACCACGACATTCCCTCCGCCCTCAGATGATGACACGTCTTCAGCACCATCCCGAACGGGTCATCACGATCAAGCCGGGCCTCCAGACTCCATCTCGATACAGCATATACAACCAAAACAAAACACATCAGTTAGTCAACTTATCCACACAATTTGCGGGCTCGATCCTTGTGTGTCGGGCCATTTCCCCCCTTCACCATCCGAGTCACAACCGAGAGAGGAAATCAGCCACCGTGTTCTGACGTCCAGGACGATATCGAAAGTCCACGTTAAACTCTTGCAATGCTAACGCCCAACGAGTCAGTTTCGCACTCTTAGGGCTTGCATCTGTGAGATAAGACAAAGGATTATGATCTGAATAAATGATTATCTTTGATAAGAATATCCATGACTTGAATCGTTTAAGTGCCCAAATTACTGCGAAAGCCTCTCTCTCAATTGTAGACCAATGCATCTGTGTATCTGTAAGTTTAAGGCTAGCAAAAGCAATTGGTTTTTCTTGACCTTCTTCGGTCCACTGAAACAAGCAACACCCGACCGCGGTGGCACTTGCGTCAACACTTAAACCAAATTCCTTAGTGAAATCAATGGTATGCAACTGTGTAGCTTTACTGAGATCATCCTTTAACTTATCTAGTGCTTCTTGATGCTTTTGCTCCCAAGGCACCTTCGTAGGTATGTTATCTCGTGTCAAATCAGTTATTATCCGTGCTTTTTCAGCTAAAGCAGGTATAAAATTTCGAAAATAACTGAAAAAACCCATAACCTTTCTAACTTCTTTCTTTGTTGTTGGAGGATGGATATCATTGATCGTAGCGATCTTACCTGGATCAGGTTCAATACAACCTGACCCTACTATATGGCCAACAAACTTTATTTTGTTTTGTGCAAAATTACATTTTCTTAAATTCAAAGTGAGTCCTGCTTCCTCAATAGTTTGCAAGAATTTCTCTAGATGTTCTAAATGGTCATTCCAATTCATTGAAACCACTGCCATATCATCGACGAATGGTTCGGTAAAACTTCGCACTGGATGTAAAACTTGGGTCATAGCACGAATAAAGGTATTGCTAGCGGACTTGAGTCCAAACGGCATCCTTGTGAACTCAAAAAGTCCTGCATCACATACGAATGCCGTAAGCCATCGATGTTCTTTCCGAACTGGAATTTGCCAATACCCCGATTTCGCGTCGAAAACACTAATAAACTTTGCCCGTCCCACCTTTTGTAAGACGTCAGCAATGTCTGGGGTCGGGTAACAATCACCTAGAGAATATTTGTTAACATGGCGATAATCAATTGCCAATCGAACGCCATTTTGACCTTTGGGTCCCTTTAAAACGCAAACTACCGGACTGGCCATTTCACTTTTCGATGGTCGAATGATGTCTAATGCCAACATTTCTTCTATCTGGCGTTGTACTTCAGGTTTAAGTAGCTCAGGTACTTTATATGCCCTTAAACGCTTAGGAGTGAAATCATGAGTTATCTTAATCTCATGTTCTAATACTGGACAATACCCAGGTTTATCCACAAATACTGCCGAGTGCCGATCCAAAACTTCAAAAAGTTGCTTCTGTTCCTCTTGCGAAAGATGCGCTATAATCAGAGGATCAATTCGCTTACTCGGGCTTATTTGTTCACGTTCTTCCTGATCTACAACCTCTACTATACCAAATTCTTCATCTTGATCAACAATTACTGAACAGCTATTGATCATCGCTTGTTCGAGTCGTTCATGGTATCGCTTGATCTTATTTGCGTGTAAATGTCTTTGTTTTCCCTCTATTTCTACTATATAAGAATATGGGGATTTAACCTTGACTACGGTAGCAGGTCCTTGCCATCGACTATAAAATTTAGAACTACCAAAATCTGGTGCTAATACTGCTACTTTATCTCCAACTTCGTATTTTCTGTCAGTACTACGCAAGTTATAATAATCTGCATACCGCTTTGTTTCTATATCACTATAGTAATCTGCATAAACTTTCGCGAATTCGAGGTTTTCCTTCAGTGATTGGAGATACTCTTCGGGTGATTTACGTAAGTTAAGAGGTACTTTTCGTTCGCCAGCCCACGATTCCTTCAACACACTAAGTGGACCCCGAGGAAGAGTTCCATAAACCATAGTGAATGGCGAAATATGAGTCGTGCCTGAAGGTTTTTCTCTAAGGCTCCACAGAACAAACGGTAACAATTGGTGCCATCCACGAGGATCAGATTGAGCAAGCTTAAAGATCATGGTTTTCAAGCTTTGGTTGCATCTTTCAACCAATCCAGCTGCCTCAGGATGTCCAGGGGTATTAAATCTGGGACTACAACCCATTCGCCGCAAGAATTCTTTCGTCAAACGACTGGTAAAGTTGGTACCACAATCAGAACTGATGATCCTTGGAATAGAAAAAGTTGTAAAAACTTGCAACAGAGCTTCACAAACTCCCTTTGCATTCAGCGATCTAAGAGGATACGCCATCGGCCAACGAGAAAATTTGTCCACCAGAACCAGAGCATAATTGTACTGGGGTTTCGATTTGTTGGATTCTCCAGTCACTACCATAGGGCCAATACAATCCATATTTAGATGGTTAAAACAGAGTTCATCCGCCCTCGGAATAGGAGTGATCGGGACTCGATCTGCCACTTTAACTGGAGTTCTTAGTTGACAAATTTGACAAGACGCACAATATTCGCGAATCCTCTCATCCATTCTTGGAAACCAAAAGTTTAATTTGATCCTGGCTCTCGTTGCCTTAAAAGCCATGTGCCCAGCACATGGGGCATCGTGTGCTACTCGCAAGACAACCTCGATTCTATCTTCCGGTAAACATAATTGATTAACCTTATGTCCCATAATTTCCCCTTTGTGGTACAGGAGGTTATTATCTATAAAGAAATTATTTTTATTCTGTCTCGCTTGTTGCCAGCAAGATATAAGATTGTGACAATTCTGTTGCTCACGCAATAAAGTATCATTATTCGCTACTCCCTCATCAGACTTGAACTCTGTTGACTCAACATCAAGAAAATTATCTGAATCATCAACTAGTTGCTCCTGAGAATATTCATTCACTTCTGACGGCAAGGATTCGTTGCTGTTACTTTTCTCGATATTAACTTCTAAGTTATCTTCTTCTGCCCCTTTATTTATTTGTACACATCGATCTACGCCAGCTACCATCACTACATATTGCGAACTATCCCTTAATAGGTCCACAACATGGGGTGTCAGAATAACCCGTTCATTTAGTTCAGGGACTGCAGCGAACATGACGCACAAAGATGGCGCAATGTTTGTCGTTCCTTCCATTGAATTAGCTAATTTCATTTGTAGGTATACTACATCTGCCTTACATCCTTCTCCATGAAAACCAATTATATTAATCCGTTTAATCACGGGTAAGTTTAGTGACTCAATTAATTTCTTATCAATACAACAAATTTCTGCTCCTGAATCAGATAATGCTGGCTGAGAAGGGAGATCTTCAATCTGTACATTGATATACGACCTCTCGTGTAATCCATCAATACTATTCTCGTATACCCTTACAGCAGTTTCCAAGCCTATTGGTTTAGAATTATCCAATAAATTCCCTTGCTTTACCTGTTCAGGTATCTCATGCAACACGTTGACCTTCTCAACACATGAGTCGATCACTTCTTCAGTTGGGTTCCCAAATATACAAGTACTCACCTTTTTAGAACTTGGTTTGGTCTGGCACTCCCTTGCCATATGACCCTTCTGATGACATAGGAAACAGAGACCCTTTACCTTGGCCTCCTCCTGAGACACCCTCGCACCTATCTTGGCTTCACCCCTTATTTCCGGTTTGGGAGACTTGGGTTGAGCTGTCTGGTTATTGACTTGAACCTGTGATTGACCTCTCGTCCAATTGTTATACTTCGGTGTCGGATGACTACGGCATACTAAGTCATTCCCACCATCATGCGACGCTACATAAATGTCAGCCGCATTAGCTATGTCTTCACAGCTCAACCACTCCTCTTTTTCTTGGGCCAAGATATAATCTAAACAAGCCTTCGACAAGGACTCCTTAAGCCGATCCGCAACCAATAAACTTACAAGTTTATCAAACTCATCAGTTATCTTTCTACTTTTCAAATAATACATAAGAGCCACACGCAATTTGGATGAATAGATCGTAAATGATTCGTCCGATGCTTTGTGCAACGACCAAAATCGGGCTCTAAGATTTGAAGGGCTTATCTTAAACTCCCTTAGCAAAAACTCCTTCAGGAATTTGTAGTCATGGAGCTGTGCCTCAGTAAGGCGCATGGTTAATGCCTTAGCTCTTTCACTTAAAATGGCTAGCAATAATTTTGCTCTAACATCTTCATCCACCTCATACACATTAAACAAACCATCCAAGTGATCAAAAAAACCTGGAATTTCTATAGGGTCGGAAGGAAATTTCCAAAGAATATTCTTAAGGGCATCACTATAACGCTTAGTACGACTTGCTAAAGAATCTCTAACATTTCGTTCTTCCTGCTTTTCCTTCCTCTCCCTTTCTTCTTTCTCTTTCCGTTCCTTCTTTTCTCTTTCTTCTTTCTCTTTCCGTTCCTTCTTTTCTTCCTCTCTCCTCTTTTCCTCCCTTTCTTCCTTCTCCTTCCGTTCCTCCCTCTCTCTTTCTTCCTTCTCCTTCCGTTCCTCCCTCTCTCTTTCTTCCTTCTCCTTCCGTTCCTCCCTTTCTCTTTCTTCCTTCTCCCTTTGTTCTTTCTTTTCTCTTTCTTCCTTCTCCTTCCGTTCCTCTCTTTCTCTTTCTTCCTTCTCCTTCCGTTCCTCCCTTTCTCTTTCTTCCTTCTCCCTTTGTTCTTTCTTTTCTTCCTCTCTCCTCTTTTCCAATCTCCATGGCCCATTCTTCCATTAATTGATTTCGATCCCATGACATAACATCATCATCGTCCCTTCCTGCCTTCATAAGATACACCCTAAGGCGCTCAGACGACATTTTGCGAATATTCGCTTGCATCTCTGTTGTCAACGCTTCCATTTTTACAAACAGTCAGTCAACAACATTCAACAAAAAAAAACAGACACCACGCGGCAAACCCGCCACACAAAAGGAAAATTCCACAACCCAAAGTGCAACTATTCAGTATCCAAAGAAGTACACTCGCCAAGTACGCAAAAACTATACAAGCTCACGCAAGTCTGGCCTCGATCACAACAATGGATCAAATTTCAAAGAAATAATCAGCAGATATTGAAAGAGAAATAATGGCTGCCTCCCACTCGGCTGCAACTCCACTCTCTTTTCTCCTTCTCAGCCACGACAACACCTAGGATCTTACCCGTATGTTGACTGCTGTCTTCTGCTGTCTCAGCCGAACGACGCACTTCGTTCGTCCGACTGTCGTATGCCGATTCACCCGTCTCCCACGGTAGAAAGGCGTCTCGATCCGCTCGCTGTCTGGAACAGACCGTCTCTTGATCCTCCGGGTTGACTCCTTCCTCCGTCGGCTCGCGTCTTCTTCACCGGATCCAACACCGATGATCCCACTTCTGACACCAATAATGTCGCGGTCGACTCCTTCGATCGCAACGACGAACCAACGAAGGAACTATTAAAAGATCTTTATTTAAAAATAAAGTCGATTAAGTGTAGAGTAAGTCAACTCGTCTATCAAATATCACAATCGTAGACAGCACACAGGTTGGCTGGTCTCGATTGAACGTTATACGATCAATGTTTCAACGTTTACAAATCTTCGTCAAAAGGCCCTTAATGTACAGCAGGTCTATCTTATATAGAGTTCTCCCGGATTCCAGAACGTTCTGTGACGTCACTGTACTTTTCCCTGGAAAGTCCTACTGAACACGTATATCCTTGTTGCATGCACCGAATTAATGTTGACAGCTTGCTGCAGAATTTTCCGTGCGTTGTAAACAAGCTTGTTGACGCGTCGGTTTTCTTCCCTTGATGCATGCACCCGCGTAGACCACGACAAACAAATTCCATGGTAGATTGCACGACAACTCATTTAAGTTCATGAAAAGGAGCCATCAATATTCTAACTTATTCGGACAAAAGGAATTAAAACCAGAAATTGAAAGATAGGAGGGCAGAACAACTGGTGCCAAAGAATCAGCTATCAACTGTATGCACCTTCAACAGCATCATCATCATCATCATCATCATCATCATCATCATCATCATCATCATCATCATCATCATCATCATCATCATCATCATCATCATCACCACCATCATCATCATCATCATCATCATCATCATCATCATCATCATCATCATCATCATCATGTTCTTAATTGGTTCTATAGCTCTAACTAAACGACTTGATTATATTGCATTGTATCTATATATTTATATAGCGCCTCTCGCCTCATACACTTGCATCAAGAAATATTATTAATCGTCATCATTTTCATAATCTCATCACCAGCTTCAGTACCACAACGACTAAAAGAGCCAGACGGCTCTTGACAGGACGCATTGTATACTTGCGTTCGACTGCTGTTATTAACGGTCAGATGCTTTCAAGTTCGTCAGTCAAATCAACTCAACGCCACCATTTTGAATCTTTCTAAGTGAATGTATTGGTCAGAACTAATCAGTTTCGTTAAGGCTTCAATCTGTCAATAATCTGTCAAGCGATCGATGAGTCGATCAGTGACTTTCCCACTTGAGAAAACAGTTTGATCGATAGTCTGTTGTTATTCTCCAGACGACAAAGCTCGAAATATTTTATCATTCGAAGCAGTTGGCGCAGTTCGCACGAGGCGCGTGGGCGTCTCTCTCCTTTGCGCTTTCCATGCATGTACGCTCCCATGGATAATGGCGTCAGCAGCAAAAGCATCAACAGAGTAAACCTCATTGTCTTAACGACGCATCTGAGTGGAGACAGTAATAACAAACACCTGCTTTATTAGCCACGCTAATAAGCGCATCTCTAAGTGACCAACTTTGTCGACTCATAATTATTCATCGGCTAATTAACCACAAGTGATCAGTTTTTACTTAGCTATATTTAATAGTTTACAACTTAATACGTTCCTGTATTTGGTCTTAAAATGTGACCCACATAATTAACAGATCGTTTTAATTAATTAATAAGGGTCAAGTGAAAGTAAGTTGATTAAAGTGAGTTCATTTGTCATTAATATTTCTTTTACCCTCAATGCAACTATGTTCTTCCTCGACTGACTTTTTCATCATCATTATCATCATAATCATCTTCTTCTGCTGCCTGAATTTAGCTGCACAGAGAGGTTCAGGCTCCTGCAGCTGAGCACTGCATATAGGTGGCGCCACTGGCGTGCACAGTGTACACACCGCACGTTACCGTCAGTTCGTTTCTATTATTTCGTCTTTCAGAGGTTCTTAAGGGGCGCTGTATAAATGTTTTATTACATTACATTACATTGCGTCTAGATGCCTTCCGGCGACACGACCTGTCTTCAGGCCCATCGGCTATAATCGCCAATTCTGTAGTCAGCCGATTCTGCCAGTCTCTCACTGCCTGCTATCTAAACAGACAGCGAGAGACGCAGCGCCCGTGTCACTGCGGTCTGGCACTGACCGGCATATGTAATCTGTCCCACGAGAGGGTCCTTCTTCGCGTCCGCTCGCCTCTCCACCGGGACCTGGTAAATTTATACAGAGCCTTATCGCCGTTAAATATTAAGTTCGGAACGCTTCCGTCGACCCAGTGCACAGAAATCGCCATTAGCCACCGACAAAGCCAGCGCTGACTGCAGTGGCTGCAGACGGGAGGACGAGGAGGAGGAGGAGGCGAGGCAGGAACGGCTCCTGCGGAAGACAGGGACACGAGGCGGGAAGAGAAGGAGGAGGAGATGTCGGGCAATGTAAACAGAGGAACGGAAGACGAAAAGGAGCAGGAAAAAGACACCAGAAATGAGGACGAAGGAGGAGGAGGAGGAGGAAGTGGAGGAGGAAGTGGAAGAGCAGGAAACTGAAGAGCAGGAAAAGAAGGATATGGAAGAAAAGGAGGAGAAGGAATAGGAGAAATAGGTGGTGGAGGAGGAAGAGAAGGAGGAGGAGAAAGACGCGGAAGAGGAAGACAGGCAAAAGGAAGAAGAACAGGAAGAAGAGAAAGAAAGGCAATAAGAACGAGGATGTGGCTAGGAGGAAAAGGACAGAGGATGAGACGAATAACATGGAAATAGAGACTTTTACGGAGAAAAAATTTAATACAGAATGAAAATGATGAATACACGGACGACACAATAGACGGAGAAAATATATAATGACAGTGAGGTGTACATAGTGGGCTATAGGTGAATCATAGGAGGAAACGAAGTACAAGAATCGAGGAGCAAAGACAAGAAGGAAGAGGAGGAGGAGGAGAAGGAGGAGGAGGAGGAGTAGGAGGAGGAGGAGGAGGAGGAGGAGAAGGAGGAGGAGAAGAAGAAGAAGAAGCAGAAGAAGAAGAAGAAGAAGAAGAAGAAGAAGAAGAAGAAGAAGAAGAAGAAGAAGAAGAAGAAGAAGAAGAAGAAGAAGAAGAAGAAGAAGAAGAAGAAGAAGAAGAAGAAGAAGAAGAAGAAGAAGAAGAAGAAGAAGAAGAAGAAGAAGAAGAAGAAGAAGAAGGACGGTGGAAAAGAGGAGTAGAAGCAGAGCGAAGTCACTGAATAATTGCCAGCGTTCGTTGTGTTGGAGCTCTTGACGCTGATGGAAACGGATGTCAGTCTAGACTTCTCAGCATCTTCGTAAACCGGACGTTCGTCTTGTCTGACCCCAAACGGAAGACGATGCTCTCTTGACCCTTTCAACCGTCATCCTTGCCTTGCGGCTATGATTCTGCCTTTCACCGCTGCACCCAGCTGAGCGCCACTGTGCACTCTGGTGGAAGTGGCGATGATAAATGTTTCCACTGCATACTAAATTACATCTTTACACTACAATATACAGGGTGGGCCAGTAGGAATGCACCAACTTTGAATGGATATAACTTGAACAATTATTACCCGAACATCGTGCCCAATATACTAAATTGAAAGTAATCATCCACTCTACTACTGTGTCAAATCTTGCACTGATATACGGCACCACTGTTATAAAATTTCGGTGCGGCGCACACCTCTCAATTTTGAATGTAAATATTGAACATCATGACGCCGCTCGCGGAAGAGGATAGAATTTTAATCCGAATTTTAAGAGCAGAAAAAGGATACAATGCACATCAGATGATGATAGAATTCCCTTCTAGAAAATGGAATAAATATGCTCTAGATCGATTGATTAAACAAATTGATGCTACGGGAACGTCTAACAGCCGCAACTGTGGTCGCAAACGTTCTGCGCGCACAGCAGCGAACATTGCACAAGTCCATGAGTTAATTTCCAGCCAAGACAACAATCCAGGGACGAGTAAGAGTCCGAGCACGTGGTGGACATTATTGAGTATTTGTTTGACTGATGGTAAATTCACTCAAGATATTAATTGTTAGTACTAAGTGACTGTTTAGAACTGACGTCTTCAGTTTCAGACTTTTGTTTTTTCTTGCAGTTTTATGGCCAGAAAATGGCACATCGAATATTAATAGCATTATCTCATAAAGTCGTAACATTATCTCGTAGATATTTTGCAGAATCAAAAAATGGATAATTATCTTCAATCTGATATATTGGACAAGACGCTCAGATAAAAATTATTCAAGTTATAAGGCGTCAAAGTTGGTGCATTCCTACTGGCCCACCCTGTATAATCATATATGTATATATATATATCATTAAAAAGTGCTGGAAGAACAGAACAACCAGTGTATTAGTATTGGGCTCTGTCAGTAGAATCCGTTTATCAATTTCCATTCCACCGGCCAAAAATTGAACCATTCATCTTCTTCAGCCTTTCAATCAGTTTAACTCTATCATTCTCTCGCTTTCTTCCATCCTACTCCAACATTCCACCAGCTCACCTGCTTTCAGTCTTCAGTCATCTTTCACAACTCTATGTTTCGGTTTCGAGTCAGATTGGTCTGCGATCGTTGCGCTCTAGAAGCCTGTGGAGACATGCAAGTGCCGCGCTTCTGCGCTTAAACTCGAGCCCATCGTGCTTTGTCGTCTGATGGATCATCCTCATGGAACAGTCTGTCATTACATTTACATAGGGCTACTGTTGCTTTTAAGTCAGTCTAGCAAACGTTTCAAAATAAATCAGGAAGTTATGTGCAAGTGTTTGTGAAGAACTTAAAATGCGCTGTTTTAAGCTGTCAAATACACATATCCAATTTGTTATCCATACTAGAGTGGTCAAACAATTTTTGGAAAGGTCCAGATTGGAACCTACCACTACAGTCCATCTATTGAAAAACTAACATACTGAAAATTTGAGCCAAGTTGAACCATATTTAGGGGTTATACAAGTCAACCAAAAATGGCTTATGCATATTTTTATTATAATTTTGTTCATCACTGCGCTTTGATGGCAAACATACAAATATCGGTACAAAAACATGACAATGTATTCTCAGTTTCAGAATTTAAAATAAATCTGAGATTAAATGGTATTTTGTGTAACGTTGGAAATGTTTTGATTCGTCAGCAATGAGTTGTGATCGTTTCCGCACTGGCAGTGGCGCTGGTCCAAACCAGCAACATTATGTCTTCTTGTTCGAGTCAGAAAATTGATGGCGATGCTCATTAACGACTTGTAGCAAAAACTGTTTCTGATCTTCGTCATTTGTCAGGATTGAGTTGTAATTCTGGATTAGCTCTACACCTCTCTCCGCGGACTCGGCGAATAGAACTGCGACTCAACGGCAAATCCCGAACTTCATGGCCAAGAGATTGAGAAATAGCAGCCAATAGACATGCTTCCATGCAGTCAGTGAGTGACTTTAGTTCGATCCAAAGTTGCAGTAACCTGGTCAGTCACAAAGGGTATCATGGCTGTTGGGATGTTTATCGTGGTTGTTGTATTTTCAGCCTTTTTGATAGACTGCAACAATCTGAGTCACTGTCTTCCTCAGATGCGTCTTTATCACTGCTGCTGGACTCCAGATCTACTCTGCTTGTTAGAACTTCCATATCATCCTTTTGGTCTCTCACGCCACTTTTCTTCCGCTCTTGCTTCAATAAATTTCTTTTCCGTTTTCTGAATCGAAACTCTATCCTCACCTGCCAGATAACCCCCTCCACCTACTCTCTTAACAACTAGGAAAGCCAGTCTTCTGAAATCTGGATAAACTTTCAGCGTCCTGATGAGCTAGGTCAAAAAGTTTTTCAAGGCTTTCAGAAATTTGTTCTCAATTTTTTATCTGAGTAATAGTTCGACGCTTTATTGCCTCGTTTAGTCTTTTCCACTCAAATACATGCATACTTACATTCAGCAGACGTTTTAAAATATCGTGGAAGTGAGCAGTTGGTATATGTCGGCCTTTCCCAAACCTCCATTTCTTTGAACATTGTCGCGCTGGCACTCTTTCAGCGTCTGCTTCAGTTCCTTCTGGTGATAAAAACAATACAGACATCGAATTAAGCAGCAACGGTAACTTATTGTACTGGGTGATAGTAGCAGCAGAAGCTCCAACCAGCCAAATTTGAACCTGAGATCTTGTGGTAGTCATAATCACAATTAAACTAACGAAATGAGATCCGAAAGCATCACCATTCATCATGTTTGCAAATTAATTATCATAAAATACATAAATACCTAAATTCTTCAGTTACTATCAACACTCTTTGGCAGTCAATAGTAAGTGCGTGCTCACACTTGTATGAATAAATAAATTTGGTTAATGAATTAGGCTCTTCTGTAGCATGTTGGTTGAATTATATATTTTGACATTACATTGTATTTAAATATAACACTATGCTGAATGTATTACTACGTATAAAGAGTACTAATATAATAGTAAGTTTAATATGATAATAAGTTTATAATAAGTTTAGTTACAAAAAGTTAAAATATACAACATACCTTGACCAGTGACCGTAGCAGACTCCCTATAATCACTCATGCATTCCAGTCTGCTTCGCTGATCAAAAAGTAAGTAGGTAAATATAATTAATAAACATTACTTAAGGTAAGCACATTATAAGTAAAGAAACACGTGCAAGAAGAATAAAACACATGGAATTTTTCAGATGGCCATTCGAACGTAAAAATTAGGCCTACACAGAGTGCATGCACCTTCATATCGCTTGTGCAACCCCTAAATATTCTCAAATTTAGATTTGCATCTTCCTTTATTCAGAAACTGAAACTGTATGTTTTGCCATGAAGTGCTGAAACTGTATGTTTTGCCATGAAGTCTTGGACCACCCCAATACATATATAAATACATACATGCATACGTACATACATACATACATAGTTATTTTACATACATAAATACATACAAACATACATAAAAAATACATACATACAGACATATGCATTTTTATACATACATACATACATGCATACATACACACACATACTACTAGGTGAGCCGCCTCATACTCAACCTTGTTTTCGCCACTTCAACTTCATACTCTTCATTTTTTCATCTCCTACTAACCTATTCCACTTCCTTGAATTCCTTCTATCGCCTTCCACACTATTCACCTCCTACAACTATCCAAGCTTCTCCACCTCCCAGCTTCACCTTTCCACCTCCTTCCATCAACTTCCTGAGCAACGTCGATGCAATCCTGTGCTAAACGCGAACGAAGAAGACTAGCAGTTTATCGACTGCAGCAGCTGAGCCAGTCGCTTGCCATACATCACACGATTCAAGTGGCAGAGACAAATTCAGATGACGACGGCATATCGTTGCGTTCGTCGGTTGCTGATGCTGATGCTGATGCTGGTGATGGTGGTAGTACAGCAGCTGCGCTGACTCCACGTGACTGCTGTTCAAGCGGCTGTCAGCAGGGACTTGACCAGTGACTGGTGATGATGGTACGTGGCGTCTGGCCTCTGGGATAACTAATCGAAAGAACCGACCGAAAATACATCAACGGAATATTTAGAAATTGCACAATTGAGACAAAACAGAGGCAGGCAGAAAAACCAAGCGACATAATCAAGTATATCTAGCAATATATGCAGACACCCAAACTCGCAAACACATGGACGGACAGACTGACCAACTGACCGTTTGAATGACCGGCTGACACAGACAAAAAACAGAGACCAGACATCTGTTTTAAGACGCTGATGATTACTGTTAGACGGGTATTGATAAATAGTTATCCAAGAATGCTATAACTGAAATATTAGGAATTAAATATTTACGCATTAAAAATTTAAAATATATTAGACTGTTGACACCTCGTGACTTAAACATTTTCGTTAACCTTCACTGTGACCTGTAGCTTTAGGATTCAATCTTCCGCCATTCAACTCTATTTCTCTTATCACAATCGGGTAATCTACTTCAAAATTGCTAAAAAGATACCGGGCAATACATGGCTTTCTCCAACTCAAGTTTGACGGCATGGCAAAGGTTTACCTTTGCAGAATCATGAAGGAATCTACTGCACTATCTCCACTGTAATCCTATGGTCGTTTGAAGGTGTTGTCTTGGGACCTCTTCATAGTCTCCTGGTTTTGATTTTATATCGCTGAGGTTCAATTCGTCTCCCTCTCCCAAGTTGAACCTAGAATGCCGTTTTGAATGGTGGGCTCGACGATTTTGTCCACTGGATAGGCTTGCAACCGACTGCAACCGTTTTGATTTTTCTTCACCTAAGAATGTCTGTGCAGACTTAAATCATCTAGCTTTGATGGCAGACCTCATCTGCGTAGCAAGATCTAAAGCCCTGTCCTTCTACAGAGTCGAATACGGCTGTTAATGTCGAACTCCATGTCCACAGTGTGTAATTACTGTTAACGCCGCTGTGTTATCCATCCTTGGGACTGGCACTGGAGGACTTAAACATCATTTTGACAGTGGCTTCCTATACTCTGGTCTGGACCGTACTAGATGCGCAGAGCTCGAAAATGCCATCCATGCAGACTGTAGGCCTATATTAAACAAACACAGGTTTAGAACCCAGGTCGAGGAGGTGAAAAGGCGCTGCTTTAGACTCTCGGTCACTCGCAGACCACAGTAATATATGTTGACCCTGGAAAACGTTAGAGGTGTAAAGCCTGAGAGAGAAGACTAAAGAGCTGAGATCGATTAAAATGACAAACGGCGTCACTCTTGCGTCAAATCTTTGCTATTTCTCTGAATAATTCCTTGCCTTGAGCACTAGAACCCGAACACCTTAACACACGAGACTTTTATCGACAGAAGTGTCAGAGCAGTAATAACAACTGAAGCACTCTCACACCTACACAACGAGGGCAGTTTGTGGGACCACCGTTGTGACGTTTCTCCATTGTTCTCGTCTTCTAAGGATCGTCGTGTGATGGTCGAACATCACAATGACGGTGACATTGAGTCGGTGACTGTAATTGCGCAATTGCTATGATGTTGTTTAGCAAGTAAAGCCTCCATATCTCCTCATTGATAAGCGTAGGGAAGGACTCATTTTGTAATATTATTTCCTTGAGCCAGCAACGGACGAATACTATGGACCTGGACACTGGACCAGTACATCACATGACTTACCGTTTACTTCTTACATTACGCCGGTATTCAAATTCCACTGCCTAGGTGACAGAGAAGTGTGCGCAGACGATCCATATAAGAAACGCGGAGTTCACTCAGCATGATTGAACCCGCAATCGGTAGATTACCTATCAAGCACGCAACCGAATAGACCCTTATTGTGACGTACGTTAATTATGTTGGTGTTAATTGTGATGACGTCGCCTTTCGTCACAGTGACTCTGATGACGTCGCCTTTAATGGCATTCATTTTAACTGTGATAATGATAACGGTTGATTTTAACGGTACAGATTTTTCATGATGGTGATTTTGATGCTGGTGGCCGTTGTTTGCTTAGGCTATAGATGCAATCGATATGATTTTCTATACCTCACTTCTGTACTGGTATTACCTTTAAGCAAGGACTTGGCAGACTGTGTAGTGTGTACCTATAATTTTTCTGCGAAAACCGCTTATACGTGAAATTGATTTCAGTGGCGAGTTGAGTGGCTTTCGTGTCGGCCATTAAAAAGCTCATCTTTCTCGATCCCGCCTTCATACATCTTCGGTCATTTTTCCTGTGTACTCGTCGGCTGGCATTGCATCGGCCGAGAGGAATCTGATTAGAGTTTATTCGCGATTATTTTCATAGCGGTCTTCGGTCGGTCCGTGGTGTCTGTGGCGTGTGCCTACAGCACGGTGTTTGCGATCTGGATTCGGCGAACGATGTAGAAATAGAGAGCCTGGAAAGAAGGAGAAAAAAATCGGCTATTGATTGATTGGAAATGAATTCCTGCATCACCGGTCGACGTCACGTGGACTGCGACGACCCATCGACCGACAAATCCATATTTGTTGCCGACTTAGATCACATCTCGACGTTTGACGTTCTCTTGATGTGTGTATGTGCCTTCCTTTCTCTCTTTCTATCTCTGTTTCTCTGTTTCTCTGTCTCGCTGTCTCTCTGTCTCTCTGTCTCTCTGTCCTGTTTCTCTGTTTCTGTCTGTCTCTGTCTGTCTCTCTGTCTGTCTCTCTGTCTGTCTCTCTGTCTGTTTCTCTGTCTGTGTCTCTGTGTCTCTGTGTCTCTGTCTCTGTCTCTGTCTCTGTCTGTGTGTCTGTCTGTCTCTATCTCTGTCTCTCTGTCTGTCTGTCTCTTTGTCTGTCTGTCTGTCTGTCTCTCTCTCTCTCTCTCTGTACGTGTACGTGGTGTGTCAATGTGTTGGTCTCTGTGTGTGGGTTCCTGTGTGTTTCGGTGATGGTGGAGCGGACCTTCTGCGTCATGCGCGTGTAACTTAATTGGAGAACGATATTGCTGTCAAGCGATAATACCAGAGGAAAGTTTCCAATGAAGAGATCAGCGATGCCTTTAAATATGCATTAGCACTGAACCAAGTCAGTCCTGATGGATGTCGCTTCGTGTATACGGCTGTCTATTCTTTCCCTATTCATATTATATACATAAAGGTATATATATATACATATAGGGTCTACATATGGAAAATGTGCATAGAGAACATAATATGGGATATATACATGACATTGTGCTATATATACATATGTGTGTGCGTCTGTTAGCGTGAGTGTGTATTTTTCATATAATTTCATTTATTGTTTAAAAAAATTACATAGTGCACTGTACAAATATGCATAAGGGATACAAATGGCAATCCAGAATGGATCGAAGACTCGCTAATTAGGTGACCTATTTTACGACAATTTTGTTTAAATTACCAGTGATTAACATAACAGTCTTACAATACTTTAACATAACGGATTAAAAAGAACTAGAACTAAAAATCTTAACTAAAGAACAATAATTCATTCTAGGTTTCGTCGTTTAGATATGCGGGTACAGACTTATTAAATAGTCCTATAGTGGGTATTTTACAACAGTTACTAGCAGGAGTAAGTTACTCCAGACAGAGGTCCAATGCCTTTAATTGAAAATAGGTGCATGATAATTTCTCTGTGATGTGGTATAATGTGCGTGGTATTCACTATTCAGTGTGGTATTCAGTGTGGTATGTCCATGTGTTTCTACATGGCTGTGGTTAGGCCCAAGTAAAGAAGCGCTAAACATATAATTGGTTGAAGGGACTTTTTCCTATGTCTGTGCATCTTCTTCCTCCTCTTCCTGCCACCTTCCTTCTTAATCCTCCTCCGATCTTCTTCTCTTCTTCTTCCCTACCCCTTACTCTGCTTCGCCATCACTTCTTTGTACCTCATAGGCCTCATATTTTTCTACTTTTCTCGTATTTACATTTGCGTGTTTTGATCTCGTCTCGACCTTTTCAAATGTGTATATCATTACTGAGATTACTCCATTTCTTCTTATCTTGTCTGCCCAAGCATGGATATACTTCCCCGTTCCCCGAGTTTCATATCTTCGTATTAAGAACCTCGTGAACCGAACCTCTGACTCTGGAGGGAGTGTTCCTATGGTTACAGAGAGATTGCATCTAGGTTTCCTGGTGCATTGGGATTTCACGGCCATTCGGGTGCATTCCATAGGCAGTAGGTCAGGCTTTTATACCAAACGAGACTCCTCAGTGTTGGAGCCTTTATGTATGAGGGTCAGAGGCTCGGCTTCTGAATGCATCACATTAGCAATAAGCGATTTTATGGTCCTAACGTGTATCGGAAAATCGCCGTTCGTTTAGACTGCGCCTTCTCTGGGTCATAATGCAAAGTTTGCAAACGCCTCTAATTCTTCGGCAGCCGCAATCAAACTGTCGGCGGCGCACACTTCAATCAAATTAACGTTTTCTGGATCAAGCGCTCTTCTGTTGGGTGAGACATGCAGTTCTGGAGCTCAAACACAATTAGTAGGTCTATATAATTATACATCTTCTCCTCCTCCTCCTCCTCCTCCTCCTCCTCCTCCTCCTCCTCCTCCTCCTCCTCCTCCTCCTCCTCCTCCTCCTCCTGCTTAGGGCCTACTGATTATCTTTGTCTGGTCATACCAACATCAAGAATTGTTCTTGGTGAACGAGCTTTTCGGTTGCTGGACCTACTTTTTGGAACTCTCTGCCTGTGTCTGTGCGCTCTGCTCAGTGGCTTGTGTCATTTCGTTCTCCCCTTAAACTTAACCTCTTTCAAATTGCTTATCCACCATAGGTTGCCTCTCTGTGTTACAGACTGATCTTTTGGATATTGACTTGATTACGACTTGATTTTGGTGTGCCATCGGTCTATGTCTTATGCATTAGACACCGGCGCAATAGAAGTTACTAATTACAATTATTCTTTTCTTTTTCATATTTTTAATTCCTAAATTTCATGCCTCTTCATTTCCTTCCTTATTTAATCTCGGACATGACTCGGCAATGCTTATTATCTTTGTCTGGTCATACCTACATCAAGAATGGTTCTTGGTGAACGAGCTTTTTGACCTAAAGCAGACAATCGGAGTGCAAGTAGGCCTATGCTACATTTGCGAAAGGTACTTCTATTTGGCATGTAGTATGTGCGAACTGAGGCTTCTGTGTAACACCGGTGCTCGAAATTACGACTCGGAACTGGAGGATGCAAAATCATTATCTAGCTGACTGAGGCAAAAGACACATATTGGATGTGACATGGTTGACAGACTATAGTTGCCGCTCGTGAATAAGCGGGTACCTGCGCTTAACTTCAGAGTAGTGCTACACAGATTTGGAGCTTACGATTGCGATATTTTTGATTCTGCCCTTGCAACTGGCCTACTGTGGGCGACGGCTACATATAGTCTATGCCCATATAAATCTTCAATTACTTTGACCATGGATGTAGCTTTACAGTTTATAGCAGTGTGGTCATGATTCAGTCACTTTAAGGCTTTTAGTAAAGTTTGCCCTAAGATCATAGAGTGCTGCTGTTCATTTAAGTTTTAAAGTAAACAAGTCTCTACTGACTCTAGTCCTACAAGCATGACAATATGGATCCCATTTAGGACCCATATTCTCATACGGGACCCGTCTATAGAGCTCATTTGGGTCCCATCTAATGCCCATGAATACTGTTTTTCATACATATAAAGTAGATATTTTGTGCATAATCTAGCTAGAGAATGCTGCTTTTTATTGACTTTAATATTTAAAGTAAATAATGTAGCCCATATACTCTGCATACGTTAGATCTGAGCATCAAGCCGATGTACATATCAATCTCTATACATGTGGGCCTGTCCATATTAATAATATCAAGACTTAGGTAACATCTCTCAAGAAATCCCCTTCAAAAGTGCTCCCGCTGTTGACGTGAGAGAAGACCTTGCCGCACCGAGTAATAATTGTGTTTCCAGATGACGTCGAAGGAAAATGATCGATGGCGAAAGAACTAATCGCAGGCGAAAGCAAATATCCGAACGTTAGTAGAAAATAAATGTCACGTCGCATGCAGAAACCGATGCGAAACGCATCAATCCTCTAGAAGACCATCAGAATTCCATTCGCTTTAGAATCGAGACAAGTAACTCAAACAAATCGAAAATTAACATGCACACAACTCTGCCTATGAAAACAGAATTACGGTTAAAAGAACAACGACTCTAATGCTGGGTCCTCTATAGAAATCTATAGTCACTGCATGGTAAGGTCTAGGATATTAAGTCATAGTTATGTGAGAACTTTACATAGGTCAGTTTAAGGGGTAAATTAATTCAAGATAGATAAAGTTTGTGTTTACCGTTGATGACAGTCGGACCTTGAGAAAGTTGAACGGTGATGTTCGCAGATTTCCATTGAACTTATTTAAAACTTCAACATTCTCGCTCAGTCTTCTGTCACAATATCTCGTAGTCGTTAGGGCATATATATTCTTCACTAAAATCCAGACCCCGCGCGGATGTATACTAGGCCCGTGCTAAAACAGATGAAGAGTAACAGAGACACAAGTATTTGCTTTAATGGTAAATGAACAAATCGCAGGTGAACCTGTACACGCTACACGAGACCAGTTGAACGCCCAGTTGAACGCATTCAGATTAGGCCTACATTATATATAATACTAAGACATTGTTATAAGGCCTAGAGTTTTACGTTGTATCTGCCTTAATGGGATGAGGGATACAAGATCTCTTGTGCTTAAGACAACTTTCAGGAAGTGTAGGCCTAATCTCACCTTCAGGCTTCTGTGCCTTCTAGCTAGCCATGCTCGGTCCTTGTATACTATCGTTGAGGCTACTATCCTTACTATGTGGATCGGCTTCGACCTTGTGACGCAGTCATACTTTCCTGGCACTTCCTTGATTGTTTTGTCTTTTCATAAGAAACAGAAGTTCAGACATTTTTCAGTATCGCATGTCAACCGCTCGAACGATGTAATTATCTCATAATGAAGGGCAATTTAATAATGCAAATATTTGTTTCTTTCTCAAAATTCATCTAGTCTGTAAAAGATACTAAATGGATAATAAGCCAGTTCACCATTATCAATGCGCATGCGCAGCCATTTTGCTTTCACTTCCGGCCGTTCACAAACAAACTGAAGCATGCCGTTGCCGATATTGCTATGATCTGTTTGACACAGATGTTAACAAATATTTGACTGATTAGCCATTCATAGTGTAACAATAAAATGCGCTTGTGTGCGATTGTTAATTGCGGGTTCTAAGCACAGTTTAAAGTCCAGAATAAAAAAATTAAAGTCCAATTGCAAAACTGTCCAGACCACGTGACCTTTATTTGCAAGCAGCCACATGGTCTGACTATAAACACCATAACACCCTCAAGTATCTAGTTGCCATTGCTCCAAATGGTCATATCTCATTTTGTGACCTCTTTCTTTTATATATTTCTTTAAATCCTCCACCTTCAATCGATTAAAGTCATTCAACGATTCTAAGCGATCCGCCATGTTTTACTTTGTGTGTGAACGTCGTTCCCGTCATGCCTTGCGCGAAAAATAAAGGTGAACTAGCTTATTATAGTGTCTGATGCTAATTTGTAGGCTCTTCAAAAAGTTCATAAAATTCCACAAGGCTTATATTCTAAAAAAAATAAACTTATTGGTTGCTGACTGTGTTTACATATAAGTTCAGGCTTTCAATTCTGACAATATAAATAGCATTTGTTGTTTACAGGATTGTAGAGAGGACACACGACAAAACTGCAGCAGAGAAGCGCCGTACAAACTTTCTTGTAGGACAGTGAGGTAGGTAGAAAGTTTAGTAGGTAGGCCTATGTAGTTGCCGTTTAACGACGCTATGTCGTAGCAGTGATATTTTCGTTAACGAAAACTAAAATTAGAAGTAAAATTAAATGATTTCGTTAACGAAAACTAGGGCCTAGAAGTAAAAGTAGGAATTATTTCAGCAGGAAAAACGAAATTAGGAATTGAATTAGGAATTATTTGCCGAAGTAAAATTATGAACGAAATTAAGAATTATTTTCAGAACTAAAATAATTTTACTTTTTGTGGCGCTTAAGTTGAGACGAAGGCGAGTAAAACTGTACGCGATCCAAACACATAATCTGTTTGAAAACCGGTTGAGATAAAGACTCTGCGCATACCATTTTCGATGTAGACCCTACTAAGGCTACTACCTTTAGTCTTCGTTGTCTAACTGGCCTAATAATTTTCCCCACTTAATATATCGTACCAACGACCTCAGTTTCATGCGCCATTTTATTTCGGGTTTGATCGTGAAATTGTAAAATTATGAGTTTATCGAGAATGTTGGCCGGAAGGAAGCGAGATAGCCCCGTTTTGGGATTTTTCCACTTTGACGAAGCTACAGGCAGATCTACATGCCTAGTAGGCCTACCAAACGGGGAAAATGGTGGAAATTGTGGACCAGCAGATGCATTCTGGAGAAATACAACCAATATAAGTCTTGGGAGGGGGGTAGATGAATGGTAACACGCTGGCCTGAAGAGCTTTAGATTTTGAAAAGTCGCAGTTCGATACCCATAGGTCGACTCAGCTTTCCACTGCCTAGGGGCAGCAGTAAAATGAGCGGGCGCCTAACAGGCTGCCAAGGCGCGTGTCAATTAAGATCTTGATAACTGTACCGTCATGTTTTTTCTTTCTCGAGACAAGTTTGGTGTGCTCTATACAAGCGTTGCATATGAGCTACATGTGCCATATTTTTTCGTGTTTACTGACAAGCTACTGACAAACTGCAGCAAGTTTGGTGTGCTTCTCCATGCAAGCACAGAATAGATAAAGCTACGCTTTATCTATTCTGTGATGCAAGTGTTGCATACTTTTACAGCGCGAAAATTAATAGTTTTTTGGAAAACTAAAATAAGAAGTAAAATAAGAAGTAAAATTATTTGAGAACTAAAATAGGAATGATAAGTAAAATTATTTGCGAAGTAAAATTAGAATTGGAAGTAAAATTCAAGAGCTCAGAACTGAATTAGAACTGAATTAGGAATTATTTTCAGAAGTAAAATATCACTGTGTCGTAGCGAAGATGATTGGCGTCGCCAACCTTTCTGGGTTGGAACTGGCAACTGAGTACGGCAATAGTGGACTTATTGGAAACGAGTAACGAAAAATAAGCGTGTGCACTGTACAAACGACACAATAACTCGCAAGCTCGCTAGGTGGCGGACTAGTAATGTCGCTCGCGCAAAGATAGAGAAGAAGCACCAAAGAATATCGATGGAAATTACTTTTGCTTCAAAATTAAGCTAAACACGAAATATGATACATGCATGCATGCATACATAAGCCTATACATACATTTCCATGCATTGTTGCGAAACTTAAACTGGTTAAAACAGTTCGTTCTTCTTCTCAAGAGAGACATCTCGTAGGCAATACAACTTCTCAACTATAGGGTCTACACTCTACACATTACTTCTAGTCAGAACTGTATTAGAAGAGTCTGTGTTGTTTATATAGCCTGACGATTAGTCCTTCGCAAATGCTCTTCAATGTTCGTTTAACGTCTAAAACTCTGGAACAGTTTTCGTGAACATTTAACGTTAACGTCCTTGTAGGATGGGCCTCGAATAGTTGGCTCAACCCAGAGTACAATGCGCTCTTTTTGAACGTTCTAGTCGTTCTGAAAATCCCTCAGCCGTAGCAACATACATACAAACGTACATACAAACACATACAGCCATACAGGTTTGCATGTATACATACATTAATATTATATAGGCCCCTATATATGCACCATAGATGAATGTGCATGTACTTCATGTTAAGTGATATGTGGTCCTGAGACAGAAAACCTTGCAATCGTATTAGAGTGAAACGTCGTTTTTCCTCTTCCTCCTCCTCCTCCTCATATCCATCCTTCTCTTTCTCCTCCTATTCCTCCTCTTCCTCTTTTACCTCCTCCTCCTTCTCCTCCTAGTACTCCTATTGCTCCTGCTCTTCCATCCCTTCTCTTCGGTGGGTCGATGCCAGAAGATTTCCAGTCGTGGGGTAAATGCCACGTAGTCTATTAATTATATGGCGCCCTATCCGGTGTGCGCAAGACTCAGCCGTCGATGACCCAAGAGAAGAATTCAGCCTTGTCCGTTTTTGTTCATCAAATAAAGAAACGGGCTTTAATTCGGTTTCCTATAATCGCTCCTCCGCTCCTTCCTCGTATTTCTTTGATCTTTTCTCCCTTCTCTTCTTCCTTCCCTTGCTCTTTGTATGTCTGCATGGGCCGTTACAGCCGTGTGGTGCCTCTTTTTTACGGAGAGACCACGTGAACTGGCTCCGTCTAGCGACCAGACGTGCAATTAACCGACATTATGCCCGGTCTTTATTGAATTTCCAGTCGCCCTCTCCTCTGCTCCTCGTCACTGGAAAATTTACTCAGCAGCGGCGTCGCCCAAGTCAAGTCTTCCGTAACCACGAGCTCAATGCTGATGAAAGGCCAGGCATGCACCACCTTTCCATTCCTCCACCTTCTACTCCTACTCATCATCTTCACTGATATACTCTATTCATTCCTTTATCCTTTTTATTCTTTTCCAGCTTTTGTTCCTCTTTTCCATCCATTACTTTTGTTCATCCACCGCTCCCTTTCTCTCTCCTGTCTCTCTCTCCATTCATCCTCTTCCTAATTCCTTTTCCTCGTTTTTGTATTTTTCTTTATTTTTCCTGCTCTCGTTTTTTCTCTTCTTCGTTTCTCCGTTCCATCATTCCTGCTCTTGTTTCATTCTTCCATTCCAGCCATTCCGTTCCTTCATTCATCACTTTTATTACTCCATTTATTCTCCTCTTCTGGAAACCTTCATTCATACCTACTCCACCTTCTCTGCCCGACTTCGTGAGCGCTCTTTGGTAGCCATAGCAACTGTATCATATATATATATATATAGAATCTGTGTGAATATGTGTATATATATATGCCTACATATATATACAGAACGTGTATAAAATATATTTAATATATGCTGTATGAGTGTGTGCGTTGGCAATGCGTATAATATGTATATTGTCTGAGCCTGAGGTCTGGCGATCAATAATCCGAGTCTTAAGAATGCGCCGTTGTGGTGGAAGATTTTGAAGAAGGAACTGATTTTATGGATTATAAGCAAGTGACTTATTTCATCCCAGTAGAATGTCTTCAAGGTATAATCCACCCGTCGTCTCATTTGTCATGTGTTACTGGCTAAAAGGACGGCGGAAACAGAGGCATTGTAAAACATTATGAGATCTATATGCGAAAAGAGAGGCTCTTGCTTCACATTCATAGTCCTCTGCATATATAAATAGACGTCGTTCTACGAACCATAAATACAAAGGTAATATCTGTAAACAGACAACCAGATGACTAGATAACTGATAAATAAACAAATGCACACATATATACATATTATGTAAATATATTTGTACGTGCTAATGAAAAAATTAATGCTTGTGCGTGTTAATAATTTAAAGTGCGCCAAATTTTTATAATTTCGAATCTAATCTAATCTTAAAACTTTTATGGCGCCACATTGTTAGTGCACTTTGCATCAATAGGTGGCACTCCAAAACAGAATCGCAATATGATTACTTTCAAAGGTCAGTTTTATTAGACAGAAAGACAGCCGAAGAAGGATAAGCATGCTGAAACAAAATGTCTTAATTAGGCCTAAGTCGAGAACGGAGATACCAAGGATCATGCAGAAAAGTAAAAATATTGTGGAAATGTATTCCATAACCTTGGGTAGGCAACAAGAAAAGCTCCTCTTACCAGAGCAATATTCACTCGAAATAAGGCAAGAGAAAAGCAATCAGAGGACCCAGTTGAGAGACAGATGATAGAAGTAAGCAGATGTCGAAAGTATAGCTGGCCATAGAGGAGTTTCGAATTGAACGGCATACACGAGACAGAATGGTAGGCCAAACGTGTGGCTCAAACTTTAGATTTAAAACGATAGGCTTTACTTGTGAACAGACATAGAATGCGTCAGTCTTCTTCATATAATGCTGGAACGATATGCGTGGAAGTTCACAACGTATACCCAAAATACCTGGACTCTGGAGATATCTCCCTCAATTCCGCAAGTTCCTCCATCAACATCGCCGCTCACGCACCATCATCTGCCTCGAGCTCCTCTGTTTATCACTTCAGGTCTTCCACTACAAATTAAAGTCTCACCTCTTTACGAATTCTACCTCCTCAGCCTTCTAATCTTTCTCGTTCTAAACGAAAGCTGCTTTAACTTCTTCTCTCCTTGGTATATAATTATTCTGGCAACCCAACTTTATTTTGCACTTTATAAATTTGGTGCTTACGGTTACGATCATTTGTGGCTGTTGAGAGGAATTATGGAGTCGATGTCTGATGCAAGGGATATTAGGTTTGAGGTGGATATCGCATCAGTTTCAAATTATTGCTTAAGAACACGGGCAATTTTAAGGCAAGTGTCAATTTACTCCATTGGTTCAGACTTCAGAGATACTTTTTCTCCTAGCATCCAGCTCCTACCCACAGGTAAGATCTTCATTTAATATGCCAAACACAACTCGTCACTGGCGGCGATCTTGTTTCACAGATGGGTGGGGGGCACTGTTGAACTGATCTGGCGAAAAGAGTTTCGAACTGATCTGCTCAAAAAAAGAGGTCAACAAATTTAATTTTTTAAACTATTTTTCGGAAAAAATTTGACGACCTTTTTGGGTTTCTTCAAAAAGTGGGGGGACAAATGCATGGTGTGTCCCCCTCGATCCCCCCATGATCGCCCCCCATGCAACTCATGTCCTGTCCAGAGTATCACAAAGGGTTCAGTATGAATTATAGGCCTAGGAAGGATTTTAAGTCAGTTTGCAGAGATGAAACACCTCTGAGTGAAGTTGTGAACACCTCAATTTCTTATTGTTCATCCATCCAAACATTAGGATGATTAGGCCTATTCATTAAAAAAATCCTACGCGTTATACAATCTGCTGCCCTCATACCTGACCACAGAGAGCCGTTGATACCATCGCGAAGAAATATGAATGGAATAACTGTCAGAAAAGCTGGTCACTGTCATTTGTATGGTGCAAGCTTCGTACGCGCATGGACTGTGGTCAGTAAGGCGAGCAACAGGCAGCAGTAAGGTCTGTATGTGAAGATTCTGCGTTGAGGACCAATGAGACAATTCAATGGTGACAGAGAGCAAGGGAACAAGGCATCATTAACGACGACGACGACGAAGAAGAACAAGAACAAGAACAAGAAGAACAAGAACAAGAACAAGAAGAAAAGAAGAAGAAGAAGAAGAAGATGATGATGAAGAAGAACAAGAACAACAAGAACAAGAACAACAAGAACAAGAACAAGAAAAAGAACAAGAATAGAGTTGACGGAAGTTCTGGATGAAGCAAAGAGACGACAACAGCAATGCAACAACTGGACAACGTTGCCAATATGTAGGTCACACGACTCGAATGACAACCAATGGTCACACCGGGATTCGAAACCAGACGGCAGCAGAGAAAAGCAAACGCACTTGGAAGCAATCAACGGACGTGCCACACAAGACCCTACAAGAAGAAAAGAGAAGACACGAGACTCAAATAGGATTAAAAATTACGAACCTGTTGACCTGCTAGAATCTCATCCAGTTTACCGGAAATAAGAATGCTATATTTAGAAGGCAATCATCTGGAAGAGAAAGCATCCGTTTCTTAAGCTAAGATTCGCCAAAGAACCTTCAGAGTTGAAGACAATCATGGCAGAGTTTGTTAGTTGAATATGATCTGCCTCGCTCGGTTCTCCACTACTCAAATCCAATCGAATCAAAGTGAAACTAATCCACTTATAGTGTGGGCTACAACTGCACGCCAATGAAGTGTTATCTGATCTCAGTTCACCTTATCTATTCTATGATCTTGTCTTGTCTTGTCTTCAACCTTCCTCGATCCGACGGTTGGTCGCTTCATGGACAAGCTTCCTCCATCTTCTCCTGTCCTCCGTCTATGATTACTGTAATAATCCATTTTATTCTAAATATTCTACTGAATTCTGTTACTGTATTATAATATGATTTTGTATTGCATAATATACCATTGCAGTGTATAGCATAATGTTGTGTTGTATATTGTATTCCGTTATGTTTTATATAAATATATATATATATATATATCATATTGTACTATTTGCCTTGTATGGCTTTGCATTACACATATGTCCTGGCGTCAGTGTGGATACGATCTTTCTCTGCATTGATTAGAATTATCTTGCTTTATATGCCGCCAATTGGCGGGCAGCCGTCTTGTGTTTTGACCGATACAGCCGACCATCTTGTGGTCAGCGTCGGCCGATGCCATCAGTCATGTTTAGCTAAGCAACTGAAATTACTTATCAGCTAAGAACAGTTCATCATCGGAACATTTCTTAGATCCAAAGAGGATATTCTAAACACAAAATTCAATCCAATCTCTCTACCGAATTGGAGGCGAAACATGTTGTTGTCTTTCACGGAGATAGAAAGACGGAAAGTGAGAGACAGATGTGCAGAGATTGATACAGATTAGCAGAGACAGTGAAAGTGGCAGAGGCACGGAGATACAGAGACAACCACACGGACCGACAGAGACTAAGAAAATGACAAAGACATATATAGAAACTGGGACAGGAAGACAGACGCTTAAGCAGTAGCAGCAAGGGACAGAGAGAGTCCTTGACGGACAACCACAAGAATATGCAATGCAGGAGATTCAGATGCAGAGAAAAACGGAGAAAGGTATAGAACAAGACAGAAACGAAGACAGACAGACACACACAAAGACAGACGATATAAATATCTGACGACTACTTGGCAGGGTGGTTTACACTTACTCAAGATGCAGACAGATTGCGTAGGCGGAGTCGGATGCACAGACAGACACAGACAGGCAGACAGACAAAGACAGACAGAACACGATCATTGAAACTAGACACAGCAGCGCCGATCCTACGCTATACTGGCGCATAATAAGCGCCCCATACATCGCACCTCGTCTCCCCCCACCCTGTCCCCGTCCCCCCCCCCGTGCACACACGTGTGGCGGTTCTATCGGTCGGTCGGTCGGTTGATCGGTCGGCGTGTGCGTGCGTTCGTTGTCTCTAACTGAGCGCATCGCATCGAGCGAGCGATGATCGCCGTAATAACCGTTTCCATTCGTGGATATTTATTACGTGATCTTAAAAGCAGTCCATGATAGGATCGCAATAAGCAGCACCAGCACCACTAGCATCAGCATCAGCCTCAGCAACCGACGACTACGACGCCTTCTTCACCGACAACCGTAGCCGTCCGGCCGAGCGATGGACGAGAGCTAGGACGAAGACTAAGACGAGGACTAGGATTAAGACTATAGTACGAAGACTAGGACTAAGACTAGGATTAAGACTATAGTACGAAGACTAGGACGAAGACTAAGACGAGGACTAGGATTAAGACTATAGTACGAAGAATAGGACTAAGACGAAGACAAGGACTAAGACTATAGTACAAACATTAGCACTAAGACTGTGGTACGAAGGACTAAGACTATAGTACGAACACTAGGACTAAGACTAAAACTAAGACTGTAGGACGAAGAAGGAAGAGAGGAAGTGTAGAAAAAGGTGGAAACAGAAGAGAAAGAGGACACGGAAAAAGAGAAGGAAACGCAGGTGGAAAAGAATTTAGGAAACGGAAGAAGAGGAGCAAAAGAAGAAAGAGGAGGGAAATTAGGAGACGGAGGAGGTAGAAGACGAGAACAAGGAACCGAAGAAGGACAGAAAGAATAGGAAATGGAGCAAAAGAAGGTGAAAGAGGAACGGAGAAAGAGAAGGAAAGAAAGTGAAGGAAGCTGGCAACGAGGATGTGAATAAAAAAAATAGAGAGGAGGAGAGATATAAGGAGGAGGAGCAGGAGGAGCAGGAAGAGGAGGAGGAGGCAAGTTGAAGAGGAGGAAGTAAAAAGACGAAGAGAACGAATCGGAGTCAGAGGAAGACGAGACATCCATCGGCTAACGAGCATCGGTCTGAGCAAGCGCTGCAGCCGACATAGAGTCACCAGCTGCAGCAGCAGCAGCAGCAGCAGCAGCACTAGGCAACCGTATATGCATCGTTTTCTGGCTAAGGATAAAGACATCGTCTGCTTTACTCTCCAATAGGATCATCGTCTTCTGCTGCTACGGTCAAACAAAAATACCCATCAACTGACCAGGAGGAGGCGACCGACCCACTGACGACCCTCCTGCGTCGTCCTCAGACATCCGACAGAACAGCTCTGCTGTCGGTCTGCAATGCAAAATGCGCTAAAGAAGTCCATGTGGACTGGATTAGACGTCGACAGCGACCGTTTCGCTTTTCGTCGCCAGAGGACGTCCGTCTAATTCGATATCATTGAGAGTGTGTGCAAGAGGGAAACGAGACGACGTAGCCGTTCGATTGGATTAGCGCTTGAAGCGGCGATGAGATTGTCCACAGCGATGCTCCTCATGGAGTGCTGCCCGTCCTTCTACGTCGTCTGCCTCCCTTGGATTCTCTGCCTCGGCGCGGCTGTCGTTTTCGGCAGCAGCGAGCACTTCCTCGAGTACGGAGTGCCCGAGGAACAGCCGCCGAATACGTTCGTCGGAAATCTGATAACGGACGAGGGACTCGACCAGAAGTATCAGAAGCACGACCTCGCGTCTCTGCGATTCAGCCTCCTGACGCAGCCGAGTCTTGACCGACGATTCTTCGCCATCGACGAACTGACCGGGGTCATCCAGACGACGCAGCGCATTGACCGTGAGAGGGCGTGTCCAGGGTCAGTCGACTGTGTCGCCCAGTTCGACGTCGTCGTTCAACCGCAACCGTTCTTCCATATCATCAAGGTCAAGATCGAGATAACGGACGAGAACGACAATGCTCCGACGTTTCCCGAGAAGCGCATCCACCACCAGATCTCTGAGTCGGCTGAGATGGACACGAGCCTCGCCATTCCAGCGGCCGTCGACCCAGACAGCGGTGCCAACGCCATTCAGAAGTACGATATCTTCTCAACGTCCACCAAGTTCGAACTGGTCGTCAATGTCCGAGCGGACGGAGGCACGGACCTTCGACTGCTTCTCAAGGAAAGGCTGGACCGCGAAATAGAGGATCGATATCAGGTAAGCCCAATTCATCTCAGTTACAACACCATCGCCATGGTTAAGATATGTGATATAAGATGAGGTACTTTAGGGCAAAGCAAGGCATGGTTAGTTAAGGTATGGTAAAGTAAGACACAGAAAGGTATGGTAAGATAATAAAAGGTGTACTAGAACAAGGCAAGGTGCAGTACAAAAATTAAAGCGAGGTAACGTGTGATAATTTAAGGTGAAGTAAGGCATGGTTAGGTAAGGCGGCGTATGGTAAGAAAACTAACGATCCTTTCCTTAGCCGCATTTGGGTTTATCTTTAAGCCTCCTCTTCTCAGTGTCGAATGATGTACAGTTTCAGCGTTGAAGAGGCAACGCAAAATAACGGACCCACTCCTCAGCTGCTACGTGGCTTTAAAATGAAATGCTTATCAATCACCAGGAATCGAACCCCAAACGCAGCCATGAATAGGCTACATCCAACATAGTCAACGCGTTTGACAGCCTATTATAATTGCATGAGGTGCGTTAGTAGCTAATTATAATTATTGTTGACGTAATCCACAAAAATAGCACAAGACCGAGGACTTTGGAAAAAAAAGAGATTAAATATGCATTGGACACCTCCGGGCCTTCGGCCCAAGGATCCTGATGATGACGTAATCCACAAAGTATTTGGTTCATCACGTCTGAAAATGTAACTACTGAATGCGAATTTATTACGTATGTATCTGAACATTTATGTAGCTCCTTTATGAACCTCATACAGAAGACAGACAGAGACAGACAGACAATTCCGCAGTTGATTTGCTGGTATTTCTCCGCAGTCCCTCTATGTCTATATTTGGTTAAATTGACAATTCGTTGTCGTGCCGTGCAACTCATAAAACGCACGTTAGGTGGCGCAGTTTCACGAAGCGTTGAACGCTGTATCCTAACCATAGTCGTTGCATATACGCTGGTTGATGGGAACGCTTTGCACGGGGTAAGCGTGTGAGAGAATAAATGTCAGATGAAGCAGGGAAACAGCGTAGGAGTCCCACCAAATGCCTGTTTCTATGATTGATGAAAGCGTCGCCGTAGCCCACAGTTACAAATTGTCTGGCACCTGTCTCGAGGGACATAAAGACGTTGTCTGGAATTCATGGCGGAGGAGTAAGGACACAGGTAGGTCTACCTACTGCTGCTGCTGCTGCTGCTGCCACCGCCTCTGTTGTTGCTCTTCACGACAAAAAGCAGACAGGTCCGCGCGTGCGATGCTAGCCTGAGGTGTCATGGAGTGACGGATGGACTCCTCCTGCGTTGAAGTCAGGCTGTCATTTGGTTGACGATGGACTGACGCCGACGTATTGTTCAAATCCCGACAATGCGACTGACTCCCCGCTTGCCGCATGAATTATTGCCAGCGTTCGTCGTATTATGAACACCTCCCTCCAACGATTCCACAACACTTGGACTTCTGGGTGGCAACAAATGCTACGATCATTTCATATACGGCAACTGAAGTAAGCAAGTAAGTAGCCTTTTATTAATGCAGGAGAAACACTCATATTTACAAAATAGACAGCTGTTTTAAAAAGTTGCTATCGTTTGCTCAGGAATTGCCAAAAACTTTGCAGCTACTAGGCCTATATATGAGTGCTTCTAACGATCGCTTCACGCTGTTCGAAGAATAATGAGTTCATTAATCGTTAGTCAATTTAATGTTGCAAGATGGCGCATTCGAAATTTATTACCCGATTTAAGAAGACTTCAGCCACGATATTCTTGGCGACAGATGGTTTGCTGCTGGAATCTTGAATGTCCAATTATTCATCACAGGAGAAGCACGTGGAAATCCCGCGCGTTTCCTTGTTAGTTGTTACACAAAATATGGCGGTCATAATTTTACTACATAGTGGCTGTTAGTAAAATCATCCAAAAACGAGTAAATTTTACGCGATTGACTCGGTAAGTATCACAGAAGCGGACTTGGACGCAATACATCACCGAATACACAAGAACTTTGCAAGCGAACGGCTTAAACCCCAACTTTAGTAGGCCATATAGACATTCCTTCGGATCGAAAATTTGGGGGTGACGGGATGAGCCGCCATCGAGATCATAACTATCTTTACCTCTATAATTTTAACCTTATGTAGTTGGAATGATTTCTACAGCGCCATTATCAATCAAGACATTCGTCGATATCACTTCCAGTGTAACCGTTGCAAAGAATGGCGCAAGAAATCCCAAAATGTCAGGAAAAGAAATCCTGAATTTTGAATAGGTTCTATTTCTTTTCCACCTCAGATAACAACGGCGATAACAACTGTATAATACAACGACTATTCCATGTTAAGCTGTAAAACTTATTAAATCGTCGTCATTCTTTGAGTCTCCTAATTAGCAGAACATAGAGGATCAAAGGTCAACATTTATCCTCTTTTAACTTCTGGATCCGCCATTGTGGTGAATTGCGACAAGTCATGACAAAGAGTAATTCAGTTCGTTTGCGTAACCTCTTCAGTTTTCCAAGTCTGGAAAATCGACTGAATTTGGCCAGGCATTCTCCGATAACTGTCATCTCGTTCAATTTCGACGTTGTGTGAAAGACACGACGTCGACATTGCAGGAGATGACAGTGTGTCCGAATCGCGAAGGTAACGGGTTATCCGCAACAAAGGTTTTTTAACCTACTGTTGCTTTGACTGTATAGGCTTATTTATTGGCGACCGAAAGAGTTATATCACCAGGTGGACTGAATAGTTGACCTGACCTACTATGTTCCAGATTATTGTTGGATTTTTGGTAATGACAGCAATACCGATGTCCTATAATAGAAACTTTTCTTTGATCTGCATATGCAATAGTCGATGTTATGCTAAAAGTAAGCTGAACCAACCTTCGAACGATTTAGCGTGATATAAATCATGGCTCGTGTTAATATATGAATGCACGAGGAGTTCATAGCGATGTAGGCCAATGACCTCAAATGTCCATGTAGCTCATCGTACTGCACAAACTAAGCTCCATTCCAATGCGTATCATTCTATGGCAGAGGTTGTGTTTAGAGCCAACGGAGTGTCCAGTTGAAGAGGAGATTGTTTAATAAAGACGACCTAACGTAGGTTAGCAGAAGAGAAGTCCTGACCGAAGAGTCTGTGTCGACTGAATGAAACAGGAAATGATCAAGGTATAACGTGCCTTGCATACCGACAGCCGACCAAGTTGATTCACTGTAGAGCGATGCAATCACAACTCACCGATGCAATGCTACACGTATGTAGCCACGGACTGCAAGTGCAGTGGGATTCTACAAATCATGTTGTCAACAACAGCTATGGGGTGCCTAATTGTAGTCGTAATCGTAAACTCTAACTTTCTGAAGCGCAACTCTAAAGCGCAGGGCATCAGCTTATTCACGAGCGCTGCGTCAAGTCCAGAGATGCCAAGAGAAATTCTGAGGCTTTCTTTCCCAGCCTACAGGCGACATGTAAATATTTTTATACATACTTACACTCATTGAAATTGAAATTTATACACACCTACATACTGTATTTACACGCATAAATACATATGTAATGTAGGCCTGTAGGTATTGTGATTGGCGATGTACTGATCGGGGTTTGACTGACAAGAGTAATCGGTCTGTCACAGGTAGGTGATGTAGTACACTGGGCACAGGAATGTAGGCATAGCTTAGGAGAGAGATTGATGATTTAGACACACACAGATAGACAGACACAAACAGATAGACACACACAGATAAACAGACGTATACCCGTCGCCATGTATCGAAGCCATGTCTATTTGTATATAGGCTGACCACAGATATGTAGGCCTAACTCTTACAAGCATTGGAAGGCGGAGAAAGAGAGAGAGACAGAGAAAGAGAAAGAGAAAGAGAAAGAGAGAGAGAGAGAGAGAGAGAGAGAGAGAGAGAGAGAGAGAGAGAGAGAGAGAGAGAGAGAGAGAGAGAGAGAGAGAGACCAATCAGTTCTCCTTCAGTTCGGACTGTACGATTTGTAGCAACCGTCGTGTATACCTGTTGAAAGACGGACTACGCGTCAAATCCGCTACACACATTCATTACGATGTCATGTAATCGAAATTTATACAGCGCCTCGTTCAGATTTGCTGAAACCGATAAAACTGACCCCTCAAACATTCACCGATCTATCCATGCCTAACTTGTTGCAGTCGTGGGATGTTGAATTAGGATACTTATGACGAAGCGGCGTTCGGTGGGTTTAGGAACACAGCCATTATCCAGTTCCAGTCATGAGTTGTTTAAGTCACCGTGCCAACAGCTTGCAATAAAGCCAGCTGTGCAAATTGTTTCTACGAAACCCACCACGTGAAATCGTTGATGTACTTTATGATGGGCGATTTAATGGAGATCGTAAAATCCCGAGGAACGTGATGAACCTGAAGCGGCTGGATCTAAGTAAGACTTTCTCGTGAAATGCTGCGCATAGGCGATGCCACGATTTCATCAAATTAACAAGCATGATTGGGGATTGATGTACATAGTTTCATCACAAGTTGATGCATTTTGTTATTGTTCTATTCGATACTTCGCTATGAACACCAGATAGAAATGATTCTGATTCTAAAATGTGGCTTTCATTTCCAGTTTACCAAATAACGAGAAATGCCATTTCATTAAAATAATACTTTGTTTAAATGTGGACTAAGACACTATTATAAGTCAGCAAAACGTTCAATTTTTAATTTGTAACATTAAAAACTTAATTAACATCTGTTGCATCCTAACTAGCGATGGCCCTGACATATTTTACAACCAGGAAAATCCACGCACCGTAAATGTTTAGACATTTCTATAGAAGCTACTAAGTGGCGTCGTCCCGAGGTCGAAGGATATTTGACTGAGGCGCATTTACGACCATAATAATCATACGACGTGATATCCTTTCTAGACTAATGTCCAATTAAAGGTCCTGTTAATCGAAGATATTAAATTATGTATTTCTAGAGTGGATGCCCTGGAGGGAGTAATAAAAAGATCGAAAATTATACATAAGAGTTTCCAAAAAAATGAGTTACGTTTCCTCCAGCGATTGTAATAATCAATAATAACCCTGGAACTTTTATAGCGCAATCGTAATAATGCTCATGGAATCTGTAAATGGTCGTTGCTAAGCAGAAGTGGAGCGCAAACCAACTTCCAAGATAAATCCGGTTGAAAGCCAGAGGGAAATCTGAGAAAACAAGGAACAGCTAACGGAACAAATGAGTTGGAAGTTCCTCAGAGCGAATGGCAGATTCAATAATGAACTGATTAGTGAAAAGCGCTGAATTTCAATTGAATCACGAATAATAGTCTGCACTTGTCGCAGGTGATCGTTGTTGCCGTTGATGGCGGAGATCCTCCCAAGTCCGGCTCAACCCTCGTCGACATAACGGTCCTCGACGCCAACGATAACAATCCGGAGTTCGACAACGCCACCTACGAAGTCCGTCTCCTCGAAAACGTCGCTGTAGGAACTGTGATCGTCCGGATGCGGGCAAGAGACAAGGACCTCGGCCTGAACGGAGCCATCATCTACGAGTTCTCACGACACACCAGCTACGAGTACGGACACCTGTTCGGCATCAAAAGCGACTCGGGAAAGATCTACCTCAAAGACAAACTTGACTACGAGACCTCCTCCGTGCATTTGTTATCCGTCATAGCCAACGACCGCGGCCCCGACTCCCTGCCCGCCCACGCGTCGGTCATTGTGAGAGTGGACGATGTGAACGACAATGCCCCGCAGATCAGTCTGCGGACCCTGACCGCAGACGGTCAGGCCGAGGTCATGGAGAACTCTCCGGTCGGGACGTTCGTCGCCTACGTCTCGGTGACCGATCGCGACCAGGGAGAGAACGGAAAGGTGTCGTGTTCGATCAACAACGATTACTTCTCACAGTCTCGCTCTCAGTCTTCCGATTTTCAGATCGTGACGATGGTACCTCTGGACCGCGAGGACTGCGACTCCTACCAGATGACGATCTCCTGCTCCGATCAAGGTCTGCCGCCACAGACGACAGCAGCTCAGCTCAAAGTCCGAGTTCTCGATGAGAACGACAATACGCCGACGTTCGCCAGGCAGAGGTACGAAGTAACGATCGAGGAGAACCGAGACCCTGGACTGTCCGTCGTCCAAGTGTCGGCCACAGACCGAGACACTGGCCTCAATGGCGAGATCGTCTACAGCTTAGACGAAAACGTGACGTCCGTGCTTCTGGTTGAGCCAGGCACCGGCATCGTTCGAACGATGATCTCCTTCGACCGAGAAGTCATCGAATTCATTCAGTTCTACGTGACCGCCAGCGACTTGGGCCAGCCTAGTAGATCATCCAGCGCCTTCGTCAGCCTTGTCATAACGGACGTCGATGACGAGAAGCCGACGTTCTCCAAAGATAAATACGTGTTCGAAGTGCCTGAGAACAACCAGGTAGGGTCCGAAGTAGGACAGGTCATTGCCCACGACATGGACTCAGCGCTCTACAACTCCTTCCAGTTTTCCATCGACCAAGACAGTCGCCTCTCACATCAGTTCGACGTCGACCCTCTGACGGGAGTCATAACAGCCAAAGAAGTCTTCGACAGAGAACGCAAGTCGCAGTATCGCTTCAACATCCTCGCAATTTCCAACAGCTACACGTCAAAGACCCACGTGACCGTGCACGTGACCGACCTCAATGACAATAAGCCGATGTTCACGTTTCCGGTCTGGAATAACGAGACCGTTGGCGTGTCCAGCGACACGCCGTCTGGTTATCGAATCTCTCGGCTGAAGGCCATCGATCAGGACTCTGGTGCAAACGCAAACCTTACCTTCCAGATAAGAAGCGGGAACGAGCGTAACCTCATCTCGCTGAACCCGGTTTCCGGAGCGCTGACCGTCAACGGCGCTCTGAGTTCCATTGACTTCGAGGACCTTCTGTTGCAGGTCATGGTCCAAGACGCCGGGGATCCTCCGCTGTCCGACTCCGGCGATCTGCGAGTAGTCATCAGCAAGGACATACCGTTCATCGACATCGAGAAGAGCTACAGCATTCTGGCCAAAGACGGAGTGCTGGCCATCATCCTAGCCATCACGCTTTCCGTCACGATCCTGTCGGCAGGTGCCGTCATAGTCGTCATCGCCTGCATCATCCGTAAACGCAGTCAGGCGAGACATCAACAGCAGCAGCAGCAGAAGGTGAAACCAGGGGCTAGCAGTGTGTACACGACGGGTGACCTCTACTGCTGCACGATGCCCATCAACGGAGGAGCAGGAGGAGGAGTAGGGGAGCAGAGGAATGGAAGGATCGGAGGACAAACTGTCGTCCCAGTCGACAGCAGAAACCATGTCAGCTGCGTCCAAGGGACGACCGACAGAGACGCTGGACTCGGTCGGGACGACGGACGACCCGGCGATGGTGCGGCCTGCAACGGCAAGATCGGGACCACGGGAGAAGGAGGGGCAGTTGGAGGAGGGACGGACGGAGGGATGGGAGACGGAGCAAAGCATGAGACTGCGTCGACTGGGGCGGCATTGATGGATGAAAAGGAGACGCTGAAATATCAATCAGACACGGAATATGGAGAAACTCAATACTGCCCTTCAACCTCTTCACAGGTAACGAGACGTTTACCATCAATCTCTTTTGTACTCGCTACGATGGTCGCTGTCTTGAAGAGCAGAGAGGATCGAAAAGAAGGAACAGATGGAGGAGGAGGAGGAAGGGGAAGAGGACAAGAAGGAGGAATGAGAAGGAGGAAGAGGAAGAAGAGGACAAGAAGATGAAATGAGAAGGAGGAGGAGGAGGAGGAGGAAGAGGACAAGAAGAAGAAATGAGAATGAGGAGGAGGAAGACGAGGAAGAAGAGGAAAAGAGGAAGGAATGAGATGAGATGAAAAACGAGGAGCAGAACGATGGTGGAGAATGAGGATAGATTGATGAATGATACGGAGAGAAAGGAGGAGGAGGTAAAATGCATTTAGGGAAAGAGAAGAAAAGACTAAAGAGGATGAGGAAGGACATGAATATGCATGTATCAAGAATTTACGTGGCGCCTTTTTGGAATATCCCAAAACACATGGAGTGAAGATAAAAACCGACAGATGGAAGAAAGAATGGTAAAGAGATGGAGTGAGAAAAGAAGAAGACAAGGAATAGGTGTCCAGGATGGAGTGAGAAAAGAAGAAGACAAGGAATAGGTTTTGGACAAAAAACAGGAACCGATGGACAAGAGGAGAGAGAATTAAAGAAATGGCGATTGATTACAACTTATGGTTGGAGGAAGTGGAGAGGTTTATGCGTCTTGGAAGCAATATAACATACAGTAAGTGAAATAAAAACACGAATATCCAAAGGAACAGCCGTGTTGAAAGCCTTAGATAAAATTTGGAAAAGTAAGGCAATTAGTATGAGGACTAAATTGAGTGTAGTAAAGACATGTGTTTTCAGTAGCACGATGTAAGAATGGAGACATGGGTGCTAACAAAGGATTCACAAAAGAGAGTGTTAGCATTCGAACGAATATGCTATCGCAAGATCCTCAGAATAAGGATGGACTAAGAATATCAGCAATGAGGAATTATACAGAAGAATCAGTCTCACCGAAATTCACATGCAAAAGTTATCCAGAGAAAGCTAAGACTGTTTGGACATATCTGCAGAATGAAGGAGGACAGAAGAATTGAAACTTTCGTTTTTGGAATAGGAGTCGTCCATTAATTATGCCAACAAAATGGGGGAGGGACGGAGCTTGATAAAGTTTGACAATTCTTGACAAGGGGAGGGGTGTTCAAGACAAATTAACGTCAACAATAATTTAATCAAAAGCAACCATAGATTCGGAAAGTCTTTATGAGTGATCTGTTTTTTTGTTTGTAATTTAATCAAATGCGATATTTTCTTCGTTTTAAGTTATCTTGTTTGTTGTTCCCAGTTTATTGACAAAACTTCTCTTAAATGCGAATATCCTGGGTTTTTTAAATCTAAAATATTTCGAGTTTCTTTTCGATTGAAAGATATTGTTGGGAGGGGTAAATTTGTTTTGACATAATTTTTAGGTGGTCCTTGAATGTTTGATAGTTGTTGACAAGGGGAGGGAGGGAGGGGGGGTAAAAAACTGCATAAACTTGTTGACATAATTAATGGGCGACCCATAACGGAAGGCACAAACAAAAGAGGAAGACCTCACAGGGAATTGACAGATTTGACATTGAAGAATGGTGCGGAGCAAGTCCCCAGGAGCTGAACCGCTTGGCACTGGACAGAACGGAGTGGAGAGACATTGTCAGGAAGGCATCGGACGCCTACGGGCGCTGATCCATGGTTAATTGGTTATTGATGATGATGATAATTGATTACAAAATAAGCAGAAGGTGATTGAATGAAGAAGATGGTGAGAAGTTTTATGAGGTTTCGTTACAAACGCAATATGAAAAGCAACTGACATACATGTTGTACATACATATATACATGCATGCATGTCTTATAATACATACAGTATATGCATGCATGCATACATATGTAGGCCCCATAAAATGTTGGAGAGATGACGAATAAGAGGATAAAAAAGACAGTTTGGCAGTTAAACGAAAAACAACAGAGATTGGCATTCACGTTAAGATAGGCCTACACAACTCAATGAAGAAGCAGGCCTAATTAGGCAACAATGATGCTTTTGAAATAGCCACTGTTAGACGAAGACATTGTTATTAGGCCTACCATTTTTATCCATTTGCCCTGTGTGTAGACCAGTGCATGGCTTTTGCGGTGCATTTGTGGCTTCATGGTTCCCTGTTTTCGATTCTAATCTGTTTGGCGTCTAATGGCTGTCAGCGTTCGTTCTTATCCGACTCTGCGTCTAATTCACTGGACAACTGAAGGTTGACAGGAACACAGGAGCCGTTGAAGAAGCCATTGCTTCTCCAGGAGTCGTTTAGTCTAAGGAAAGAGAAGCCATCAGCGCAGGCTAATGTATTTTTGAGTATCAGAAGATTTCTCCAGTGGTCCTCTGACCGCCTTCGGGTAATGGCTTGCGACAAATAGCTCTGCCCGGTAATTAATAATTAACAGCTTTAATAATTAACGATTAACAGCCGGGGAGATGGAATCATCAGTCGTGAAAGGCGACGCGCAGAAATCCTTCGTAATTAACGGTGACAGCGGCTTTCCAGTTTGTCATAGCAGAAGGGCTACGCCGATAGAATATTAATGATGCTGAGGACAGGCAAAAGGGTCGCGCGGAGTGGGTTCAGTAAGGGGGACACTCCATAGGAAAGGACGGGGATTTGCGTACTTCAGGAAAGTGCTACCAAAACAAGTTGAACAGAACTAAACGATAGGCCATCAGAATTACTCTTGATGACATTGCTAATGATACACAGGCATCGTGAGTAGTGGACAAGTCTTGAAATGAATGCGGGGTTCTAGGGTTGATAAAATTCGATGGCCTTCAGTCTGTCAATACACAATCATGCAACGTGTATAAATTATATGCATCTAGACAATTAATATAGGGCCTTTTGTGTAACTGTAAAAGTGATGCAGCAGTAAGCATGTACAAGAGCACATCAAGCAGTTTAGTATCTATCTATCGTCTATCTATCTATCTATCTATCTATCTATCTATCTATCTATCTATCTATCTATCTATCTATCTATCTATCAATCTATCTATCTATCTATCTATCTATCTATCTATCTATCTATCTATCTATCTATCTATCTATCTATCTATCTATCTATCTATCTATCCGTCCGTCCGTCCGTCCGTCCGTCCGTCCGTCCGTCCGTCCGTCCGTCCGTCCGTCCGTCCGTCCGTCCGTCCATCCATCCATCCATCCATCCATCCATCCATCCATCTATATATCTATCTATCTATCTATCTATCTATCTATCTATCTATCTATCTATCTATCTATCTATCTATCTATCTATCTATCTATCTATCTATCTATCTATCTATCTATCTATCTATCTATCTATCTATCTATCTATCTATCTATCTATCTATCTATCTATCTATCTATCTATCTATCTATCTATCTATCTATCTATCTATCTATCTATCTATCATCTACCTATCTATCTATCTATCTATCTATCTATCTATCTATCTATCTATCTATCTATCTATCTATCTATCTATCTATCTATCTATCTATCTATCTATCTATCTATCTATCTATCTATCTATCTATCTATCTATCTATCTATCTATCTATCTATCTATCTCCCTGTCTATCTATCTATCTATCTATCTATCTATCTATCTATCTATCTATCTATCTATCTATCTATCTATCTATCTATCTATCTATCTATCTATCCATCTATCTATCTATCTATCCATCCTTCTATCCATCTGTCCATCTATCGATCTAGTAAAAACTTATATAGCGCCCCTTCTAGAAATCTACTCAATGGCGCTTTCAACCCAGGCCTGGTCAAAAAGAAAGGTCAAGAAGGCCATAGGAAGTACCTGAGAGGTCCCTAGGGAGGAAGCGAAGCGAGAGAGGGAGGTAATTCCAGACGGTAGGATCCACCACAGAGAATGCCCTCCGCTGCGCCACAGCAGTACGAGCACAGGGGTAAACATCAAAGGTCAGGCAGGTTGCAAGTTTACCAACGTGGTGCTATATGACTGTCGAGTATGAATTGATTTCTGGCCGATGGCACAGGCCCTCATAAATTTCTGACATTTTATCGAATCGCTTTCACATAGGTCTGCTGAGAATGATAGGACGTGGTGCAAAGGGTCAACTGACGCCACTGTCGTCATGTGTGGCATAAATGAAGCCTCGCATAAACCGTGTCACGTTTCATCTGAAGCACGAGACGCTGAGAGATACGCAGCAATAAAACTGAAAGGAGTCACTGTTAACAAAACTTTTTATCACTGGTGTAACCAGGAAGATGGAGTGCAAAACAAAGTAACGGTAAAGGAATTTATTCTCCTGCATAGATCCTTCGCAGAAGTGTGGTCCTGTTTGAAGGAATTTTATCCGGTGACTAGTCTGCGTTTCTATTGCGTTGTCATCATAATGTGCTAGACATCAATTGGTCAGGGGAGTAACTTTGGTCTAAAAAGTGGGGGTACCAATTTCTTACATACACGAAGGCTGCGAAGCAAGGCGGAGACTGCCATATCTGGGAAGGCACAGTAATAAAATATTGATTGACATTGTTCAAAAAGTGGGGTACGGTACCCCCAGTCCAAAAAGTGGGGGTACGGGTACCCCTCCAACCCCCATAAATTACGCCTATGCAATTGGTAGTCGCTTTTAAGGCAAAAATAGCGCCATTTAATTAAAAACTATAGCCAGATTAAGATGTGGAAAGCTGAGGTGTTAGCCAAGCCTGAATGACCTCACAGCATGCAGATGCGGCAAAGCGGACAAAAACAAGTATAATGAACTGCAGAGTCTCGAACGAGCAACAGAGGACGCTGGAGAATCAAGCATTGCCACAGTCCTTGATAAGCAAATGTCAAGGTGACAGAGTGCAATCGGACTGAGTCTGAGGAATGAGCAACGACTAAAAAGGCTGACCGAAGCACAAACACGAGATGGCATCAGTCGTTCAACAGCAGGACGTTTTCTATTGCATGTGATCAAAACAACGCGGCTGCAGGAGAAGTCATTCCCCGATTGTAAATCCACGAATTGTTTTATAACAGTGTCATTACATTTCATAATGTTGTATCAGCTGTGTGTAAATGTTGACCAACCCACCATGCCTCATACCCCAGGTCCGCCCGTTACTAGAAAGGCGAGTGCAATAAATAAACGAAGACCTTCGCTTCTTCATCGAACAGTCTCCACTCGCATTAGAACTTAACCGTCAGGAATCATCTTCACCTTGCCCTTAAGATATATGCACCGTCAGAGAACGGCGTTGCAGTCCCACTGCGAGACTCTTGACTGGCACTGTATAAGTATTCATATAGACACATATCCATTTGATCGGATGCGTCAAGTTCCAACTCCACGGTGCAGGCGATCAACTCAAATCGCTCTGGTCTTTAAAACCAGGTCCAACTTAATGATGCGCCGAGGCTTTGAGGAGAAAGTCGAGGCGGCGTCATTTAGAATCGTCTGTCGCCGCTTTCGTCATGCGTGACCGCATTGTGTCGAGCGATTCATAAAGCTCGCTGGAGCTGTCAGCAAGACCCATCGTCGTGGAACATTATCGGAGCAGATCTAATTAACTCGTTTGGAATCCAGGCGAAAGTTCTGTGTCTTTTCTTCGGCCTCTGGTCGAGGACAACGACGATTGGCCTCGTTTCAGTAAAACGCTACCGTCTCATCATCAGTAGCCAAGAAATCCAGCCACAGGAGTAACGAATGCGCCGGGTCGTAATCGTAGAATTTGTATTTCCTCAGCATTCAGCAGCACATAAAGAGGACAGAGAATCAGCCTAGTCACAAGAACTCAAGCCAGACTGTATTGCTAACGTAAACTGGATCAGGTTGGTAGAATTTGTTCAGTTTAGGTTCGTCCATGGAGCCTTGAACCTCGGTTGTGATTTTCAAGTTCTTTCGGTGCCATCAGGCTCAATGAAAGACATAGGTGCCTAAGTCCAAATTCAGTAGGGACCTACACATTGCCTCTCTGCAGAGATTTTTGATTTGTTATCCACTGTCTCTTAAATCCACGACAACGCCGAAGAATCTATGAAAACATGGCCTTGGCTGTACAAATGCTTTTAACTTCATACAAGATGCTTCGCCTCAGAACTCAACTGAAAGCTGCACCTCCCGACCGCGTTATATTCGTCCACATCCACGAAACACTAAAGAAGTAAAAGAGCTACGCGCTTGTCGTGTGGATCCAGGGCCCCTCCCAATCTTTCAAGACGAATCAACGCATCTGCAAACAGTTATTCAGATTGTCTGGTTGACTGATGTGAGAGAGAGACAGACAGACAGACAGACAGACAGACAGACAGACAGAGACAGATTCAGAGACAGAGGCAGAGAAAGACAGACAGAGAAAGATAGACAGAGACAGACAGACAGAGACAGAGAAAGAGATAGAGAGAGAGAGGAAGAAGGTTCGACCTAAGTTAGGAAAATGAGAATATAAATGAATGATATAGAATAGAAAGCAAATTAGAAACAGCATGCTGCTTGTAATGCTTTATAAATTGTCGCAATCAGAATTACAAAAGAAGATTAAGCTATCTGGCAACATCTAGCTGAGCAACAGAAAGAAGACGAGAACGAAGAAACGAGAAGACAGGAACGAAATCATTTGAAATAATGACAGCTGAGTTTGTGTAGAGATGACAGCGAAACAAAAAGAGACAGTCTAGAGTGACAGTAAGAGAGAGACAGAGAGAGAGACAGAAAGAGAAATAGGGAGAGAGCGAGAAAGAGGCAGTTATGAGTGACAGTACGAGAGGAGAGAGAGACAGAGGGAGGGAGGGAGAGAGCGAGAGAGAGACAGGGAGAGGGAGAGAGCGAGAGAGAGAGAGAGAGGCAGTTATGGCGAGCGCCATGGGCATTTCATCTCGTCAAGGCATCGTATGTCATGACTGCTCGGCTGATCAACAGATCATTTGCATCGTGCCCAATAGAATTCCCAGGAACATTTCCTCGACTGTATCCGTTAGGCTTAACATTGCACACAGAATTAACGTTTCTGTTGTTAAACATCCGGACTACTGAGGGTTCTTAACCGCAGTTCAAATGCCTGATATGGACCCCACTGCAAGCCATGAGCAAATTTTCGAACTCATCCCACTACCTCGTTAGTTCTTATAAGATGCAATCTGCTTTCTCACTTTCAATCAAGGTAACAACAGTTTTACGACTGCCAGCCTTGAAACCTTGTTTCGAATTGAATTCTCGCTGCTAAAATTTCTGTTTTGTTTACGATCAATCAACAGTGTACAATCGTCCAGTCTATGCATAAATATTAGGACACAATAGCGTCACGACAGAGTCTGTCTTTTACGTGATTGTAGCCATAGGCGCCGACTTTTGCTTTTGTCTCTGGGTGCCAGTCAGGGGCGGAATTTTTTTTAGGAAATCATCTCCGAAAAAACCTGAAGACCTTTTCTTAGCCATCCGCAAAAATTCCACATTATTTCGTCATTTTCCATCGTCTACACATAAAATTTTTTTAAATGGGGGCCATGTCTCCTAAAATTGGACGACTTTTTAGGAATTCATCCCCAGAAAAAATTGGACGACTTTTTTTTAGGAATACCCCAAAAAATTGAATGTAAGGTCCGAATTCTTCTGGGGGCCAGGCCCCCACTGAACTTTTTCTCTGGGTGCATTGGCACCCAAGGCCCCCAAGAAGTCGGCGCCTATGATTGTAGCTACGACTGGTTAGAGTATACATAGGCAATAAATATACGGTGGGTTTCCACGAATCAATGTATTCTGGGTTAGCAACTTGTTTCTTTAACAATTGTCATTTTCCAGCAAAGCCACTCATAAAGTAGTCCTAGTGTTCAACTTCCACTGCTGCATTGTAGATTTTTTTATTTTGAGCGTTTCTTGAAAGGGAAAGTTCTTCGAGACATTGTCGCTATCATGCAATTTGCTTCAAATGACGTTTCCTTAAATCTTAAGTTTAACTATGAGTCTCAGTTGTTGCTTGTTTATTTCAACCAACCGATGCTTGTCCTGTTGGAATCAACCGATGATAATTAAATTGTCTCTTCTAATTAACTGGTGATTGCACATGTCTTAGGAAGTTTTCCTAATGGAAGTAGCCTTAGGGCCTACTTGTTTCGCCTATTCCAATAAAACAATGCTCGTCTTAGTTGGTTTTCCCATTGCCATGGGCGGCGATCCCGGGGTGTCGAGGGGGACAAGACCCTCCACCAGTGGGGAGCAGTACATAGTTGTCTCCCCACATTTTGAAGAAACACCAAAAGGGGTCAACAAATTTTTCACCTCTTTTTTGACCAGATCATTTCAAAAGTGTCCCGTTCCCCCCACCTGTCAAACAAGATCGCCGTCGCTGCCCATTGGGATCAACCGGAGCTGCAGTCTGCGCATTGCGATGTTTCTGTTTGTTTTTCAGAATAGTTTTCCTCGCTCCACTTCCGCCTACTGGATGGACGAGGATTCGTCATCAGTCAGTCGTCTGCTACGCCGATCCAGACAGGATGAACGCCTGTCAACGAATTCAGCCGACAAGACGTTACAAGTGGACGACCGAGAACGAGCAGGAGGAGGAGGAGGAGGAGGAATAAAAGGAGGAGGAGGAGCGGGAAGGACTCGCGAGAACGGAATTCTACCAACAACAGGAAAACTAGACAAATCCACTTGCAAATCGTTGGGCTGCTTCGACGAGGTAAGGCTCCTGCATTTTGCACATCGCCGATGGAAATTTAAATGCTAGCAGGAAAACTTGCTATGAATAAATGACTGGCTGAGTAGTCATGCAAATCCCTGCTTTACGCTTCGAATAATGTGACCCCGGCTCATATCGTCGTCGACAGAAGCATAGGAATGCGGTCACTGTAGTCAACGCTTTCTCCCACTGCAAGCGGTCACATAACCATAGGCGTAGACTCAGAGGGGCAGCCGAGGCACGTGCCCCTCAATAATTGAGATGTAACCAAATACCCCCTAATATTTTGGACAAGTTTACACCAGTGCACATACACGAAACTGTGGCCGAATTTGAATCTGACTACAAGCGAACCAGTTTTCCTATTTCATCCGTTGAAAAACCCTTCGAAACATTCGTTAGTTTTCAATGTCTTTAATCGTCTCAGTGAAACCGTCTCGCACGAGGCAACAGCAACGACACAATATCCCTATGGGACAACAGGACGTTGCAACAGAGACTAGTCTGTTCTATACAAAACAACAGATTTAGAATTAAACCCTATACAGAAGTCTATAATATGTCTTCAGCCGACGTGTGATTGATACATTGGCCAACATCGTCTTAGTCCAAGTATGCCTTGTCCCTTGCCTAACAGGAAATACGCTGCTTGTACTCTACTCAGTGCATATAAACATAGGCGTAATTTGTGGGGGGTACGAGAGGTACCCGTACCCCCACTTTTTGAACAATGCCAATCAATATTTTAGTATTATGCTTTCCCAGAGATCGCAGCATCAGCCTTGCTTTGTGTATGTAAGAAATTGGTACCCCCCCACTTTTAGACCAAAGTTACGCCCCTGCATATAAATGACGAAGTTGGTCAGACCAACCAATTTATACCAGTCGACGCATTTAACTACTAGGCCTTACAGCTCACGGCCCAACATTTTCAAACGCTCTCCGTAACCATGGATGTGACAGATAAGTTCAGGCTGTACTGACAGAAACTGGTCGAATCAGCAGTTCATAACAGCGTCAGCAACTTATTAAGCATTTGCCAGAAAAGTTTGAGGTCGAATTCTTATATAAGCCAAAGGTCACCAACAGTCGTAATCGTATTCTCAAAATGTCTACAGCGCCCAGAAAGCCGAGTCGCGGGAACCAGCTTATTAACAGGCAAAAACAAAATCGATAGGCAGTGGGGTAAAAAAATCGGTTCCAGGTCAGATATGTGATAAAACCAAAATCAGGCTGCATAATTTACCACTGCTAAAAATCTAAAAATGATTAATATGTTTCCAGTTTTCGTGGTAGTTTTATATTTTTTTGGTTGATGCTCAGCATAGTCTTAGAGCAGATGATGCATTCAAAGCAGATCTATAGGTCTAAAAACTCTTGACTACATTGCCCACGAACAAATTTGCTGGGCGTCTAGATCTCGTCAGCTTTCCTATGCTAAAAGCTAAGCTCTTCTGTCTAGATAATAAAGTTCAGGCTTCGATGCCGATTTTGATCTACTGACTAGCTAAAGTATTTCAACACATTTTTTCAATAGAAACTTTCAAACTTCATTAACAATTATCAAACGTCCTGGCGCAACATTAGGCCCTATTGGTTGAGGCCCCGGTTCGGTCTAAACTAGGATGGTTGGCTTGTGACCAACTCACTTGGCGGTAGCCCTGTCTATATTTTTTGGAAAATGTTACCAAATGTCATCAAATTTCACGTCATGATACCTAGAATCACAAGTATTCAAACACGCCTATTTCCATCTTCCAGAAGCAATCGTGTAATTTTCTACAAATTTTTTAAAAGTTCACTCTACTCAGAGGATAGAGTAATGGTAACACTCATGGCCAGGAGAGCATTAGGTTCGCGGATCGATTCCCGTAACCCCCCCCCTCTAGGGCGGCGCCTTGCATGGCTGCCAAACCGTGTGCTTAATTAAGACTTGATTTTACTTTCATGTTTCAATGTAATCTTACTGCGTCTGTCAGTTTGAAATAATAAAAAATATTATTATTATTATTATATTATTATTATTTACACAAAATCCGGAAATACTCACGCTCACATAGTTTCAAATGATGCACAGCTCAAGAATAAGGAATTTTTGTAGCGCTATACACAGCACGTCAGAAACACAATTAATTCATCATTATTGGACAATATTCGCGTGCATATACAATTTCTGAAAGTGAAACAAAAAACAGGGTGTACAAGAAAGCACCGATATATATAAGCTTAAACATGCACAGTAATATTCAACCGGAAATTAAACAATTAGCATTTACTTCGGCAGAAGTCATCCACTGACAATAAATGCAACATAATCAAAAAGTAACCACCTTCGAAATAAGCGAACACGATTTCCAATTAATCAAATTTACAAATTAGTCAGTGACCAGTCAAACTCAGAATGTAAGACGCGAATTTTGCACAACAAAACAGGCATGCATCGTCGACTTCTCACATCGAACATTGGCGTTACACGTTTGGAGCTCCGCTTAAATTTTCTTACTGTCACCAATACCTGTAGCTCTTGAAAATAACCACAGAATCCTTTTCTAACATGATGCCTTTCTAACATAATACCTTCGATAGACTTCGTAGTCCAGGGGTGGCGAACCTTTTTTAAGGTGCGTGCCAAACCACTGCTAAATCATTTTTAAAAATACCGTCGCGTGCCCTTCGGAATATTGCACAGTAGGCCTATATAATTAGGCATATTTTTCCCATTATAGGTTTTAGCTAAAAAAAAAGCGTGACAAAAAATGAATTAAAGACATTATTTCAAAGATTGTTTTGAATGGTGTTAAAATAACGTCCTTCAAACAATAAAATGTGGATTCCTACAAGGATTTTTTATTTCTAAGTTTGAAATTTTACGGGACGCTCTGAATTCCGCGTGCCCAAAAAATTTGAACGCGTGCCACTTTGGGCACCTTGACCTATAGGTTCACCATCCCTGTCGTAGTCTCATACAGACACACCTCGTTGTGTAATGGTATAGGCCTATACAGCTAAACCAACTGATACCACTCTAAGGAAGGTTCTCGTTGCTAAACTGTCATAAACCCGACAAGTGACCTAACTTCTGCCAAGCCTATTGACAGTAATCGCTCTAGTCATTACTACAGATTTTTTACTAATGCTTTTGGTACTAGGTATCATCAGTGGAAACAATTTTGAATTAGGGAACAGGAACCCATTCTAGTCGGTAAACGTTCGGAATTCCGCGTCCCTACAACATAACAACGGAGCAACTATAACAACTATAAACAACTGTAAAGTGTAAACTATAAATTATAATTATAAACTATAAACAACTATAACAATTTACGGAGCACTTCGCGCCCTTGTTAGTTTTGTAATTTTATAATAAATTTCGATCAATAGCCAAAGTGTTACAATCGGACACTGCTGTTAACTCTGCTAACTTTCGGATGGCGATTGTGATGAAGATGAAAACGATTTTCAATGCGATGGTGATGATGAAGAAGATGATGATGACCATGATGATGATGATGATGAATGATGATGATGATCTATACTTGATGAACAATTATGATAATGATGATGATCTATATAGGATGAGGAAAGTATAAGTAATGAGGGCAAGTCTGTTTGGCTTTCAACGACCGACTGGTGGTCTGAAATCATTCTCGGTTGATTCCGATGACAGCATAAACCAATCGACTGGCAATGCCGTTCTTCATTTCAAAGACGCTGTCTTCATTATTAACCTTCTTTACCTCCTGTCTGCGTCTCATTTTTATTCTTTCCTTCCTGTATTCGTTCTTCCCTCCCTAACATCCTTCCTTCCTTCCTTCGAAGCAGAGGAATGACAGAAATTACTAACGAGAGGAACAGAAAGAGGGGAGAGAGGGACACAGAGAGAGAGAGAGAGAGAGAGAGAGAGAGAGAGAGAGAGAGAGAGAGAGAGAGAGAGAGAGAGAGAGAGACACACACACACACACACACACACACACACACACACAGAGACAGAGACAGAGACAGACAGACAGACAGAGAGACAGAGAGAGAGACAGACAGACAGACAGACAGAGACAGAGACAGAGAGAAAGAGACAGAGAGAAAGAGACAGAGAGAAAGAGACAGAGACAGAGACAGAGACAGAGAGAGCCCTGACGAGAAGAAGAGCTACAGATCAGAATAAAGTGCGGGGTCATGCAGAACTCGGCAGTTGGGAGCAATTAAGTAACAGAGAAATGAGGACGTCAGTTTCAAAGAATGTCTGAAGTCTGTCACGACAGCGATGCTGCCGTCGCCGATGATGATGACATGCCATGGTTTTCAAAGCGAAAATACTGTGCAGAGTGAGACTATTAAAATGGCAGTAGGCCTACATCTAATGGTCTTTTAAAACCAACACTACCAGCCAGTTTTGTTCACTGATGTACCTGTAGCAATTGTTAATTGTGCTTGTATGTCTATATAATCTGCCCCTGCTGTTGTCTATTTCCAATTATGCATGTATCGTTGTGCCTGCAAATAACGGATGCCTACATATAAATGAACGCAGTTAGTCTATGTGATTGTGTTGAAAGAATTGTACTGCATAATTTATGCAGGACTATACATGTGTATATAAATATTTAAATTAATATATATACAGCCACTTTAGTCTGTGATGTGTATGCAGTGCTTTTTTCTAGCAAAAAAGGTTCCGGACGGAACAATAGGTTCCGAAACGGAACAATTATGGACGGGCTAAAATCCCGAGGAAAACGGGATTGGGGGTTCGGAGGGGTCTCAATAAACACTGAAAACGGTTCAAAACGCTGAAATTAAATTAAAATAACTAAATTAGTGTTTCTATAATTAAAATAAATAGGGATCTAAATTATTTTTTACGAACTGAAGAAAGGTGCCAGCAGAAGAGCAGAGCAGAACAACAGAGGCTATATAGAATAAACGAAGAGTACTCTTTCGTGTACTTCCTTCAGTAAGCTGAGATGTGCTTCTAATGGTTCTGCTGGAGTGAGGAACGAAGGTCTGGTGTGATTTTATGTCAGCCGTTTCAGAGGAGAGGCAAGAGAGAAGACTCCGACCGAGCGATAACAAGGGTGAGGTAACCTAAGCAGCGTAATACCTTGGTAGAAACAATCTCTGTTGATAGGCTGCACTGTATTTAGTGTGTGCTGTCTTAAAGGGCAAAAATCCTGTAAAGGCTGAAATATTTATGGGTTTCGTTAGAGCTCAAAGGACCGACAGTCTTCCGAGTGTCGTGTAGATGGGTAAAGGCCCATTTATTCGGACTGCGATCTATTTTCCTCTGGATAAGGCGCTCTTAGATCCCTGGGAGATTAATTGGCCTTAACCCAGCTATTGTAGCAGAGCTTCTTCAGTTGACTTTATGCGCCTGTGAAAGAGCTGGTTCCCGCGACTTCGCTTTTGTGGGCGCTGTAGAAATTTCGAGATTACGATTATACTGCAGTAGAGATAACTGATTGGTTTGATGGAGTGCGGTTGACTGACTGCGGTGAGTAACTGAGCATAGTTTGATGGAACAGAATATTTCAGCGTTTATGTTGTTGTTTAATCTTGTGGCTTTAAGTGGATAATCTTCAGCTTCCAGTTTGGAACATTACCTGTTGGGTTTCACAATAGAAATGCTCTGTATGAGGCAAACTATCCAAGCCGTATCCTGACCCACTGGCCACGGGTCGCCGCGTTCTGCCCGTGGTGAGTTTGGACTCGGTAGGTCCGATCAAAACTGAAAGTGAGAGTTCGTCACAGTCAGTGTATGTAATTTGCAGGACGATACGAAAAGACCTGTGGTGGTGTTTGTCAAGGACCAAAGAGATTTAGAGCGAAAGTCACCAACCGTCATCATCGCATCCAACACCGCCTTCAACAGAGGTAAATGAATCGTCCTCCAAGCATTATCATCATCTCCGTCGTTGTCATCATAACTCATTCACCGTCGTCGTCGTCGTTAAAGTCATTATCGTCGTAAGCGACTGTAAACCTTGTTCCCTTTAAAAGGCATTTTGTCCTTAGTTTTATTCAGAAACTTTGTTATTTTTGGATTTTCCTCTCTTCATCTGGCCTTGACGTCCTCGTTATTTCCCTCAAATCTTCTGATCCTTGGATTTTTTAAGGATGACTGGCGGTTGTCAATGTTTCGTCGTCAAATCCTGATGCTTTTTCCCTGCATGATCATACAAGCGCCGTACTTGTAACACAACGAGATTTATGCAGCCATATACAGTTAGCTAAGTGAAAGCCTAAGCAATCGGCCAAGCGCTTACAATCTAATCTCACTGACTGCTAAAGAGCCGTTGCCATCATGCACAAAGCGTCAGACAATAGGTAAATCGCATTGAGTACGTGCGCATAATCGGCTTCAGATCACATATATACTCTCTAACGATAGGTAAGATCAAGGATGAACAGACAGACTAGACAGTCCGACATTATCGCACAATAAAACAATGTGCTACAGGCAGGCCGACGACCAAGTAGGCCTACTCACAGAGTGCGGACAACAGCCAGACAGACAGACAGACAGCCGGAGACTCAGAGAGCAGAAAAATACAAGAGCGATATGACGGAGGAGAACGCGAGAGGGGAAGGATGGAGAGAGACAGAGAGACAGATAGACACACTCAGAAAAAGGTTTTTTATACAACGACTAACAACAGCACACGAGACATAAAGTCGGGGCATTAAGCTACACGGTCTACAATAGGTCATGGCTTTGTTTCTGCCATTCGGTCCTTGTTGCTTCTCGATGAAGTAATAAAGCTGCATGCTTAACTGTCTCCCTTCACAGCCACTTAGGAACGCATATACACAATCACATACAAACGCACAGTCACAGTCGTTTAGGAACGCATATACACAGTCAGTTAGGAACGCAAAGAGTCATTTAGGAACGCACATATAGGCCTACGCAGTCATTTAGTAACGCACATACACAATCACATACAAACGCACGCCCACAGTCATTTAGGAAGGCACACTTACAGTTGTTTAGGAACGAATATACACCTTCATTCAGGAGCGCATATACACAGTCAGTTAGGAATGCATATACACAGTCACAGTGGCGGCGCCACGATTTGAAAAGTCGAAGCTTTTAACAGACAAAAAGTGGTACGGCAAAAGTATGTTGTTGCCGTGCCACCATAAAAAGTGGCACGACAAAAGCCGCACCAAAGACATAGGAGGCGTCGCCACTGGCACAGTCAGTTAGGAAAGCATATACACAGTCAGTTAGGAAAGCATATACACAGTCAGTTAGGAAAGCATATACACAGTCAGTTAGGAAAGCATATACACAGTCAGTTAGGAAAGCATATACACAGTCAGTTAGGAAAGCATATACACAGTCAGTTAGGAAAGCATATACACAGTCAGTTAGGAAAGCATATACACAGTCAGTTAGGAAAGCATATACACAGTCAGTTAGGAAAGCATATACACAGTCAGTTAGGAAAGCATATACACAGTCAGTTAGGAAAGCATATACACAGTCAGTTAGGAACGCACATAGGGCCTACACAATCACAGACAAACGCACATGCACAGTCACTTAGGAAGTACACACACAGTCATTTAGGAAGGCACATTAACAGTCGTTTAGGAACGCTCATACACATTCATTCAGAAACGCATATACACAGTCAGTTAGGAACGCACATTGTCATTTAGGAACGCACGTACACATTCATTCAGGATGCGCACACACAATCATTTAGGAACGCACATACACAGTCATTTAGGAACGCACATACATAATCATTTAGAAACGCATACACGTCTGTTAGGAACGCACATTGTCATTCAGGAACGCACTAATATACACGTTCATTCAGGAACGCATATAAACAGTCTGTTAGGAACGCACACATAGTCATTTAGGAACTCACATACACAGTCATTTAGGAACTCACATACACAGTCATTTAGGAACTCACATACACAGTCATTTAGGAACGCGCATGCATAGCCGTTTATTGGTGATTTCATGTCTAAAAGCCTATCTGTATCGCCGACAAAGTTATAATTGTAAACGAAGTATTATATATAAACTGCACCATATATATTCATGTTCGCTAACATATGTATTTATGTGTTCTTATACGCAACTGTCTTAAACCGAAAAAGCGCTTGCTGCTAACTATGGCGCCACTATCGCCTTATAAATGGCCGTGTACGCATACGTTATTAGCACAGCGTGATTCGAGTGCACATCACTATCCGCTGAGCCAACAACTGGAGCCATGCTGTTGGTTCCATCTAATATACAGCAGGTGGTTGGTGGGACATTAGTCAAGTAAAAACTGCGTTCTTTTGTCCCAATACAATGCGTAGAATAAATAATACTGAAACTCATCAGATTACTTCAAAACTGGCTATGTTTTATTTAACGAACGGAGAGATGAAGCAGTGAAAGCTTAAGCCATGGCTGTAGGGTGTTATAAATCAGTCACTCGTTGTTGACAGACAGCATTTGCCCAGTTCATTTTGAAAAAAAACAATAGTATAAATTTATTGTTGTCAGTCATATATTGAAGAATTTTCATTGTAGAATTTGATTACGCTTACATTTCACATTGCATAACACAACAGTTTTGAGCAGAAGTAAATGATTTCTTGTGGATGGGACAATATTACATCCAGTGGTAGGCCCTATAACTGTCAATCAAACAATATATTTGAGTTTTAAGTTAGGCTAATTATTTGACTGTGTCACAGTAATCAGTATTAATTGACAGAGATTAATTTTCACATCAAATACGAAGATAGAAAGATGTTGTGTTTTATGACATCTCGGTTCCTGTAACTAAAATGAGGCTTAGTCAGAAATGTCACTGCAGCGTCAAACTATGCTTGACATGGTTAGTAAAATTTCAGTTATTATAATGAAATCGTATGTAGTTGACTCCGAAAGATTCATGCTACACACCCGTACACCCCAGACGAGTTAACTGCACAATTGGCTATGTCAATTACACTTATTTGTTTTAGAAAAGGCGTTAATACTATTTAACGTTAGTTTCGTCCATGAATAACTGTAGTATGCTCTGTAAAAAGTTTTTAGTGACGCAAATTTCGTTTCCGCTAAAGCCAAACTGTTGTATGATTTATACAGTACTGATTCTGTGATGTCTGCGAAAAAAGTGATGCACGACAAGTAAATTGCATTTGGCTCAGAGCTCTTTCATGCAATAAATCACTATTGTAATTCTTATTTATCGCATATGCAGCAGATCAAAGGCTGAACCGCTTTTCTGATTAAGTTACGAGAGTTTTGATGTCCATTTTGTGTTTAATTAATGTTCGTCAACAACTGCAGATGTGACACATTTACATTTATCCGAACTTAAAATTTTTAAGCAGGACAATATATGCCTGCAGATTCTCAGCAACAGCATTGGAATTTAATAAATGGCTTCGTGACAGCTTTTCATATACTGTACGTTAAGAATGTTGTTGTGTGAAAATTGGAGCGCAATAAATTGTCTGGTATTTTTGTTATGCACATTCCGCATAGACACTTCCTGTGATCAGTGTGAAAGGTTACAACAACTCTCTAGTCACAGCGTTTGACAACAGCTGATTGCGCTACAATTTATTTCGTTTAGTGAAACAGTCACACAATGACCGTAAATAGTGATTACTTCAAACACACTTCGTATGCTGTTAAACCAAATCCTTTCTAAAACTGTTCAACGCCTTTGAGCAGATCCCGAAAGACGCTATTAAGACACTGCTATACATACATTTAAATATGCTTACATTCATTAATGTTCGCGGTCGTAATGTATTAGCCGATTATAGAGGATACAGTGTGGCAACAAAATTTCGATTTCTATATCTATGTAGGGATAGGTTTAAACCCATGTTGCAATGGAGGAATATCGACTTATGTTTTACCACTGCGTCGCCCCAAACTCTAGCGTGAGATAATTGTACGTATGCGGCTGAATTGAGTCATTGGTAATTGTATGGCAAGTGTAAGGTCTAAGTGTTGCGGGGTCTGAGTTGTTGTTCAGGGACTTAGCTAATTAACGCCAGTTTGGATCTATTAAATTAATTTAATTCAATTAGGTAAATTATTGTATCAGTGAGTTGCATTAATCAACTAATAAGTAATCAAAATATTATTACTGAATAATGAAGTTAGCAATATTAATGAATTACTAATTAATACTATAATTAAATATTAATGACGCATAATTAGTGCTGTTGTGCTTGTGAAGGGCCAGCTGTTCAGCGCCGACCGAGCGACCTGTACAGCGAGCGATTTCTCTATCACATCGGATCGCCTGGTGCAGCAGCGGCTGCGTCGGCAGCGGATGGCATCGGATTCAGCCAGACCCTTCCGCTGAATGTCCTTCGCAATCGTTCAGATGCGTCGTCGACGACGAGGAAGGACCACCGCGCCCCTCACCACACCGTCTGGCCGCGCAAAACGGACAAGATTTACACGTGTGACGAACAGACTCCGTTCCCCCTGAGAACGACGGACTCCAAAGGTTTCACGTCCAACTCCTTCGGGAGAGATTTCCTCCAGCGAGATTCGTCCAGTCGACCGTACACGGCGGCCACCGGCGGCGGCGGCGGTGGATCCAATGCGCTAGTCCAATGCATAGGCGTCCGAGACAAAGATTTAGTTGGGTGGACGACCGGCAACTGGATGGCCCCTTCAACTGGACCGACCGTTACGACAACCGCCCAGCCGCCGCCGCCTCCTCGCGGGTCCGCTTCCGCCGCCCCCGGCGGTTGCGGAGGCAGAAATAAAGATTCCTGGGCCAGGGATGCTGGCGAATTTGATGACCGAGTGATCCGTCGTAAACAATCGGGTATCGGCGATCCCAGCGGACCAACTGGCGGTCCACAGCAGGGAAGATGCAATCGCAAGACGCAGCAGCAGCAGCAGCTGATAGTAAATGAAGATGGCCGACTTGTGGTGACATCTGGCTACGATTCTCTATCGCAAGCCCTCCCTGATACAAAAGTCTGACCTCAGCTTTATATATAGCACATGCGCAGCTCCTCTCCTATGCATCGACAGCCAGAAAAAAGCACACAGAAATCATTCTCGTCTAATCTGTCATAATTATACTGCCTCACGCAAATCACCTAGGCCTACCAACTGGTATTATGATTTTGAATTAATCATAACTAGGCCTCAAATGCTTTATCATAAATATGGTTTTATAGTATAATTAGATTGCGTATGAATCTGACTGTGGAATAAAGCGAATTTACCGCAGGGAATAGGATTCGGTGAAAAATGCTTGTCAGCCGATTTGAACAAAATTAAGGAATGATTAATTATCGTATAAACAACCTTATAAGTTTCTGTTTTAACATTCACTCAATGAGCAGTAATTGCCAGACATGGATAAAATCTAGTTTCTTATGACTCACTGCGTTTGCTGCAAACTTTTGAAACATTGTATTCCTAGATCTAATTGTAAACCACAATGTTAGATAATAAGTATTTGACATGTAGTAAATTTATTAGAAATCTGGTTCACATCTTTCGTGAAAAAATGTACATTTGCTTATTTTCAAGTCCGATTTATAGTTCGTTTCCTCAAAGAATCTGTCCCTCCGGATGAGGGTACGCATGTTTGGCTCTTCGAAAGTTAGATTAACCTCTTCTGAATTCAGAAGGAAACTATCAGAAATTGCTAGAGAAGTTAGGGCGAATTCGATCCAGTAGGATGTCTGGCGTTGAAGGAGTCTTGCTGTGAGATCGGCAAAGTAGAGCGCAACTTACAATGTCTGCAGTGATATATATATATAATAGTTATATCAATAAAATTGGTGATATGTAACATAACGATAATAGTTTATAGCCTACATATTAATGAAATCTGTAATCGATATAGGAACCTACATATGATGCATACTTCATATTATGCATACATAATCGCCTTTATCATAAAGTATGTTCATAATCGCCTTTATCATAAGGTATTTGTTCAACGCTATTAACATCAATCGCCACATTGTAATAATGAACGATTGTCGCTTTTTATGTTAACACTAGAGTATTTGCCCGTCATATTATGACGGCAGTGTATATAGGCTTATATGATTATGTCGTTGGTTAAAATGCTCTGATCGCCGTCGTCAAGACCGTCGTCAAGACCGCCGTCGTCAAGACTGACGTCACAAACGTTTATGACGTAGCGTCCTCCGACAGACGGACACTATATGGATATTATATGTATAGATTTTGACGGCTGTTACACAATTCATTTATATACGGAATACGTGTGTATTTACGTACGTACGCTTGGATATATATATATATAATATATAATATATATACATGTATACATAATATATATGATGGTGACCACTCCTCTCCTAGCAGGGTATTATAAGGAAGCCGGTGTGGCAATTAAAGGCCTCTTTGGCCTTAATGTGTCCTTCCAACCCTCCTCCTCCTCCTCCGT